>JAODKF010000018.1:1801037-1824081 GCA_026779585.1 Mormyrus proboscirostris
GGACGTCGCGCCAATGCGATCAGCACCAAGAGAGGTTGCAAGAAAGTTTCCAGGTGTGCATGAATTTAGAGGAGACGACATCGATTTTTAAAATGCATTAAAATTTTTAAAACAGTTCTTGAATAAAAAGAATCACTCTTTTGCTCACTGCCTTCGCGAAATTGAAGTATAGTGCAGTACCGTTAAAAAAGGAAGAAGATACGTAAATAAATGTGAATAGGAACTTTACGTAAAGGTGGTTCTGTATACCGTAATCATATCCAGTTTGGTATGTACTGGAGTCATCAATCATACCCAGCACACTACCATGCAACACTATCCACTCTCCACTGTACATATGCGTAAACGGAAATGTCAATAGTTCTCCGGTCAAGCCGCGTACTTTGCACATGCGTGTTGTGTTTATATTTTTTAATAATAAGAATGGAATAGAATTATTATTCTGATATTTTCTGCACACGTACCACAGCAGTGAGGTTTGTGTCCATTTCTCTGTTTAGCTCACAGGGTTGCCAACTTTCTTCTGCTAGCTGGCGTGAGCTTTTCAATACGAGACAAGTCTCTACTCGCATTTACATGCATGTAACAGGTTTATTACCTTGTAAATAGTCTATAGGATTTGCAAACTACCCCAACGCTCGTCAAAAACATCAATGCTGGTATTTAGAAGTGGACGCTAGTAAATCAATCATGCGCAGTGTGTCCAGAGCCGCGCGGACACAAATTATGAATGGAGCAGGTTTTGACAATGACGTCAAACGCGTTATAAACGTTCGAACGGATCCATCAGTTAGTACGCGTGCGGACAATTATGAACCAGCCTTCAGAAAAACGAAGCTTACAAACCGTAATAAAGTTTTAAATTTACCTACCACGGTATGCTTTCAATAAAAATGAATAATAATTAGTTTTAATAGTCGGTTCCCTACTTGGCGGATGATCACGCTGCTGAATGTTGTGAACCATCATTAATCTAATTAGGGACTTACAGCGAAAACTCGCTTACGCAGCGGCCCTTTCTGGATAAAAACTGGCCATCTCTGCAGTAGAACATCCATAGAAGCCGGTTAACAAAGCTGCTGGTGTTTGAACCTTATGCAGATGTTTGAGGAAATTAATGTTCTGGTGGGTCATTGTCACTGATGAAGGTGTAGTGGTTCCAAGTGTTGTTGTCAGGTGACAGCCCATGCCATCGGATAGTTTCAAAAGATACTGTTTCAAGGATTAGCATTTAGCATGCACTGTTAAAGCCAATGACCAATTCAAGGTGACCCTTCTTTCCTCTGTTACAGTCAACAGCCACACAGGAGAGTTTGCCTGAAATCAAGACTGAGAGTACTGAAGCAGACCTTTCAGCTGTGGATTTACAAGGTACACGGAAGGCTAATTGTAAACCTTAGTGGAAAATTATTATAGCAACCGAGTGACCAAGCTTTCTTTGTTAACACATGAAGTTTCTCAGCGGAAATATTTAAGAAGTTTACAAGGGCTTCTTGCTCTGGGTAAAAGTTCACACACATGTTATAATTGCCATATGTGTAAATTCCATATATGGTAAATGTTACAGAAGTGTTAAGCTGTCCTTCCTCTTTAGGTTCTGTGCAGTCCAGACCTCTACATGACACTGGGGATCTGATTACCATCGAGTCACAACACACGTTTGAGGACCGGAAACCACATCCAACAACAGTACTGCACCACCATGTGCCAGATCAGGGGACTATGGAAGCTGCCTTCAAGGGTGACCCTGAAAACAGGCCCGCCTTCCAGAGCCCTGAGCAGGGGGGACCAGAACACGGTGTCGGAGCTTCAGTGCGTACTAGCTGTGGGCGGCAAGTGTGCAAACAAGATGCCGAAGATGAAGACGAAGGCCCATGTGTCCCACGTTTTACTGAAAACTGTGCTGTCATTGAAATTGAGAATCTGCCCTTTGACTCTGCACATGAGAAATACGGCCCCACAGAGTGGACGTCCACAGGAGAGTTAATCTCAAAGACCCCCAAAACACACAGAAGGGCTGCTGTGAGTGAGAAATGGCTCACTTGCAAGTTTTGTGGGAAGAGTTTTCCATATTTAAGTTACCTCAAGAGGCATCTTCGTATTCATACGGGGGAGAAACCATACAGTTGTGTGCAATGCGGGAAAAGGTTCTCTGATATAAGCAACAAAAGAAAACACGAGAGAATACATAAAGTAAACCGACCCTTTCATTGCTCTCAGTGTGGGAAACATTTCACCGGCCGCTGTCACCTTAAACGACACCAGAAAACTCATGCTGGTGAGGTTTAATGTGTCTGGATGTTTCTAGCATTTATCTCAGCTGTGTTTGTTTAAGAGGACACGCCTCTGCATGTAAATTAGTCATAGATTTCTTCATTTATCCTCTTAGAGTGGATTAGCCTGTGTTTGTCATTGGTTTGACCTTAATTATTTAGCATAATTTACTTTTTACGGTTCCTGACAAGGCTGAAGGTGGGTACTCATTCGCAGGATCTGAAAAGAACGTTTTCAGTATTACATTTAACTAAGATGGTAATTCAGATGATTTTAGTACCGATGTTAGACACCTGGCTGTTGGCTGTCAAATTTTGCTGTTCTTCAGAATTCATTGAATTTGGAATCTGAGTTGATTTCTCAGATGTTATTGAATATATTTCAATATCTTCAATTTAATGCATTCTTTGGTACTCTTTCATTAAGACCTACTGTACAAATAATCATTTTCTGTCCAGGTTAAAGGTTTCCTTATGGGGGATAGTGCGCACAGCAGCCCATGCTGTCCTGTTCATAATAAAATCATTTTGAAAGTACAAAAAAAAAATGTATGAATGAAACGTTTAACTGTAGCACTTATACTTATGTCATATCTGAATGTCACAAGTCTCCTTGTAATAAATGTTGAAATTGCCCAGGCTTAATGTTATTTTTCCTTTGTAACTGTAAAATGGCAGCAGGGCATGGTGAGCTAGTGGACACATTGATTTGCTCATGGGAGTTTTACTTACACAAATATGTCCCGATGGCAGAATGAAAAAGAATTGGATGAGGGTGATAACCAATCAGATTGTACAGGAGGTGGGTCCACCCAATCAAATGTCTTGGTTCAGCCTCCTCTAGTTGCTCACTAAGCCCTGGCTATATTGTCTAATAATCACACTAGTTGTTTTTGGACAAAGTGTGTTTTACTTTGTTATTTTTTTTAAATTAATGTAGCATTAACTAATAACACTGGATTTACATTTCCTTGCAATATCATTTTGCGACACATGGCAACAATCAAACGTCTCAGTGGAATACAATACTATAGCACAATGCACATTTTAACTTTTGAAATCCACATAAATTTTGATGTTTTACAGAAGCATTGTTTTCTTTTATTCACACGACAATCCTGGCATTTGTGTTTCTTAATGCTGTTAAAAAAATAAGCATAACGTTGCTAAATGTTTCGAAGAGAACATTAAACTTGCTTTTCTCTCTGTTTCACAAAAACGTGTACGTTTTTGAAAACTTCCAATATCTTCACCGCTGCCTCTTTCACATGCCATCATATGCTCAGTCTAAGACTTGATGATGTAGCTTATGGAACCATTTCTGTCCTTTTTGTTCAGTACTCTTCAGCGAGTTCTGCTTTACCTTTTTGTGGTTTGTTTTTGCCCATTAGACGTCAGACAGCTGGTGCGTCTGGTTCCTCCTCTTCACCTCCCTGCCTGCCGCTTTGCTCCTCCTTCTCTCCACCTCCCTGCCTGCCGCTTTGCTCCTCCTGCTCTCCACCTCCCTGCCTGCTGTTTTGCTCCTCCTCCTCTCCACCTCCCTGCCTGCCGCTTTGCTCCTCCTGCTCTCCACCTCCCTGCCTGCCGCTTTGCTCCTCCTCCTCTCCACCTCCCTGCCTGCTGCTTTGCTCCTCCTGCTCTCCACCTCCCTGCCTGCCGTTTTGCTCCTCCTGCTCTCCACCTCCCTGCCTGCTGCTTTGCTCCTCCTTCTCTCCACCTCCCTGCCTGCTGCTTTGCTCCTCCTCCTCTCCACCTCCCTGCCTGCTGCTTTGCTCCTCCTGCTCTCCATCTCCCTCCTCCCCTTTAGCCTGGGCTTCTATCGCCGGAACCCCCAAACCCTTTCCCTCTCCCCCCTCTCCTTTGCTTCTCCCCTTCGCCTCCTCTGCAGCCTCCCTACCTCCCTTATCACCTTCCACCTCGCTCCTCTCTTCCGCCCCAGCCTCAGGTTCATTCTTGCTTTCCCCCCGGTTGTCTTCGCTCGCTACCTTCTTTTCTTTCCTTTCTTTCTCAACCTTGGACAGGTGCTGACAGAGGGACTGCACGTATGTGAAGACGCACAGAGGGTCAGGCTTGTTCCCCATTAATATCATATCCTCCACCTCCAGTAGGGGGCAGCAGTCAGCCTTTGACCTAAGAAAAGGAGAAGAATGCAGAATATAATCACAGAATATAATCATAGTAACTGGAGAACATAAAGAAGATAATATAAATTGGGCTCCTTATGACACCTAAACAGTGATCATGTTATGGTGGGAAATTGTTCTGCATAATGACACTATGAGAATACACTGGTGTTCCCCTGGCTGACCAGAGAATTTGAACACACTTAACTAACCCTTGTCACATGACCCGCCAGCTAGCTTAAGACTGCTACTAAAAGTACACAGATTACTGAGTAAATAGATAACGGATTCGATCCAACACTGGACTATTGCACGATCGCTTCCAGGTTCAGCATAAGACACTTCCTTCGTTTCTGGTCTTGTTTGTGTGGGAAAAGGCTTCAAATTTTGTACATTAACATATGTACACTACTATAAAGGTAAGAAAATGAGGCAGTCTAACGTAGCTACAAACAGTGTTCTGGCTGCCTAACAATCGGAGAAACACATCAATGATGCATGAGAAGAAAACATTTCTTGTGATTGGTATATAGTATCAAATAGAGTCAAGGGAGGTCAACGGTGTGAGCCTTGAATTTCGAATCGAGGAAAAAGAGTGAGCTGCCACACCAACAATAGAGAGGAAAAAGTTTAATATTCACCTTGTTAAGTTTGAAGTTCCGAAGTTCATGATTTTCTACTAACAAAATTAACAACAGTGGGCTCTGCTGGGAAACTTACACTCTAGACTGAAATTTAGTCAATCATACAAAATTGGGAATAACTCAGAGGGAAACACAAGTTTGCCTTATTTGTACAAGCCACTGATTTCTAAGCTTTGATTAAATCGGGAAGCAAAAGAAACTTAAAGTGGCATTTTATTGGATTAATATTATGTGGACACCTGGAATTTCTGAAGACGCTGTACAAAAAAGGAACACAAATATTTTTTCTGCTTCCCTTTTTTTCATTCCATTTTGAATTTCTTCCAGCCACTCATTCCAAGTCAGATCCTACATTAATACTGCGTACTTTATACCACCAGTGCTGTATTTAAGTGGATAGACCAGAAATGCAGTAATAGTGATATATTTAAACAGAAACATGTCACTGCGATAAGTGTGAGTGGCTCATTGTCCCTGGTTTCCCCTAATGATTGGGGAGGCTCCAGTTTTTTTCCTGACCTTCTACTGGATAAGCAGCTGGAATATGATTGGATGAAAGATCACTGTCAATCTCAGTTCCTGTCTTTTCCTGTTCTATCCATTGTTTCCATGTTTGGCCAGCAGGTGTCGCTGGACATCCTGCTAATTTCTGTGTTTAGTGTCTGTCACAGTGCCTAGCGTATTCACTTGCTCCCTGGGCCACTGTCTGGCTGAATGTGTTGGGTGTAGTGCTGAGAGCCCTGCTCCCTAACAGTCATGGGTTCAAGGCTGGCTGGGGATCCACCTCAATTATTGCTTGACTTTTTGTATTTTCTGGCCCCGAACTCTGTGTAGTAAGTTCATTGTTTTCTAGTGTATTCAGTGTTTCAGCATTGGTTCTTCCCTGTATGCATTTGTTCTTAGTATTCCCTGCTTATTTCTAGTTTTGTAGTCATGTCTTGTTCCCTATGTTCTCAGTATCTCCTAGCGTTTGAGTGCTTGCATGCTTGAATGTTTATTGCTCTCACCTGTTCCTCATAGTTCCTGGTCTCTAGTTTGGTTGTTTGTAAGGGTACGCACCTGTTCCTTGTTTAGCCCTCACCATCTGTGTATGTATGTGTCTCCCCTTGTCCTGTTCCTCAGTTGGCTGTTTTATGTGCAACCTGCTACATCTTCTGTAAGTGGTTGCTTTATACTCTGTTTTTAGCCGTTTCTTCCCCCCCCGGTGTTAGTTTTGGTAATATATCTGTCTTTGTCTGACCTCTCGTTGTCCCTTTTGTTTCTGGTTTGTGAATTCACTTTCACAATAAAATCCGCTTTGTCCATAAGCCACATTGTGGATTGCCCTTCTATATATCCAAAGGCACAAAGGTGAATCTCACAAAATGTAGCAAATGGAAAAATTCACACAAATGTCACTCATAATCATCATGATCGAAAATCCTCTCTGTTCTTACTCATGTATTAACTGTATACAGCTGTCATATATAACCCTTATTATATACACCTTATTATTATATATACACACACATATATAACCCTTTCCATACAGGTGTGTAGTAATGTAGGTGCTTAATCTGCAGTTCATGCACGTACTCTGCTGTGCTGAAGGCCAGGGTAAAATTCTTTTCTCTCTCATCCGCTTGAAGAGAGGAGAAATCAAAGGCGTCGGGGAAGAAGCGATGGACCAGAGCGCAGAAGGCAAGGCCATCTGCCCAAGACGAGGAGAAGTTCTCGATGGACACGCTCTGTGGAAAGGAACAAGCTCACAATGCAGGTTGAGTTTCATGCTGCCCATGAGTGAGGTAGCTAACCCCGATTTTCTAGACTAAATTATCCAGTTGCGTAACACTGGTTAGGCTATTAATAAATATGCTTGCACTTCTTAAATGTCACAAATGTTATAATACTGGAAAATAGTTTGACAGTCCTATTCTTCATTAAAGTATCTACTGAAGACTCTTGTGGAGTCCGCATGTTAGCCGCTGATGACATTTATTACAATAGTAAGAATTGACGTTGTTTTCATGGCTTTAACTCCTCACCTCATAATTACGGGTCTTGTTTTGGCACCACTGGAGCACCTTCTGCTTGATGGAACCTCCCATGCCTCCCCCAAAACCTATAGATGACTTCTGCACCTTAAAATTGCGAGCGACCGGTTTCCTGGAAGATGATTGATTAAGACGTACATCAACCCAATGGTCAGAGAAAAGGCCCCTCTGGTGAAACTCAGAGGTACTTGAAATGAACATGCTGAAGCGCAGAGGCTTCTGTCTATTAATGTCAACCTCGGGGCTTCTGACCATTTCAATGTGCCTTTGCTGACATAAATAATGACTAGTCAAAAGAGAGAGTGACTCATGCATTCCACTGTAGACTTATTGGATGCTTTTACCTGTAATCACTACACTGTGAAGTACAGCTCACATGGCAGAGGCTGTGGGATGTAACTGAATGCACGTTACAGGACACTGTCCAGTTAGGAGTCACAGCAATAGTGGTCAATTTGAAGAAGTTCAATTCAGAAATTCCGATGTGTTTGCTTGTGACCGATGAGTTTTGTTTGGAGCAGCAAATGAACTCATTTGAGGTCTAAATCTAACAAGTCAACAGGAAGTAACAGTGAGAAATGGGGGGGCTGAGGTCAGAGAGGAGAGGACGATTCGGAGCCGACAGCGTCAGCCTGTGGCACACGGGCACTTACTCTCCAGCGTCCTTCTGGAACTTGGCCATTATGTCTTTCTTTGTAGAAGCTCGCAGCGAGTGCGCTGAGCTGCGGGGACGAGACAGGGAGGGAGGGGCGGGCGGCGTGGCGGTCGGCTTCCTTTTGGCTTTTGCTTTTCCCTTCGCTGTCTCAGGTCCTGCCTCCTCCTCTCGCTCCGCGGGATTCTCTGCCTTCGTTTCGCCTTTCGCTCGTGTGTCACTTTGTCTCTCCTCCCTTTCTCCCTCCATGCTCTTTCTCTGAACATCCTTCTCCTCATCTTTTAAGCTTTGCTTTCCTGCCTCTGTGTTTCTCTCGCCGTCTGTTGGCGTTTCTCCCTTCTCTCTGTCGTCCCCTTTCTCCGTCCCTCCCTCTATCTCTGCTGGCTGCGTGTCATTTTGCTCCTGAGGTTTAGCACTCTCCAGCCCCTCCCTTCCCAGACTTCCTTCCCCTTTCTCATAGGCTGCTTCTGATGGCTGTGCCCCTGCATTCTCCCCATTGGCTCCCCCTACTGGGTCCCCTCTTTCTTCCTCTGTTGTCCCCCGTTCATTTTCATTCTTGTCTTGGGGTGATGCTCTGTCATACTCTGTCTCTTGTAAAAAAAAAAAAAATCAGGAAGGATTCTTAGTCTATGTATCATTTTATTGAGGATATTTATCATTTTGATTCTCATTATCATGTCTGGGTAAAATTGTTGCCTCTCGATTCCAGCTTTGGGAGTCTGTTTTCCCTCGGCTCTGTGTTGCATTGTCCTCCATTCCTAAAGACACGCCATTAGACGAACTACAGTAAAACTGGTCTAAGTCGCCGACTTGTAACTCATCAATGTGCACAAGTTGGTGCTCAAGAAAAAGTCCCGATTTTTCCTAACGATGCTTCCTTTAAAATTCCTTGTGTAAATCGCCACTTGTGTAGTCGTCACCTAAATTCCGGCCTTGAACAACACAAATGAATGGATTTTCCCACCTGTAAGTCGACACCCAATCCATCCAATAATCGCTGCATTCCCGCCGCCTGCTTCACACCGCCTGCTTGTCACCACGGCAATGTAGAAACGGGGAATCCCCATCTATCGCACTAGTCGCTCCCTGGTCTTAAGTCTTGGATGGCTTTATAGGAACCCATACTGCATGTACTGACAGGTCAAGGAAGGATGCCGAGGCCGTGATGAGTAGAGGTATGGTGTTATATTTACTAGTTGGCAAAACGGCGAGATAGACACAAGTCGCCAAAGTATCTCAAAGTGTATCTCGTCAATTCTCTAAGTCGTCACTATTAAGCTGGTCCCGCGAGTGTCGACCGGTTTTACTGTATCTCTGGGTTCTGTCTGTGAAATTGTGTGTGGGTTCTGCAATAGACTGGCATGCCGTCCAGGGTTATCCCTCTTCTTTGTGCCCTGTGCTGCCTTGAGCTGGCTCCAGCCCCACTGCCCCCCAAGGGGGGGGGGGTGCCTGCAATCAGAAGTTCACCGCTTTGAGCCCCTACCCTTGGCAGAATAGTCACATGTCCAAGGCCTTATTCCACCAGCTGCGGGGGTGGCACACATTGGCTGACCCTGTGCTGTGACCCCCCCTCCCCCCCAGCTTTGGGGTAGGTAAAGAGGAACATTCCGATGTATGTGTGCAAATGGCAAATAAAGGATTTATCATTTATCACAGCAGTGGTGGACACACGGTTGTAAAACGGAGAGATGATTTGATCATACAGAGAGACCCCTGGTTCTACTGCATATCCGCGACTATTCCTACCGAGCCAAGAAACTAGTGTTACCCTATCATTCACAAACGTAATAAATGCAGGTTGTATCAGCACAGAATAACAAGCACAGACTGTATCGGTAATCGAATAGCCGTAGGGGATCCTTTCATTCCAAGATTCAGTGTAAGTCTCACTGTACTGATATCTCAGCAAGAATGAGAAGTGAAACACATTAGGGTCCACAGAACATTCACTTTGAAAACAGATATTATGTTGTACTGTCATCGGCATTTACACGTTACTGCCTTTCTGTGCAGAGTCCTTCTATGTTATTTAATTGCTTTTTTTGTTTTACATTTAAGAAGGTGAGGAATGAGAAACAGTAACAAACGGCAGCTCAATACGCCCGAATCCACGACTCTTCACACACCTGATCTCTGTCCTCCTCCATCGCAGCAGCTGCTGTGTCTGTGTTCAGTTCCTCTTTTTGTGGTGAGACGTCCCCCACCTCTGACATTCCTTCTCTTAGCAGTTTTTTCTTCTACTGGAACAGGGGTTAAATAAAATTGCACTCGTCCCGTTATCTAACCAGACACTCCCAGTCCACTTTTGCCCAAACAGTTTCAATCCTTGTGTCAAAACACAAACTTTAAGGCCCTGTTAGCACTCACTGTGCACTTTTTTGCACACTTTCCATACTCTGTCCTTGAGCTGGGATGGTATCCTGATGTCTCTTTTTGATACAATACATCAAACTCCACGTGGGGCGTCTTCCAGCTCTTATTTGCTGTCTCTGTAGCCCCTTTATCGGCACTTTATTTGACCTTTATGCGACACGGGGCTCCCAAATTAGAAAGGGTGACAGAGACGCAGCCAAACCCCCGACAGCTGCTTTAGCTGGAAACTCTATGGCACTGCCGTCGATACGCACATGGTTTACCCACCAGCGGCACATGAACCCGAACACTCTGACACACGCACCCAGCACAAGTGTGTCAGCTCTAAAATTGTCCTGAGGGTTTGCTGGATGTTAAAAGCTTTCCTCGAACTTTTGAGCTCTAAATGCCTCAACCGCCTGCCGAGTCTCACCTGTCACTCTCTTCTCCCAAGGACCTTAGTAGTTAAAGCCACTATTAGCCATTTGCCAAAAACACTGAATAACGTTTAAAGTTTTTTTCCCTTCTGGTTCTTTGCTCTTTACTAAGTCAAGGAGTTCAAGACACTGTCATTTTATACACCCCATAATTTTTTAGGTTGTTGACATATCGAAGAAAGCTGCTTGACGTGCTTTTTTTTCTCTTTTCGTTTTTTCCGTAAATGGTTTCAACATTGCGTGTGGAGATCTCCATTTGTGGCAATTCAATGCAAATGACCGTACACATGCTGTCCTGTTTATAAATGGAGTTAAACTCACTAATGTCAATCTAGATGGGGTGGTGCTTGTTGGACACAAGACCTTTTTGCTCCCAGACTACTTGACTTAAAGAAGAAAAGGCACATGCACCAGACACAAAAACACAGACTTGATTTAGGAGGAAAAAGACCATACTTCTCACCTGTTTTATTTACAGTGTTTGTCCTTCCTTCTCCCTCTCCTAGCTTGCTGATAATCTCGCAGTGTCCAATCTTTGTCCACGTTTTGTGTAAAGACCACTCTGACTTGCAATAAAGTGCAAATGAACCCTAGTGTCCAGGGTGTCAGTCCCTCTAAAGTGAAGAAATCTCCTTCTCTTGTAGAGTGGTGTCAACATCCAACAATGTCCACCCAGTGGTCGTACCTAAATATATATCCTGTCATTCCACCATCTCCTTGTCCTTTAAACTTTGCATCTTTCATTCAACACAAAACAGATGTCCTTAAAAATAAACCACTATCTTTCTTCCCCCCCCTTCCCTCTGTCTTTATCACCCCCTACCCCCATCTCTCTATGCTTCCGTGGCTAAAAATATGACCATGCTTTCTTTACTGTTCCCCTTTAGTGTATTTCTGTACATTTCTTTGGGATGTTTTCCACGGTATAGACCGAAAAAATCAGTCTGATGAATATTGGTAACAGTGAGAAAAGACTTAAAGTAAATTTATGTCCACAACACAGATTACAGATAAACAACCACATCCATGATATCATCCATCACCCAGCCACATATCCAGTCCAGGGGGACACGGGAGTGTCTCCCAAGTAGAATATGGCAGAAGGCGTGGGACATCACTCAGTCCAATACAAATAGATGCTCTGATCATATTTTTTAGTGTTTTGTGCTCACATTGCAGGTGTTTCCTGTTGGTTTTCACGTTTTCTCCCACAGTGCGAAAATATACAATTAGGTCAATTGGCACCTCTCTGAAATACATCATTGTGTGTATATGTTCTGTAACACACTTGCCTGGTGCCCTATGAAGTACTCTGTCCAGGATAGATGATTCAAAAATGGATGGATTGCACCTGATTTTGTTCAAACCAAACATGCTGAATGATTTAGGCTTAAGTTAAAGACAACCAGTCAGACACCACGTGCCTTTTTCCAAATCTTGAAACCAAGGAGTCAAAGCGGTCACCATTAAACATCAACTGCAGTTGCAACTGTACAACTGTATAGCTATACAACCGACCAAGTAAACAATGTAAAAGAACCAAGCAAACAGTAGAGGGCGCCATATTCATGATAATCAACGGAGGTACATTTTCGCAAGAGTAGTGCTCGTAAAATATGAGAACTACTCACATTTCCTTCGACAGTTCCTTTAATAAAAATTGCCTCAATTCAATTCTTTTTTGGTAAGTAACTACCATTTGGTTACGTGTAATTCTTCCATATTTTCTCCTACAATACTTTCTCAAGCAATCTCAAGATTTTGAACATTTCCTGTAAATTATATTTCAAGTCTTTCAAATTCACATATTAGGGCATACACTATTTTTTTTAAGCTACCGTGGACCAATTTGGGCACAGTGTTTCTCTATTGAAAAATCTACTTTCATTGCAAGTTTTTAAATATTTAAAAAAATCAAAAATGGTTTTTCTTGTGTAATTAAGTTGTATTTTATTTTCCTCTGACCTAATAAGCTTTCCAGTCCTCGCTGAGGAGAAGCAGCACCATAGCCTGATGGTACCAGCACCAGGCTCTGTGATGAGTGACGCACTGCGCCTGATCTGTGTCAAACATAACACTTGGCATTTAGGCGAGAAAGTTCCATTTTGGTCTAATATGACAAAAAAAAAACCTTTAAGGGGAAGCATCCCAGTTTATCTCATAGCAGCCTCCCAGTTTGGAGAGAGTCCGATTTGAGCGGAATGAACGTGGAGTCGGAAAATTGACTTGGGGGGAACTCAAGCACAGCACAGTAATGTGTGCTTGTAATAAAAATTTACCTTATAAAGCCAAGCCTATGACCAGTGCTACATGGTAGTTAGGGTTGATTCTTTTAATCTGAAGAAATATGGATTGCCACCCCACCCCACCCCAGCGCACCCCTGACCGCGCCCCATATGTGTATGTAACCTATGTCTTGATATTTCATTAATCTGAAGCATGCTGCTCATTATTATTCTTGAAAGCATAGTCATCATAGTTGATTGAGCCTCTACTTAATATTCCGTCCAGTAAAATTCCGTCAGAGAAACAGCCATCTCCTCTACCGCATGTGAGTACAGCTTTGCTGCGTTAGTAAAAGTAAGGGAAGCACGCGCTCTCCTGCCAAGCAAATGGTGCACTGGCTATTAAGTACGAGGGGGAACACAAGCGCGCGAGGATCTACCCAAAATTGCAAAAATTAATAGAGGTTGACTTGGAATTACAATAACGGAATAGCGTGTATTTCTATATACCAACAGCAGATGAGGGTTATAATAAAGTAATTAGTAAGTTGATGTTATAATTAAAATTAATAGTAGCCTAATTCTTGCCTTTTAATGCTGAATATTTCAGGTTTTATTACGGTGTTATGGACACCGATGTGTCTTTTTTCTTGGACATTTACTTTCATATACATTAATCATATTAGTATAGATAATATGAAACGTTACGACTGGTTAGGTAGGTTTTGTGTATGCCGCATTTTAAGCCTCAGTATTTGGTGGCTGTACATTATTGTTAATGTAAGACTAAAGTCAGCTTGCTGATATGACATGTTAGGCTGAACTAGGGATAGATTATATATGTTGATATATTATTTGGTTTTGGTTCGAGTCACACACATCCTGTCTGTGAGGAGTTTGCTCTTTACTGCCGAACTTCCGAAGCCGTGTAGTTTATGTGGACTGCTGTCCTGCGTGAGTCCGTGTCCCGTGATGAACTGTCATCTCACTCAGGGGGCTTTCTGTCAGACTCTAAGATGAGTTCGTGGGTTTGATGAGTGATTAATCGCTCATCAAAACACTATATTTCTTTTATCCAATTATGGTCTTTTCCTGAGGTAGCTGTAAGAGGTTAGTGTTATCTCCTATAGGCTAGTTGTTGTGGCTGAATGGACACTAGACCCCTACCTGCCCTATCACACACATGGCCCCAAGGTGTGGTATTGTTTACCCGTGTCAGCAAAATATTTCGTTAATATTTCGTCAGCATTACTGATGCTCTAAGAGCCGACTGTTTGGCACCTGATAAATGGGGAAGTATGTTTTGCCAGTTTGCATCACAGACAAAAGGAAGGAGTGACCACCGTATGATTAACTAAATATACACATCCAGAAATGTTTGCTGACTTGCAGTATTTTTTGGTACTTACCCACCAAATCTATTGGAATCTTCACTACTGCTACTAAAAAATACTTTCACACTGCGAGTTTTTGGTGAAGAATATGATTAATATTTTGTCTTTCTGTGCTAGTTTGTATGTGTATCAGTGTCACAGCAGAGAAGTTTAGGCTGTACAACGTCAAAGAGAGTGAAGGAGATCTTTCCAGATCTAAGTGTGTTCATCTTGTGATCTCAAGCATGAGTGCTGTGACTAAGATGGTTATCAGTGAAGGTTACATCACTCTCCTGCTGACCACGCTGTTTGACAGCTCACCCTGATGGGGGGAACAGTGTCTGTGTTGGCATCGCCAAGGCCAAAAGGATTGCAAACACAGATATAGAAACCATTGGGCTGAGAAAGTGCTGTTTTGAATTTAGTGTAATTCACTCTGTGTTGTCTCCATTCTATATTGAGTTGTTGGTAACACTTTACTTGAGAGTAGTAGTACACCCATAAAGTATTAATTAACCAGAAACATAAGTATTAGTTACGAACTGATCCCATGTTCGTTCATCATTAATCAATTATAATGGTTCGTGTATTTCAAGCAGATACTGTGTTTGTTTTTGATTTGTACAGTTACTAATGTTCACCTTCCAAGCCTCATTGTTCATTCTGATTCTTTTGCCGAGATCAGTCTTGCCTGTCTTCATATTCATAATTACAAGCAACCTGTATCTATCCGTAATGTGAATGCATCTGTCCTCCGAAATGGCGTGCATGTTCACGCTGATATGTTTTTGCACGAGTCATCTGCAGCACCAACGACAACAAACAGGCTGACTGATGACGACAGCGCTCAGCGCATGTGTATAGGCGAAATAAACACTTGCATTCCGATCTGATGGTTCTCATTCATGTTGCATGGCCATGATCTGTTCTAGGACCATATATGAATGTGACTCAGATTTTTAAAGATTGGATTTCTGTGACCACAAAGCTCTGAAAACCTAGATCTGAGTCACATTCTGGCAAAAAAAAAAAAAATTGACTTGAATCACATCAAGTCAAGTCAATTATAATGTTGCCGAGTTGTGTTTTGGACCTGGAGTTGAATTTGACTTTATTAATGGAAGCTGACAAAGATTACAAAAGAACTTATTACCAGGCTACCATTAGGAATGTAGGTTGTAAAGAGTGACATCTAGTTCACCTGTTACACCCTCAAACGACATTCTGCAAATATGAGCCTCTCCAAAACGAGAACAACTGACTCAGAATGTCTTTTTTTAATGTACGTCAAAAATCCGATTCTTTTTTTCTGCTTTTATGGGACTTGTAAATAATTGTAAAAATGGCAGCTGCTGACGTGGTGATCATATACAAGAACAATATGTTTAAATACACTTCTGAGACATATCCAGATATTTTAGACGTGTAAATATTAAAAACCCATTCACAATGGGGCACAGTGGATGATCCACAGCGCAGCCTTGTATGGTAAAGGGGACGTTATAATAAACGACACTTGGAAGACATGAAACAAAAGGGACCATGAGGGGTCTAACCAAAGGCAGGTAAATGATACTGGAGCAAAGAAAGACTTAAACCAAACTCAAAGAAGCAGAGTGACCGCAAACAAGATCAGGTTAGGCATATTCAGCAGATAACTAACAGAAAACAAATGCAATGACTAACAAGAGCAAAGGGCAGATATATACATGGGCTAAACAAGAGACAGGTGTGAACCATTACAATAAACCAAACACTAAAGAACAAAGGCAACAAGGAACAGGTGATTCACAATCAATAACAATGCAAATACTAGAAACAGGTTGTCCAGTGACACTAGCTGATCCTGACACTACATATGCAACACACATATGTACATATATTTCAGTACATATGAATATATTGTACATGATTATATTTTTGAAATGCATTTGAATATATGTGAATGTATTTATTACATGTAACACATTTAACAGTTTTAGTCACTATAATATATACATTGCATACTGATGTATTTGAATTGACTAATAACACTGGTATACAGTGAATTTGGTGCCAACGATGTCTGAATGGTTTTATATTAAGTTTATGGTGCTAATTAAGAATATGACTTCAGTTTTGCCAGATTGGTTCTAGTTTCTGAGATATTTAATGGCTAATTAATTAACGCAACACGTTTGAAAAGTATTCAGAATTGCAAGAATATTTTTATTTTAGTTACAACTAGTAATAAAAGAAAAATAAAATAAAAATAAAATAAGTTTTTCCTGTCACTGTTAGATATTTTTAATTTATGTATGATTTGATTAATATAATTTGAATTAGTTATTAATTGTTATTAATGTCAATGCTTCAAAAAACGCTGCTTATGCAATTTCCTTTTATGTGTGTCACCAGGACAATCACGATGGAGACTCCAACAGTAGTCTACCATCATGTGTATGTCTCATCTGCCTTGATATCTCTCCTCTATCACCTTCATATCCTGGTGGAACCTCTTACCTTGTTCCTTCGCTGAAGTCGCCAAGGTTATCTGGAAATCTGTTTAAATGCCTATGGAAATAGTACATCTTTATGTTCATATTAACTCCCAAATCTCTGAAGTTAGCAAGCATGTCTTGCACCACTTTTTCATAATTGTCTGCTCTGTGATTTACCCAAGTAGTTCTTCACAACAGAGACAAAACTCTTCCAGGCCGAAGCCTCAGTGTCATTCATGCATTTGTTAGAACTGGAATCGTTCATGAGTTTACGAATCTGAGGACCATCAAGTCGTAATGTTTACATGTATTTATATACTTACCAAGACAGAACTTTTTGGGTATAAACCAAGACTGGGTTGACAAACTTATACTGTAACTGAGATCTTTCCGCTGCAAATTCACAGTTGAATTTTGTCTTCTAAAAGTCACTTTTATACTATTGTAGGCCTACAAATTGAACTACAAAATAATTATGTGGAATATTTCATTACCTAAGACACTGTTAAAGAGTCAAAAGACAGACCAAAAGCTATTGCATTTGTTATTACACACAAGTCTCATTGGGGAATGCATTATTTTCATGGATGTCCATTATCTCAAAAACTAGAGCCAATTCAGCAAAAGTAATGAGATTTTTGAATTCAGCACCCTAAATCCATTCAAAAAAACTCGGCACCTGATAAAAATATTTTTTGTGGACCTGTGTAATTGTTGCTGTTACCTTATCAATTAATTGTTGCGCATTTATTCACATACTTCAGAAGGCAGGTAAAATCCAATTCAAAATCGACGTTTATTTAATTTCATAATTTTTTTTAATGAATTTAACTTTTGGTTAAAATTTCCTTTTACTGCCATAGATTCCTTTCATTTTTGTCCCCACTTCGTCTAAGTTCTGACTGCTTGGAGGTGACCACACCTTGGGGCACCTGACCACACCCAGGGTCACTTGGTGTAATTTGTAGAAACCGCCTCCTAGTTGCTCATGCAAATGACAAGAAAATTCACGTCATAGTTAGACCCGTTCACAATATAACCGGGATACCCACACTATG
The DNA here is from genome assembly GCA_026779585.1 of Mormyrus proboscirostris. Taxonomy (NCBI): domain Eukaryota; kingdom Metazoa; phylum Chordata; class Actinopteri; order Osteoglossiformes; family Mormyridae; genus Mormyrus; species Mormyrus proboscirostris. The sequence goes on from JAODKF010000018.1 coordinate 1,818,688, forward strand.
CAGAGCAAGGGGCCACAAGGACAGAGAATGAAGGACACTGACCAGGTTTGTTTTGCCTTTATTTGTTTGGGGGGGGGGGGGGTTGTGCACTTGGCAGAAATGGGACTTTTTCCTTAAATATAGGACCCTGCTGCTGAAAAACATGATACCGCACAAAGGCCTGGACAAATGCAAGCATCTGGTCATCCTACACGCTTCAGCTACTGTACATGTTTGCGGTCTAAAGCCCAACTTATAGTCCCAGATAAAATAGATTTTAAGAATAGAAAGTTAATAAGTTGTTGTGAAACAGAATTGCAGATGTTCCCTTTACAAAAACAAGATGTGGAGTTTCAAAAACCCAAAAAACTTTTACCAAAATAGGTGTTGCAAAGGGGGGACCTCATTGGACCAATTTGGTAACTTAGAAGCAAATTAAATAAGGCGAGCGTGACTTGTGTCCAATGTACATAACGGCAAAGGATTATTTTCGTGTCCAGGGGGCTGTTCCACTAAGCAGGATTTCTTGAGGGATTTAAGGTAGTCTGGGCTAAATGTAAGGAAATTAAAATAAAGTTCATTTAGCCCAGACTACCTTAAATCCAAGAAGTTATCTGGCTAAGTAAGAAATCCTCCTTCATGGAATACCCGCCTGTAATGGACTTAACACAAACAAAATGGTGATGACTTAGTCAGTTCCGACACACATATAAGTACCTGAAAAGTTAATTAATTAAAAGATGACTTTCTGTTAATGTTTTGTTTACTTTTTTTATTAAACCACACTGGATACAGAAGTGAAAAAAACTATTACTGATAAGTACAAACTGAATGACTTGAAGAGGAAATAATTGTCATAAAGCATCCAAAATGATCTGTGGCAGGTTACCTGACGTTGACTGCATTCACACATTATCTGTAATTGTGCTGGGCTGCGTGCATTGAAAGGCATGAGCTGTGTCCCTGGCATCTCCCAGCATTGCCAGGGAGGAGGCAGATTGCCGGGGCGTGTTTCCTGTTCTCAGTGTTTCCTTCGGACTCTTCGTTTGCATGACAGGAGCATTTCAGATGTACAAGGTGAAATCCATGCCTTAACTAGACAGCGGATCAGACAGATTTATTTGCCCTTTGCCTTCTTTTACTTTTGCCCCTAGGGTAAGCAGATAATCCATGTCAGGGAGGACACTTTGAGCTACTTTATGTTTTACAAACTACTTTCAAACTGAAAGGCTCCCGTGCTCAGCTAAGTACTTCAGCTCTTCTTGTGCTCTGACTGGTTGGTTTCCTTGACTGAAAGACTCATCCAGCTGTTTCACATTAGCATTAGTGACACAGGCATGATTGTAGGAGACTGACCAGTCGGCACACAGCAAGAACTCAGTGCAAATCCTTTTAATTGAAATGGTAATTTACAATTCCTGTCTTAGCTCAGAGTGTCCTCCCTGACATGGATTATCTGCTCACCCTATTTGCCCCCCCCCACCCCCCATCTTGACATTTCACACATGGATGGGCCGTCATTTATTTTACAGAAACCTCGTGATTAAAGATGGAGAACCCAGTTCTCAGTTCCTTTTCATCCTGCGTTAGAAAATGTAGCTTCCTGTTTGAATCTCTGCAGACAAAGGCAAAAAGGTGGATATGATGAAATAAGAATGGGTGGGGTGGAGTGGTCTATAAAAGCAGAAACACAAGGAGGGAGACTCACAGAGAGGGGGCTGCAGACACTAGTGGGGCATCTTACTCTTGTAAGCTCTCTCAGCGGTGCAGTAATTTTACTATGATTACTTTTAAGGCGTTGGCTGATTTTTTTATTTATTTATACTCTGAATAATGATATTGTCATTTGTTCACATTCCATAGGTTTTCTAAATAACCTTTTATATTACTTGTACATGTTACCCAGGACATTAATAAAAATATTATTTTGTTGCCTTTTCTCCACTGATGCCGCGTTCTGCCGTCCGTTTGAAGCTGGGAGGTGGGAAGGAGCGAAGGAGTGAGCCGAGCGCAGGAGGAGCGGCAGGGAGCGAGTGTGGTGGCGAGGAGGCAGGCGACGTGAGCGGCCAGGAGATGGCGTGCTGTGGGGACGGAGCCGGGACGCGCCGCTGGCTGACGCTGGTCTCGGGGCTGCTGGAGTGCCTGTGCTTCGCCGGAATCGTGTTTGGCTGGGCCTCGCTGGTCTTCGTCCTGAAGGTGGAGGGCTACTTTGGCAACCTGTGCACAAACGGGACCGCAGTCAGTGGCAGCGGGAGCGCCGGTAAGTGTGCGCTTCACGTCCCCGCACCCCCGTGCACCAGCCCCGGATCACCTATCACCTTGTCCCCTCTCTCTCAGCCTGCAACAGCCAGGATGACCAGTTATCCCTCATCTTCACCATCGCCTCCTTCCTGAACAACTTCCTCCTGTTTCCCAATGGATTCTTCTTTGACCGCTTTGGGACTATGGCCACGAGGCTGCTTGCAATGTGAGTCCGCTCGACTTTTGGAAGTTTGGCTGCAGACTTGGCATTTGATCAGACTATAGTGCTAAATATTGGCACGAGTCTTTCAGATACCTTTATCAAACATGCAAGAGCTCCTGCCGAGAGCCAAACATGACAAGCATTTATCCGGGATCCCTCTGCAGACTGTTTCCTCGTCGCTGTGCAGTTCTAACAATTGCTGTGTTACAGAGGCATGGTTCAAATGCTGTATGTGGTTACAAAGGCTCCCTTTGCATGCCTGTTAGGACACATTTCAGCATCCCCTCTATCCTCAGTGGTGCTATTTGAGTGAGATAACAGCGTTATAAAAAACAGTGCACACAATCTGATGGCTAGGAAAGTGATTAGATGTAGGCTCAGCAGGGAAATTTGCCTATTTTATAAAAATTAGTTTTTATTTTAATACCTTTTTTCACTTTAGTCTGTTTAGTCTTGCTCATATCAGAGCTTGCATCGTTCTCAGAATGATTTGTGAGACTCCGTTGTATCTCCCTTAATATCGATGAACCAGGCCAGAAGTGCTCTCTCTGGGAGGATGTTCTCCGGTGCAGTAGATGTCGTTAGGCATAGCATTCTCTACCTTCTCCTCCTAACTCGTGTGTGATGCCAGCCTTGTCTAAGACAGTAGATCATGTTTCCTTTCAGCCAGGCAGGAACCAAAAGATGGTGATGAACGACACTGTCCCTTAATCATCCTGCCACGTGGCAGCCTGATTGCTCAGTCTTTGCTCATTTGCATAGAATAACACCTTTCCTGTTGGTCCTGTTTAAAATCAGGACTGGGTGGTTTTCAAATTACCTTTACTATTACAGATCACATAGATCCGATGCGTGGCATTAATATTGGCCCGATACCAGGAGAAAAATGCTGGTGTGGCTATATCTGGAATGCTTCTGGCCTTCGTGTGACATTGTGTAAACAAGCAAGAGTCAGGTGACGTTCAGGGGATGGCTATGCATTCAGCAGCCCATGTCTGTCAGAGCTGTCAAGTTGGCTATAGAAATAATTTATGCTGAAGGAAGAAAAATGCAAAACAGTACAGTGTTTGTAAGGCTAGTCTTAAGTAGAATTTACTCCCTATGTCTAATCGGAAGAGTATGTGACAAAAGTGCTGAATAGCAGAGATATTTGGGGAAAAGGTTCCATGTCAGCCAAATTGGAAACGCAGTAAAATTTATCCAAACTAGATGTGAAAGTTGTTACTTTATAAAACAAATAAGCAGACTTTTGTTTGAGCAACATGGCCGTTATATTGTCATATTTTATATTTATACGAAACAGTGCAGCTGCAGCACTAAATGCTGCACTGTATTAGCCACGTTAAGTGAAACGCATTGATACAAATGTCTCATTTAATACTTAACAGTTTACAAAGGGGGAAAATGCTTTCGTCCAGCTTGCTGCATGCCCATGTTTGGTGTAATCTTTCCAAAACATGGCTTAATCTTTCAGGGACATACACCATTTCGACACTCTGATATGCTTTATCATGTGCTGCATTGTCTGTCGATTATTTAGACCAGGGACGTCTGGTAGGCCAGAATAGGCTGATAGCTTTTATGAGGCCTTTGAAACTATTAAAAAATAGAAAATAATATTAGCGATTTCTATCAGTTTTTAATTAATTTCAGTTTTTGGGATTAAGTTCATTTTTTGTGTCTCACACTTTTTGTTTTGTTTTAAATTTGATTAAGAAAATGGTTTTGTAGGGTGCTTCAGTGGTTAGTATTGTTGCCTCACACCTTTGGGACTGGGGTTCCCGTCTCACATAGCGTGGAGTTTTGATGTCATCATGGGGATTCCTCCAGGTTTCCCCTCAGTTCACCTCAGTCCAGAAACATGCTGAGGTGATCTGGAGTGACCAAAATTATCAGCGAGTGCCCAGTCCTGTCATGGATTGGTGCCCTTTCCTGTCCTCCTGGTTTGACTGATTTCCGAAGCTGAAGGTCATAAATAAAACAGGAACCCTCTATAAAATAAGCAGAAGAGATTTGATGACCCGGACTTTCATTTACTTAGGTTTAGCCAGATTCACAATTATTTTGTGCCTTACTGTTCTTTTATAACCTTTAACCCCCAGCTCCCTGGGCGCCCCAAGAGGTGGCTGCCCTTTGCGGACAACTTACTCTACAAAGAGCGAGTTGAGGGAGGTGTAAAGACTATTTCCCCACGGGGATCAATAAAGGGAGATTATTATTATTATTTTAAATCCTATGTAAAATGGATCGAAGCAGATAAATAGTGATAAATTCATCATTATTAAAGCAAATTTTTAATGCAAGGATACTCTTTTGGGTTTTTTTTTTTATTTTTATTTTTTTAAAGAAAGCTCTGCTATTAGCCAACATGGGGCATCCTTTCAGAGTCTCTTAACTTGACAAGTTTTACACACAAAGTATTCAGGATCAGAGAATAATTAAGCCGGGGTCAAGAGGACAATTACTCGAGTCGCGAGCATTTTGCAGAGGAAGACGTTTCGAGTTCTAATACTACAGTGAAAAGGCTAAAGAAGCTCTTACTTGGAGCTGAGTGGATATTAGGACACATTGAAAGATACAGAATTGTGAAATAATACCAGTTTTGCAGGGGGCAGATAAGGAGAAAAATGTGAGGTCACATGAGAGTGGGAGAGAGAGTGTTGACTCCTACTGCCTGAGCAGTGTAAGGCAGTGAACGGCACTGGGTACGCTATGAGCTCGTACGGCCCAGATCTAGTCAGGGGAAATGAAATAATGCTTTATTTGACATTTTAAAAAGTCCAGATGCACTGAAATGATTCTTTATGCATATCCGATCTTGCGACCTTGATCTTGCTGTCTGCTCTCTTGCTCTCTGTCTTATACATATATGCACAGCCAAGAGCGAAGCTGTGGGTTCGAGTGGGGGGTCAGGCCAATTATCCAGTGCCGGGGGGGGGGGGGGGGGGGGT
>JAODKF010000018.1:1825197-1846651 GCA_026779585.1 Mormyrus proboscirostris
GGGGTGTTTACGGACCTTGCTGAAGGGTCCACTGGAGATATGAATCTCTTGCCAAGGCCCAAATAGACAACCTTCTTAGCACCACAGGCACATAGGCCTAACCCATTGAGCCACATACCCCCTGCCCCCAGCCACACATCAACCCCCCCCCTGTAGATGGGTTTCCCTTTAGGCATGCTCCTCCCAGGCTTTCTTCTTTGTGCTGAAGGGGTGTTTTTTCCTGGCTTTGGTCACCCCATGCTGACTTGTGAAGTGCTTCATGACGTACTTTGTTCCTTCTTATAAGAAGGATATAAATAAGGGGGCGATTTTTTTTTTCTTTTTTCAGAATTTCACGATCAGCGGTCATTCTTGACACACCACAGCACACAGTGCACAACGACGAAATGTGTTCTCTGCGTTTAACTCATTGTAACATAGCAGGGGGCAGCTAATTCAGCACCCGGGGAGCAGTGCTTGGGGGCGGTAAGTTGCTCAGGGTACCTCAGTGGTGCCTTGCTGGTCGGGGATTCAACCCAGCAATCTTTCACTTACAAGTGCACTTCCCTGACCATTAAGCCACCACTGCCCACGGTGGGAAGGTGCTGCACAGGAACAGCCCTGAACAGCTCAGGGTAAAGCCTGACATGGAATACCCCTCTAAAATTGAACTGAAGAAACGTAATGGACGTCCTTACTGACCAGTAGCCGCTGTGAAGCTCCACGTTCAGTTGTCTTTGTAGTGCACTTAACACACTCATAAAACGCTGTTTTTTTCATGTGCTCCATCTTTTCCAGAATATTGTACACCTCTGGTATCCTGATGGTCTCCTTCTCCAGTGCAGGTATTGTCCATTTTACGCTTTGGGGCACACAGACACAATTATGTGCTTCCCTGGTCTGCAGCCTCGGCCCTATGAAGCCTCACGCCATCCTCTCAACGCAGAGGTGCGCTCGCTTTGTTTTCATTTCTGTTTGTTTTTCATCTCCCCTCCTCCCATCTTCCCTCTTTCCTCAGCGATACCCAATCTGCTCTTCCCGGCGATGTCCTGCATTGCAGTTGGTGGCGTCCTCTTTCTCATGACAAATATGCAGGTACGCCTCTAGTATAAAAAGAAAAGTTGACCCAGGGCCCCAGACCCCAATGGCCGCCGTCCTACTTCCCCCTCAGCCTTTATTTCCCATTGTTAGAAGTCGCTTTGACTCCTGCTGCTTTCCGCTTCCGCGTCTTGTCTTCAAGGCCAACAGCAGCCTGCGTCGCGTTTGCGATACGCAGCCGGCGCGTCGTTAAATTCAACCCGGTCTCTCTGTGTTTCGTTGTTTTTTTCCCTCACATGGCTCCTTGCTCGCTGAGATCCGACTGCAGAATCACGCCTAAAAACAAACAAAAACGAATGTGCACAGTCTAGCGGGGGGTGTCATCCTGCCCTGCCCACCACGGCGGATCTCTTTCGGCTCGGGGGCCCGTTTGCTTTTTTAGTGTGGTGGGGGTCAGGATACGGCGTCCCTACTGAGTGTGAGATTACTCCATAATGGGTGTTAGATGAAAGACGATTGCACACAAATGGTTTCCACACATATCCTCCTTTTATTAAAGCAGTGCTGGCAACAACATGTTGTGAGGCAACAACATTATGTCAGGAAGCCCTCAGATCTGTTCCCGATGCAGTTACCACTTAATATTTCGTAGTTACAGATCCAATGGCTGCTTTTTTGAACAAGCTGAATACTAGGCAGTCAAATTAATTTTTTTTTTTTTTGAGCACTAATATATTAATATACAGCAGAGTCTGCTGTCAAAACTCAAAAAAGTGGCAATTCACGAGTAGTTATGGGAAAATAAGAATGGCAGATTAAATACTGAATCCGTTTCAGATTTTATCATAGTGGTTTAGTATGTGGTAATTTAATAGTGCTAATATACTATTATATATTATATAATATTATATATAATATAATATTTTTAATAAATCAATTTTTAGTTACGCTGACCATTTTTAGTTAGCCTTTAGCTAACCGGGACTGCATAACAACACTTCTAGTCTTTTATCAAATAATAAAGGTCTTGCATGACGCATTTTTTGCTTGAAAAGACATAAGGCACATTTAAACACACATGCAACACATATGTCCTCTGTTGGACTGGCATACCATCCAGGGTGTACTCCTGCCTTGTGCCCCCTGCTCACCAGGAGAGGGTCCTGCCACGCACCTCTACTAAGGGTGTACTCACACTAATCACTCAATACCATGCCCAGGCACCTTTTAATCCCTCTCTGTCGTGTCTGGGCACCTTTGACCCCCAAAGTGTAGTTTGTTTGATTAGTGTGATTACTCCATGCCGTACCTGAGCACAGTGTACTAAACTGTGCCTGGGCCTACTTGAAGAGGTGGCACAGTTCAATCGGGCTCAGGCACTGTACACATCTAGTGTGATCAATACCATGCGTGAGCACGGAACACAGACATGATGTCATTGATGCAACTGGTCCATGCATGCTCACATTTACATTATACTGAACTGGATCCGGAAGGAACGAATTGGGTAGGTTGTACGGATGAGGTAGTGACAAACATTTAAGAAACATGACGGAAAACTGATCACTTCGGTGTACGGCAGAGGTACAGTGTCTGCTGGAAATTTGGGCCGACGACAAAAACGGTTTGTGTTAAGATGCTGGACTGTCTTGATACACGCAGCACGATTGATTGAAAATCACGGCGCTGCACATCCAACAAACGTGTTAGATGGCTGTGCATCATCATGCCTAAAACGACTCAAAATAAGCAACAAAATAAGAACCTTAATCATCACCCCATTGTGCTGTGCGACAGCACTTTCCTTCCTGTGTTTACTTTGACACAAAAAAGTCGCAGGGTGATGGGGAAAGTGAGCTTGGGCCCGGGATCTTTCTGCGTAGTGTGAGTGCAGACTAGCAGGTGAGTGGCATCAGGGACAATCAGGTTCGGGTAGCTCATTATAGAGTTCCCTCCTGAGCTGGGGGCTGCACAGCTGGTGCACCAGCACATTCCTGCTTATGCTAAATAAAAATCTTGAGTCCTGACACTTGATTACCACCCCAGGCCCTTTGGCTGTGTGTGAAGGGGTTTGCATACTCTCCCCATGTCTTTGTGGGGTTTTTTTCCAGGTGCTTTGGTTTCCGAAGATGTAGGTTGGTGTCTTTAAATTGTATGCGAGTGCACGTGTGTGTTTGTGTCTGTGCAGTGGACAGTCATCCAACCGAGACTGCTTCCGAGAATTGGCACCTTCTTTTCACCAAGATGGCGACACGCATAAGTGCAGAAACCCATAAAAGTCTCGTATACCTTACTGTTGTTGTTTGCCTGTCTTGGACTAATTAGATCGGTAACATTGATCGATGTACTCAGCAATTCAGTGACGATTAAGTCATCTAATCTAATCTTAAACTGGCTGTGACCCGGCACTGATAAGTGGTTCTTAATGGTGGGTGGATTGCGCCATATCTGTAAGAGTGTAAAGTGTATCACATGCACTGAGACATTAACGGCTTATTGTGCGAAAGCTGACAGCTTCACCCCTAATCTTCCGTCAGTGACTGGTTTTAAATTAGATCAATAAACTCCTCCGGTTTCCTCCCACAGGTAAGAGTCAAACTGGGTGAGTCTGATTTGCGCTTGTGTTTGATTTTGTGTGCAGTTCACTGCTGTCCACTGCGGGATGCATGCTGCTTCATCCGCTACGTTCTCTTTACTGTACTTACCCTCTGTGTAGCTCAAATGGGTTGCCCTGAAGAAAAGCCCATATATGGTACAGAGCAGGACAGAATCTCACCTTATAAGGGAATCACCTAAATGGACCCCCACCCCCACACCTTTCCTGCCCCCAACACTCAGTTGCACCGAATTGGTCACACAAAGAATTCACCAGAGGCTCAGTTAATGTGAACTGACTTAGTGTCTTAACTTTTAACCTGCATGGAAGGGATGGGTGAATGTCTTAGAACATGAAGCAGGTTTATCGATTATTAATTTAATGATTATTATTCCAGAGGACAAAAAAACAATTACTCATTACAACTTGTATCTCTTTATATACAGTATGTGGTTCTATAGCAGTAGGGCATTAATTAGAAGTGACTATTATTTCACAACCACAGAGTGATTTCATTTCCTGTATGGTCACTAAATTGCCTGTGTGTGTGTGTGTGTGTGTGTGTGTGTGGATTAGGTTTATATTACCTTGTGGGGACCAAATGTCCCCCACAATTCAATAGAAACCTGTTTTTTTTTTACTTTGTGAGGACCATTTTTTGGGTATCCCCACAAAATCTGTGAATGAAATCTAAAACCTAAAAATGCCAAAAGTCTTGTATTTTATTTGGTTACTTATGGTAAAGGTTAGGGCTGTGTAGGGAATACAGTCAGCATGTTGGGTTTTTCTCCATAGAAATGAATGAAATGGACAATGATATGAGTACAGATCTGTTTGTGTGTGTGTGTGTGTGTGTGTGCATGTGCAGGCCTTTCCATTTTTGTCTTGTCTCTGCTGTCATAGACTTCAGGCCCCTTGCAGTCCTGTGTGTGTTTATGGAAACATCTATTACAGAAATTGCCTGGATATCAAATTTCCATCCAGCTTCCAACCTCTAATCCTGACCAGGGCCACCAGTTTTAGCAGATTGTTTGTTTGTTTTTTTTTTCTATATATTTTATTTGCATTGATTCATGAAAAAAGAAATTGCATGTGAATGCTGTAGTTTAAGAAAACATTTCTCACCCTGCATCTCGAGCCATTAAAGGTAATCCTGTGAAGCATGAAAACCTTAACTGCTTGATCAAGGACCCTCAGATGTGATGTAAAAGTAAACAGCCCATAAGTCTTCCATCAACAGGATACACTGTTGCTTATCACCTTATACCAAAGTGGCTGACATTGCATATTCTTTGCAGTTTTGATTCACTAAATCTTCTCATGATCCTCCCGTCTAGGTGGGGAACCTCTTCGGCGCACACCGATCCACCATCATAACGCTGTACAACGGTGCCTTTGATTCCTCCTCCGGCATATTTCTCATCGTTAAGGTAGCTGTTCTAAATCAGAACAGAAAGTCACATGCCGACAAAGACTGGCTGCCATTGGTCAAAATAGTGCACGCTGCGTGTCATGTGACACTCGCTCCTTCCTGCAATTGCAGGTGCAGCTCTCACGCCAAACTGTCAGTGCCGATGATCTCTTTGCTCACCACAGGTGCTGTACGAAGGAGGGATCACTCTGCAAGCCTCCATGCTCTTCATCGCCAGCTGTAGTGCCATTCATCTTCTCCGCACGCTGTTCCTCATGCCAAGGGGTCACTTTCCCCACCCCCTCCCGGAAGGTTACACCTATGGGTAAGGGTGTGCATTTTGGCCATGCTCATCTCTGGGCCGGTTAAGCGTTCCTCCTTCCGTAAACCGCCATCTGCTCTGTGCTGCACAGGATCCACTGTGGCCGATCCAGAGCTTATAGTACGTCGGTAGTGGGGCAGCCTGACTACAAGGGAGCCGTGCCGGGTGATGAGAACACAGAAAACCTACCCATTGAGACGACAGAACCAACTGGAACTCCCAATAAGGAGAAAGGTGAGCTGACCCCATATGACATCGATGCCATCTCTTAGAAAAAGAGGCTTTTGGGGGATCTAGTCCCTCATATGACCTTTTTCCACTGCCACGAAGAACCGAGGTTTACCTGAGCCTTACCGTGATCAGCCAGATTTCCATTGTCAAGTTTGTGAGCCACACCCAAGCCAAAACCAATTGGTGACCAAACCGAGCTTGTTGCATCACCACCATCTGATTGGTCGAAATGCATGTAGATACCAATGTTCTCCACATGGATTATCTGAAGGAAACAGGGTATATTCTATATATTGTTCATTATTAGTAGTATTGCAGATTGTGAGGTACCAGTGCATTCTTGATAACCTGGAACTTAAATTTCCAACCTCCTACTTAAGAAAGTACTATAGCTAAAGGCAATGGATTGATAATGCAAATTTACGTGAGCAAATGCTAATTACTTAAGTGTGTGATGCAAACACAGCACGACAATTCTCACAGATAGGAACTTAGAAAATGAAGACACAGTAAATCATGATGTTCTCCACTTGAACGGTAGATAAGCACCGCTTTGGTTTTACATCCCTGTCGCTCACCAAACCCAGCAATCCCTTTACCGAGTCAACTGTGCTGGAAAACCAAGTGAGTCAGAATCACACTGTAACTACACACTCTTCACGGTATGGCTCGGGTACGAGTAAGTTCCTGTATGCCAGTGGAAGAATGCTAATAGTCCATTGAGTGTAAATGCATCCAGTGTAACTTTATGACCATTAAACATTCGCTATTTATTACAGATTATTGTTTCTAAAGAAGTCAGTTTAGTTTTAAATGTGTTGGTTAATGGGTTGGACTTAAGGGGGCTTTGGAAATCAGGAACCTGTTGCTCCAGTTCTGATGCGTCTTGGTTCCCCAGTGGCCAGTGTCAGGAGCTGCATCCTGTCCTGGTTCTTCGTGCTGCACCTGGTCTGGCTGTCCATCATGCAGCTGCGACACTATCTCTTCATCGGGACACTCAACCCCATGTTGAATCGGCTCACTGGTGGAGACCCCACCCTGGGTAACTATCCACACACGCTCACGCTGCCGGCCGATCGGCCACGTTCCTCAGTAGCTGGAGCCTGTTAACGCCTCCGTTCCCCGACCCCGGCCCGCAGTAAGCAAGTACACCAACGCCTTCGCATTCACCCAGCTGTGCGGGATTCTCTGTGCTCCCTGGAACGGCCTCATCATGGACAGGCACAAGGGGAAGCCCCGCGCTCCAGGTAGGGTGGCGAGGCCCCACTGGTCTCTAGTGAGCCTGCACCCTGTGCTCTAGCGCCCCCTTGAGTCAGAATCTCAACTTGGCCTCTGCACCTCCCAGGAGAAACGGAGCAGGAGGCCGACGTGCGATCAGCCGCACTCTCCCTGTTCATCACCGCCACACAGTGCCTGCTCTTCTCCCTGTGTGCCACCCTGCCCGTCCTTCCCCTCCAGTACCTCACCTTCGTCCTCCAAGTCATCAACCGCTCCTTCCTGTATGGTGGCAGCGCAGCTTTTATCAGCATCGCGTGAGTGGGATCGGCATGGGGGGGAGGGATTCATGAAAGTGCCTGGTGTTTGGCTCAGTCAGCAACATCGGGGAGGGAGGGGGGGTGGTGGACTTCTTTGGTCACTGGTGTTCAGCGGGCAGAGGACCATATTCAGCCAATCACAACCCACTTCCTGCCTGGACCCAACCTGGCACTTGCGCCTTTTAAGGGAAAAAAAGAATAAAGGCATCCTGACAAACTCTTTCACACTTCTCTCGCATGAACACCAGTGTGCCGTAAACTCATGCTGTCAGAATCTAACAGAGGCGAAGAAAACATTCCATGAATGACGGCAGAGTTGAGAGAAGGTCCTGGCGTGTGAGTGTAACTGAAGCCAGCCCGGCCTTCACGGGCTCCTAAGCAGGAGGGCTGCTATAGGTAACACCCACCTCCTCTGCCACGGGCCTCCTTCAAAGCAGGAGAGGCGAGGAAGCAGATAGGAGGACGAAGGGGTCAGTCAGGGTGTACTGCTGTCTGCCTTCACCGTGCATTTTTCCAGCGTTCCCTTCATACCTGCAGGTTTCCTGCCTCCCACTTTGGGAAGCTGTATGGCCTGATTATGGCACTGTCCGCACTGGTGTCATTGTTGCAGTATCCGTTCTTCGCCCTGGTTCAAGGCCCCCTGAACAGAGACCCTCTATATGTGAGTACAGCGTCTCCATGGATACACTGTAGGATTACAGGGTCACCGTGTCAGCTGCAGTGTCGCATGTTGCACACGTGCTGCAGGGATCTGTGCCACGTGCACGGACATGCACACACAGGTGCACATACTCACACACTAGGCTTCTCTTTGGATTCAGACCAACTGGGGTTTTAACCAAATCTTATTTACCAGCAGTAAGTCTAGAAATTCTAGACTTAACAAATAATATTTATCGATATACAGTACAACACGTAGGCCATCAAAGAAAATGTTTAAAGTTAGCAAGTGTATATGTGTGTCGGTGTATAACATACGCAAATTAACAGTAATGCAGTAAAACTTCTTCTGTTCTCCAGAAAGTCACTTGGCACGTTTACACGCACGGCTACGGATGTAGCTCGACTCCACCATTCAATCGGACTATTGTCCTTGTCTAAATATACATGCAACATATGTAGTACGTCCAGCTCCGCTACATTTGGTGGCGATATGGCTCTTTTCAGCTTGTTAGTATTGTGCTTTTTCCAGTCGACCTTACATTCACATCACGATTACATCACAGACATAAAAATAATAACATAAATAATAATGGATGCGTGGACAGATGAAGTGACACAAGCTTTAATTGCGTTCTGGTCGGAAGAACATGTACAACAAGATCCAGACAGCATAACAGGAAATAAAGTATTTTGTGTAATACACTATGACAACATATTTGTCAAATATTGCAATGGTGATTTTTTTTGTAATAAATATTGGGATGTTTATTAAACAAATGTAAAAAAGAGCTTTATAAATGTCTCACTAACTCATCTAGGAGTGACTTAAACAGCAAGGATGAAAATGATTATGATTGTCTGAGAACGCATGCAGCGCTCATGCAAAAGCAGCGGAGGTAAACTTTCAAGTGCGACTTTGCCCTGGGCCCCGGAGAAGGTTCAGCGAGCCCTGACTCCCGTACACCCCCTTCTCCTGTGTCTCCCACCTCACAGCTGAACGTGGCCTTGACTGTTCTCACCACGCTGGCTTTCATCCACCCGCTGTACGTGTTCATCCACTGCCGTCGGGCAGCTGCTCGCAGAAGGACGTCGGCACAGTGAATCGCTGCCCTGACGGATCCAGGAACGAGAAGCACTCCCACCAGAAAGAGAACGTCTGACTCACTCGCCCTGCATTTCCAGTGACGGGACGGGAGTCACCACCGAACCGTGGGATCTTTTCCGTTTGTGTCCGACACACAAACCCGCTTTTTAGGAAAGTACTTATGGATCGGTGCCAAAATATACTGATTCATTTATCCTTTAGCGGAAGGAGGCATTACTATTACTAATACGCATGTGATTGGATGGGAGCACAGCGTTGGTATACATATATAACCAAAGAAATTTGTTATACGCTTTTTTTATTGGAGGGAACTTAAAAAATGTTTTTGTCATCATTCAAAAAAATATGAAGAACTTTTGTTATTGAAAGTAAATGAATTTGTTATAGAATTTTAAAGTTGTGGGGACAAGTTTGTGAATTAATCGGTATCATCTGGATTTTTCACAAATAGTCACTAAAATGTGACTTGGGGCCTTTATCTATGTTCATTTATATTTTGCCCAGACTACATTAAATCTGACGAGTCATCTGGCTAAACAAGAATTCCAGCTTTGTGATACAGGCCACAGGTCTTTGTCTAAGTCACAATAATAAATAATGACACAGTGAATCAACAAACAAGAGACACATTTTACATTGCCATATCTTTGTGTGTATTTATGTGTTGACAAAATAAGTCACACGTTCACATAGTGTTAGAGCTTAATAAATAACCAAAATGATCTTAATCTTAATAACCAAAGATTCATATGAATTGAAGATTATTGGAAAAATATCATTGGTTTATTTCTATCATTCCAAATATCATTGCATGTCATCCCACTATTTTTAAAATGTGAGAGTCCGGACAATTAAGTGAATCAGTGTCATTCAAGGTGGGATACGTGACCAAGCCATTTGTCATGCCTCCATATTGTTCAGTTCCCGTATGACTCCACCAAGAAGTTTTGACGCCGCTCAGATTAAAAGAATCCTTCCCACGTCCTGTGTAATTGAATTGTGTTCTGTCTGTCAAGTCTCCAAGACTGGACCAATCACAATCGAGACTGTCTAGAGTTACTCAACAGACTATGTGCCTCAAGACTTTGTGTAACTGATTGCCAGTATCATTTTGTTGCATTATAAAACCAACAAAACTAAGAGAATGAAACGGACACATCCATTCCTGACAATAATAAAATTAACCATGTAACAGTACCCATATTTCCCGCTCAGCCTTATTTAGGATGAAATTAAGAGCATTTGTGTACGAGTTTTCACTTTCTTTGTATTATTAGTGTTGTTATCGTGACCTTGTCATCATTTTACTTTGTACCCCAGGCCTTGTGCCACCAGTGAGGAGCTCCAGGCTCATAAAGACCATGACCGAGTAGTTAGAGGATGGATGGATGAACAGGGTGAAGACAAAAGATCAGTTTTTGCTGATTTTCAATGGCCTTTGACCGGCACGAAGTAAGCACTCATTCAGGAAGTGTTTTGTGAATTGTATTAGATTTTCCCTTCTTTTGCAGTATTACCAGGGACACTACCTGTATCCGGTCTCACTAGCTTTCTCAGCAGCACCATGCAAAACCATGTACTGCCACCTAGTGTCCTGGAATGTTCAATGATGGTCAGCGCCTACGTAATTCTCCCCATAAAAAAAAATAAATTCAGCTGGGCATAATTTGCTTTCTAATAGAAAGGATTATTCAAATGAAAGTATGTATTTATTAAACTTTAAAGAACAATTAGTTAAAAATAATAATATTAACAATAATATTCTCATTAAATAATATAATGTATAAAAACTGTATTCTGTTCCTCACCTTGCTAAATCATGCTAATTAAGACATAATTCAGAAGCACAATAGACTTCTTCTATAGGGATGCTTCTCATAATGTAATTCCCACCATCATTTTTTTAACTTAATCATAATTCTGAATTCCACCCCCAGTCTCTCTCCCTCTCTCCGGTGTAGTTCAGTGGCACGGCTGCGTTCGAGCCAGCCTGCGTCATCTCTGATCAAAATCTGACTGTCATTATTTAAAAATAAAGAAACTAATGAATGAACTGGTGAAAATAGAGAAAGGGGGGAGTTGGGGAGAGGGTGGGGAGGGAAATAATTAAATAAACAAGTGACAAGGAATGAGGTAACGCGTATTCCAGCTATTTCTGTCATGCCTCTACCATGGGAGAAAGAGAGGGCACTGCGTAGTATGCGTGAACACTCTCTGACGTGAACCTGTCGCGCTACACACTCACACGGTGACACACACACACACAGGCCTGGCCACATACAGGAAGGCAGAGAGAGCAAACTCTGCTGTTTTCGCGATGTGTGTGGGGCATGGCGCTTGCGCGTGGGAGAGAGCGCTGGAGGGGGTGTGGGGAGTCGATTTTTAAGTTCTCTTGGGACGTAGAGAATGAAAGAGAGAGGGCGTTGCAAGATTGCCAACAATGTGCATGGTGCCAAACACTTGGGAAGCATTACAAAAACATCATTACAGCTGGTTATTCGTTTTGCAGATAGCATAGCAGTGGAAAGGCATGAACTTCTGACCGAAACATCGCTGATTAATGCCTAGACAGAGATACTACTGTTGTATGTTTGACCCGGCTGAATAAATGGATAAAAATTGTAGACTACCTTGGATGACACATTAATTAAGGGTCTTTCAAACATAGGCAGAACTTGGCCTAGAGGGAGGTACGTAAGCTGCCCTTTGACTGTAATATTCTATATAATGCCATTGTACTGATTTACAAACTGGTATAAAAACTGAATCAAGACAAAATTAAAAGTAGGGAATTATGAAAATAACCATGACAACACAAGACGGCAGAACTGAAAAGTGGCAGTCGGAACTGAGGGGAGGACAATGAAGCCCTCTGGACCATATTTAGATTTCCGCTCTCCTTCCACCGCATCTATTCCCTGCCATTCTCTACAAGTCGGCATGATCTCACGTCTCCCTGTAACACACATGTGACGAATCTGGTCTGGGGGCGCGATGGGGAGTGCCGAGTCCTTCAGCAAGCACGCTTCCCCGGAGTGGCGAGGAAAATGAGTCTGTCTCCTCACTTCAACCCACCAACTGATGGATGGGAATGAAGTTCAGCACATACAGAAGTGGCGGGGAAAAAAAAACGATGACTGATCGCACCTTGGCGTGGCAAAAAGCACGGATTAAGAACACGGCAGACACAGGAAAGCGCACGAACCCGTCATTCTTGGGCACGGAAGTCAACCGTCGCACATTTTATATAAAAACACCATTTACATAAAAGTAATAAATTCATGGGTAGATTGGTGGACCCCTTCTTGACTTGAGCTAACAGAAGGAGCCGAATGATATTACCAAACTGGGAATTTTTAATGGTGGGTTTTTTTCTGTGTGTTTTACAGAGTGGGGTTACAGATTGGAGAGTGACTGATAGTTATCCAGTTATTTATCCAACAACAGTAAGCATATTTGAAAACACCTTTAACAATAAGCTATGCATGTATTATCCATATACAGTATAAAAATGTGTGTGTGTGGCTGAAGGGACTACAGCACAATTTTTTGTTTCACTCATTTTTAAATTTATGGGTATGCCTCTGTGAATAACATATATTTTTCTGCAAACTGCAGCCTGGTTGTTCCCTGTTTCTCATTAATGAAGAGCTTCTTCTTTGCTTTATGGGACTTCAGTCCTGCTTCTAGGAGCCTGATACAAACTGTCCTAGCAGTGCACTTTACACCTGCACTAAATGTTTCCCGTTCCTTTTGAAGGACACCTGATGCCATCCTTCGACTTATGAGAACCTGCCAGATAAGTTAACGATCATCTCCATTAGAATGTGGCTTCAGCCTTTTACCCGGCTGGTTTCTGGTCATTCCCAGTGTCTTCTGCTTCACCTTATTCTTGCGTACTGCTGTCTTAGAAATTTTGAACCTGAAAGCATCCTACTGCCAACAGAACCACAATTAAACCATAATTTTAAAAGCAGATTTGTTTAAAAATATAGTGGTCTCCTAATTTTTTCCACGGCTGTATTCATGTCACAGCTCGTTACAGAAAAACACCATTACTGACTGTGGTCTTTTTTTTCATGCTGTTACAGTAATTTACTCAACAATTTACCCTTTCAGACAGCTCAGGGACACAGTCTGCTGGGCTCCTGTGTGCCATCACCAAAATCCACCAAAATTGGCTTCACACGCTGTGTTCAGCGCATTTCGGTGTCCAAAGTCTAATCAGCGCCAAGCCCGCAGCACGTGCGCTCCGCACAGAATGCTCTGTCTGCCCAGTCCTGCCAGCCGCTCGAATACAGTTGGCTGGGGTGCCAGGCGTGGTCCAGCACATGTGTGAAGGACGGTGGTCAGCATGTTCCCGGCACGGCTCGTGGCATGTGTGACATAGCCTCCCCCCCCTCCCCGATGAGCTGTGTTTACACGAGATCAAATGTCAGCGTACCGCTGAATCAGAGGGCTGATCAGCTAGTGGAGGAGGGGGGGGGAGGAAGAAATGAGAGCAAGCAAGACAGAGATGCCCCCGAAGCAGCTCCCCGATCATTAGCGGTGATGGGCACAGGGCCGCTCGGAGACTGGGCGCTGTGGTCCGCCGCCCCGGGGAGCCCACCGCCTCCCCGGTCAGCTGTTTGATCCCACGCCTCGTGTTCCCTCGTCAGCTCCATACCACCCCCTGCGCCGCGTTTCGCGCCGCACGCCCAAATGTCAGCGTGTAGCTGGCAGCCGCCTACGCAGCCAAAGATGACGCGTTCGGGAACAGGGCGCACACGACGCGCACTGGGTCCCGTAGGAGGGATCGGCACCAGTCATTCATTCATTGTTTTTTTTTTGTTGTTTTTCCTTTATGAATGCCTGCAAAGACTTGTGATTACGCGCTGCTGCATAGAGCCACTGTTTCCACATTGTCGGATGGCACTGCCAACCTTGTGAGCTTAACAGACGGAACCCCCAACAGTGACAACATTACACATAGCATCCCCAATAATAAGAACTTTACAAACAGAACACCCGAGAATGGAAACCTTACAAGTGGAACTCACAACAATGAGAACAGTAAAAACAGAACTCCCCACAATGGGAACTTCAGAAACAGAACGCAGAACAATGGGAAATGAAACTCACAGCAACTGGAACTTTAGAATTTAGATGAACTTTGCACATATACCACCAAACAAAAGGAACAAGAAAAAAAACAAACAAAAACTTTAAAATGGAACTCTCAACAATGTAAACTTCACAAATAACATATCCAACAATAGAAGCCTATAGGATGGTACCTGTGGTGATCTGGCCATTGCAATTAGGACGAACACAGAACCTTTAACTTGTCACATGTCAGGACTGAACTCCTGACTTGGCTCCCACCCTCTGTCCCTCTTGGTCATACTCAACTGTACAGTTATTCACTGCAGTCAATCATAAAAATCATACATATTAATGTCTGACATCAATAGCTACTGTAATGATACAGGTCATTCACTCATTGTTCAGCAACTGAAACCAGCTTAGAACAATCCAACTTCAGCAGAGTAGATTGATAGCCGATTTTGAGCACATACACAAACAATTATTCATATTTACACTCATTCTGATGCAGTAGTTTCTAAGATGAAACAAAAATGAAAAGTAAAATACATAATTATGGCGTCTCCTGCGTCTTGTTATGACATATCGCAGGGATACTGAAACATAAATCAATAAATCTCCCCCTTTTGTTCTCTGGTGGGTCACGGCGCTTGTTATTTCGTCTTAAGTTCTCTTTCCTGTCTCCTATTTGGTGTCACTCAAAGACGCATCAAAAAGCAAAATGCATTTTTTTCAATTGCCCTGGAACACATATACTGATATTTTGCCCGTACCCTCCCAGCTGAATAATAAGTGAATCCCTCCCCCCCCACACACACACTCCATCCTCCCTCCACCGCTCGCTTCAGCGCCGTATCTCCGATGCCGTCGCTTCCTCTCTCCCCCCCTCCCCCAGCACCCATCCCTCCTTCACACGACCTGACCCGGCTGCTTACGTATGAGAGATTCCGTCTCTGCCCACCATCGTAGGCACCGGCGGGCTCAGCATATAAAGTGGATGCCGGGCGGCAGAGCTGCCACTGAGTCCCCGCCGACTAACCCGACTCGCAAACCAGAGCTGAACCTCAGCGGAGATAGCAGGCAGCTTCTCGACGCCTCAGGCTAACTCGCTTTCGGCTTTGGTTCGGGATGGAGAATCGCTCAGCTGCGCGGAGCCGTCGCTGCTCCAACACCCGCAACTTCAAGAGTGAGTTTCATTATGCTTTCATGATTTTTTCCTTTAGTATCTCTGCAGTACATTCAATGCCAATTGATGCCGTATTTGAATATAACAAACAACTGCTATTTTGAAAACCGGGATTTGAAAAGAATTGCATGCTTTTTGTATTAATTATAAAGCATTTATGACCAGTATACTGATGTTGGTTCTGCATCCCAGATCGTTGACGTGAACGCAGATTAAGTAGCCTAGTCAAGTTTAAAACTGTCGGACTTTCATATTCCTGTAGCGGCAGCAATGTGATTCGCGTTCGTACCCTAAGTATTAAGTTAAGTTTGCTGTGCATGACGCGGCGGTAACGATAATTTTATCATAGAAACACACGAAATCTTTTTAACATCTGAAAGCAACACGTAAAAATTTCAAAGAAGTGCAAGAAACAATAGCGAACAGGGAAGGCATTGCTCTGTGTAACGTTACATGATCCTCGTCAGTGTATTTTTGTACAATTTCGTTCACTGTGTACCAAATTAACTGTGCACACTCAGTCCATTGTAAGCCATCGGCAGATGCACGGACTTCCATTTCTTTATTTATTTCAAGTACTGTTTTCGATAGATCATTATTGTCTCCTGTTATCCGACTCTAATGGATCGTCTTTTAATTATACATGGGAACAGAAATGGAGCTATATCGGTTTTCAAGGGTCTTTTGTACCTTTTCGGGACCCCAAACTTAACGTGCAGTTAAGTTGGCACTTGCTGAATAGACACGCCTTTTTACTCTCAGTTTACACCTTTATAAAGAATTTATACGGAAATCTTTGCAATTCAAGGCAATTTATTTTTAGAAATTGTAATGGTAACTGAAATAATATCGATAAAATATCGATAAAATTTGTGCCATTGAATTATAATCATTTTAATCCATCCATCCATTTACAACTAAACCTTGTATTGTGTAACTGAAATCAGCCACCATATGTTCCGAGACATAAAATACACCAGAAACTACACTAAAACATCCGCTCAAGTTGAATCAGTGAAGAAATTCAAGTGTATCGTTGCAAAGATTCAGCACCAGTCAAGTGGACAGCTCTCAGCACCAAGCTTCGCTGTCACTTCCAAGCGGCTTTGTGTGACTCTGTTTCTGTCTGCTCTGCTGGTTTAGGTGGTTTATCCTTATGGCTGGTGACCTGGTTAATCATCGGCAAGCCCAACATGGCCCTGGGGTGCCCTCGCCTCTGCGTGTGCTACCCTTCACCCATGACTGTCAGCTGCCAGTCCCAGAACTTCACCTTGGTGCCAGCTGGTGTTCCGTTTGACTCGCAACGCGTGTTCCTGCAGAACAACCAGATCACCGAACTGCGCGTGGACTCCTTCGGCTTTGAGACACAGGTGTGCTGCTGTTTCACTTCAAAGGAGCATTTTGCTTCCCGCTCTTAAGATATCAGCGTCATACTAGCGTTAACTAAGATTTATTTTCCAGATGTTCATATACAGGATATGATTCCCATATTTCTGCATATGATTTCCCTATTTTTTTGTTTTTCCTCACCTGCTCCCTGCTTCCATTCACCTTCCATTTTGTTTACTTTTCCTACTGTAACACTTGTAGGTTCTCTGGCTGTATTCCAACAACATTTCTTGGATCGAGCCTGGAGCCTTCAGTGAACTGAGAGAGTTAGAAGAGCTGGACCTGGGAGACAACCCGAATCTGCGGCAGCTGGATGGGGGCGTCTTTCGGGGGCTGGAGAAACTGCAGAGCCTGCACATGCATCGCTGTGGGCTGGCAGTTCTCCCCCATGACCTCTTCCACAAGCTCTACAGCCTGCAGTTCCTCTACTTACAGGAGAACCAGATTCACTTCCTGCCGGACGACCTGTTCTCTGATCTGGTCAACCTCACCCACCTCTTCCTCCATGGCAACCGCATCCGCACGCTGTCCGAGAATGTCTTAAGAGGCCTGGTGAACCTGGATCGCTTGCTGCTGCATGAAAACCGGATCAAGCAGATCCACCGGAAGGCCTTCCGGGACCTGGGCCGGCTCACCATTCTCTACCTTTTCAACAATTCCATTTCAGAGCTCCCTGGGCAGGTGTTGAGGGATTCCGCCTCCATCCAGTTCCTGAGGCTCAACGGAAACCCCTGGTCGTGCGGCTGCGAGGCCCGCGCCCTTTGGGAGTGGTTCCGCAAGTCTCGTGTGTCCACCTCCGAGCTGCTCTGCACCTCACCTTCGCCTAAACGTGGATCCGACCTCCGCTTTCTCCGAGAGATGGACTTTGCCCTGTGCCCCCTGCCTGACCCAGGCTCCCTGGCAGGGACCACCACCACCACCTTCAGCACCAAGACTCGCTGGTGGTTCTCCAAGTCCAAGCCTGTCTCCAGCTCCAAGGGCATTTTCAGCAAGAGTTCCGAAGTGGTCAAGGCCTTCCCCTTTTCCTCAGGCAAGGCCCTCAACCCATCCACCTCCTCTACATCGTTTTCCACAAAGTATGAGATCGGGGAAGAGGAGGCTGCTCTGCCAAAGCTGGACCCAGAGGAGTACTGGGCCAACTACGGAAATGAAGATGCCTCAGTGCGCTGCTTCGAGCTCGAATGTCCGCCCGGCTTCGACTCCCCCGTGTTGCCTTCCTCCTCCCCCTCCTCTTCCTCCTTTTTCCTCTCCCTGCTCTCCCTAGCCATCACCCTGCTCTTCTTTCACTTCCTCTTCGGTTGATACCATCTCCCTCGATGCCCCTTTTCCCGTTTTCGAGAACTTCTGTTTCTCGGAACCGTCTTTGCCTTTTCTCTCCACTTTCTTTGCAATCCTGTGTCTTGATTCTGCTCAGTTTGGCTCCTAGACCGTTGGCGGTCTAATGGGCGCTAGGCTGATGGAGGGTACAACAGGGCAGCAGGGAGATTACCAACAGCCGCAGGCAGCTGCTTAGACTCGGCGAAGGAGAAGCTAGCGCTACCGGCCGGCACTGTAATAACGGTAATCGAACTTACTTAAAAGCACAACGGTAATGTCGTTAGCTACTAAGCACACTAACACATTTCAACTGTCATGATTCCAGCAAATTCCTTTTATGCCTGCTGCTGTTACTGTGACTATTACTACTACTGTAGTAACACAGCTGTAAGAGCTGGTTATAATTTCAAGCAATGCATTGAAATTTAGGTTATTACAAGCCCCATACACTGTGGGCATTGATAGTTTTATACAAACTACTTTCGTACTGCTAATATTGACATCTGAGCTTGATAAGCAGCACTTCTCATAGAAGACAGCATCTTTCTCTCTCATTATAATTTATCGTACACCTCTTGTAAACAGATCATGGCAGTAAATATATACTAAATTTTATATATATATATATATATATATATATAAATTGTTCATTAAAAATGCTAATTGGAAATCTGGCAAAAATCCAAGACCTGGCATGACGATAGAGCCATCAAGACTGCAAATCTGAAATATGCCTAGTTCTGAAAAATGAACGCAAATCAACACTGAATTGGATTTCTAAGAAAAGCAAGTCAAGAGGAAAAAAATTACACTACGGCAATTATCACGGCAATTAGTTAAAGAGAGGAGCGAGATACGGTGACAGGTCAAGGGAGAATAGGAAGGAGGCGGAGCCAAAGGAAGAGAAACAGGAAATGCAGGGTGACCTCAAGCTAGTGGAGTTTAGTTCTTTCCAGATCTGATAGTTTTGCTACACACCAGCACTGATATTTTACAATTCACACCATGTAAATACTTTAATATTTTCCTTTGTATATAGCAACACTGTGGATCATAACGTATGTAGTTATTCTTAGTAGTGGCTGTTGCCATGGTTATTAATGTATATTATGTTAAATGTTAAGAGGGATACAACAGGCCAGTTAAGTTACTGGACTGAGGAAGAAAAGGCACGTTTAATCGCCCTTGGATTAAACTTTTTTTTTCTTTTAACGTTGAACTAATTCAGACAATGTCTATTTTCTTTCACGGTATTCACTGTGAGAATTTCAGACACGTACCAAACTCAGCATTAACTGAAGCATAGAAATCGGCTGCTGATTGAAGGGAGAATGTTTGCAAAACCTCCGCAGAAACACTTTTAGAAAACTGGTTTGATTATTCGCCAGTTTCCAAAATATGGACTAGCGAAAAGCCACATTTGAGTTTGGTGTATCACCACAACTGTGAAAAAAACGCATATGAAGGTAAACCACTTGACTGGACAGCTACCCACTCTTATTTGACGAGCCATCTGGACTGTTGAATGGACTGACCGCAAACAAATCTCGACTCAGACGGCCCGGGGCTTGGATTCCGGCACTGCTGACTGACGGATGAGCTTGCTGACGTGCCAGCTGTACTACGATGCTCTACGATCTCCTGCCAAAGAGCCTGAAAGCTGTAGATGGCGCGATTCCTCTGTAACACGCTGAGACTAACCAAGACGGCGGTGGACCAGAGGTGGGACGATTAATGGGTGGCGCGGTTTGAGGCAGCCGCTCCGCTCCTAGCCCCTCACTTTCGCTAGCCGGCTCCGCGGCTCGCGAGTTGCGTCAGGGCTGGTGGGAGTCGGAGTGGGAGTGCTGACGCAATCTATACCCCCCACCCCCACCGTTTTGTCACATCATTTCCAGCTGGACAGCGCTCTGTTAGAGGATCACTGAAAACACCGGGAGCACAGGGGCACAGAGGCTAAATCCAGATCAGTCAGCCTAATTTACTGTTTTCCCTTCTTTTCAATAGACTGAGTGACTAATGCCTTCACCTTTTATGCTGAAATCTGAGTACTGTCCTTCCTATACTGTTATGATATGGAAATTACATTCCTTTTAAACACTGGCTGTAGGCATTCAGGATAAAATATGTTTTCTTTTCATTAATGAATGTACCCAGAAAGTGAGAAGTTAAGGTGTGAGTCCAGTGGGTCATTTTGTCCGCTCTCTTGGAAGAGTCCTGTTGTAATTCATATTGGTTAAGTCAGAATTAAATTGCATACGGGTGACGCTGGTGAAGTCAATACAGCCCATTCTGGTATTCATACTGAACCTCGAGTGGCCTTCTTCGTGGGGGGGTCAGCACCAGGTGAGGAGTGCACCAGCCCCACCGCCGTTTCTGTGCGCGCCTGTGAGCGTCAAGACTGCTTGGCAGTTTGTGACACACTGCGCAAGAGAACGGACGTCTGATTTTTTTTTTTTCTACTGTCGCCTTGAATGTAACTGTTGTGGTGAACATGGTCTTTGCTATGAATTTTAAAATAAAAAAACAGAAATCTCTAAATGTCACGTGATATCTTTTTGTATCTCAGACCATAACAATGTGAATAAATATTGGTTTCCTTTTACAAAAGTGACTTGCATGGGCACTAATTTTTAATCGATGAATCTCGTTCAGAAACCCCCACCAAAAAAGGACAATAGCCACAATTTCCTGTTATGTACCTCACATCAAAAATGCGTCACAAATCACACACTATGATGACTTATCTAGCATTTGCATCCGTCATGAGATTCACATTGCGGACCAATATAAACAGCCCCATATTTGTCTTGCATATACACATAACAGGTGAGCATGAATAAAACCAAATCTGTGTCTCCCATTCACATCTTATTGACCTTACTGAGATTCACTTAGATCCCTCATCTCAAGGGGTAAACGCATACAATTCAGGTAATTAGGATCACTGTGATAAGGTGTCTCTGTGTAGACTCCAACTACACAAATACGAATGGATAAATGTATCAGTCATCAAATGTATCTGTCATACACATATATTGCAGTTTATGGTGAGTGGACTGCATGGTTTGTGGTTTATGGTGAGTGGTCTGTATGGTTTGTGGTTTACGGTGAGTGGTCTGTATGGTTTGTGGTTTATGGTGAGTGGTCTGTATGATTTGTGGTTTATGGTGAGTAGTCTGTATGGTTTGTGGTTTATGGCGAGTGGTCTGCATGGCTTTTGGCGTTTCTTATTCATTTTTATTGTGTACTTGTGGAGTAATAACAGTTTTCCTTCACAATAACATGGAGTAACTTGATGGTGGTTCAGTGGATCATCGCTGGATTTTCACACCACCAGGGTTCCGTTCTCTCCACTGGCGTCATTTATGTGAAGTTGGTACGTTCTGCAAGTATTTCTGCTGATATCCACCTACTGTTAGCTGAAGTCCTGGGTACCCTGTAAAAGACTGGCATCCCATCCAGGGTGTACCCCAGCCCCGTGCCCTGTGAAGGACTGGCATCCCGTCCAGGGTGTACCCCAGCCCCGTGCCCTGTGAAGGACTGGCATCCCGTCCAGGGTGTACCCCAGCCCCGTGCCCTGTGAAGGACTGGCATCCC
>JAODKF010000018.1:1852623-1876459 GCA_026779585.1 Mormyrus proboscirostris
AAACATGTGTTAATGCAATACTTTTCTGTGAGAAATACTTGATTTTCTGGAAAAATTTCAGGGGTGCCAACAATTTTAGCCATGACTGTATGTATTTAGAAAAGTTGAAGTACATTAGCAGAAAAAAGCTGGTCTACCTCTGTTTTTTTGAATAAGTTTTGGCATTTGGAGGAATAGTTTTTTGAGTACATTTGATTTGTTGTCTGTAATATTCTCAGGTGTTAAAGAAATATGTCCTTAATGTATGCCAATACAGTCTAATATGACACATTTCAATTTTCTTACCTTTTGACAAATATATAAATTTATGTGTTTTGAACATGAACTGTTTTGGTCATCGTCTCTGCAGGACCCACACACAGAAGCCACTTCATCAGGTCCCACTCCTGGTTCCAGAACCACTTTGAGGTTCCGCAAATTTAAAGCAAACTTTCTACACGCCACAGTTGTACTGAGCTGTTATTTTTGCACTTGTGGACTTCTTGTTAGCTTTAACAAGTCTGGCCATTCTTCTCTGAATTCCTAAACAAGGTGTTCTTGACTGGATGTCAGTTGTGTGCCACAAACTGTAGATACTGTGTCGTGTGGAAATCCCAGGAAGGGGGGTGTTTCCGGGATTTTAGAACCTGCACGTATGTCACCAATGATCATAGCACCTACAAAATCACACAGATCACACATCATAGCTGTTTGAATGCTTAGTCAATCGTAACTGAACCTCTGACCCTCTGCCACACTGTATATTCAGTTGCAGCCCTGCAGTTGGCTGTTAGCATTAGCAAACAGATGTACCTATTAAATTGGCCAAAGAGTGTGATTTTCCTATTTATTAACATGAAATACAACTTCAGTTGATTGTCATACATCAACCTTACAGTATATGCTCCATATTTACCCTACTACAGACATTTGGTGCAAACAGGATCAACTCAAAATTCAATATTAGAAATCTCTAATATAGAACTGAATCTATTTGTAGCCGATGCTACAGTAACAAACTGCATTTTTATCAGCTGTCATTACGTCGACTGCCTTACTCTGCCCACTTTCATACGTTCTATGATCTAAATATAGCTAATAAATGGAAGGACGGACTGCCTTCCCCCTCACGCGGGGCTCTCCTGATGCTGCGTCACCCGCGTGAGGTAAGCATGGGGGATGGGGGGGCCCTGCGGGTGGAGGAAGAGCTCAGCTGTCCATAACTGGTGACCAGTGGACGCATTCAGGGTTTATTAATACAAACTGGCAGAATGCAGGAACAGAGAGGGAGCATGAGATCAAAGGATCAAAGGCCTGCGTAGTGTGTGTGCAATTGGAACGAAAATGGCTTGTGTGGGTTGCAGTCTTTTGGATTTTCCTTCTAAGATATCAGCTACCAAGTGTTTCGCTAAGCCTTAATTTAACACCCATCCATCTTTGACCACTTATCTGATATAGTAGGGATGGGGAACCTGTTCCATGGAGGACCGGTGTGGGTTTTTGGGATGACCTCTCAATCAGCCAATAATAAGACAGTGGTTCTCAACTCCAGTCCTGGGGACCCACTGCTATTGGCTGATTAAGAGGTCACCTCAAAAACCCGCACTGGATCAGGTTCCCCACCTCTGTGATACAAGGTTGTGTTAGACCTGGCACCTATCCCAGGAGCATAGTACCCAAGGCTGGGCTACACACACTAAATCGGATGCCAGTCTATCAGAAAGCACTCACACTCACACACTATGGGAGATTCAATTAGGTTAATGTAAGGAAATCTCAGCAACACAGGGAGAACCTGCACCCCAAGCCTAATGAAGTGTGGTGACACTGAATCATTATGATACCCATGAACCTCCCACTTATTTACTTACCCTGATCATGATGAAAATTATATGTTTCTTTGCGATTTGGACACATACGATTACAGGCACATGCTGTAGAAATGCTCTGGTTTTTTCATATCGCTTCTTCGTCTCCGTGAGATGTGCATAAACAAGTGAGAGCAAAGCCTGAGATCGGAGCACAGGATCCGCCGTTCACCTCACACCCTTCTCGCAGGCTTTACGGTTAAAGGCCGTTTCCAGGGGCCCAACACTGATATGCATACTCTGCCGAACACACGGACTCGCAACACACGGAGCCAGACGCTGCCCCCCTTAAAACAGCTAAGCGTTTCATATTTACCTTTTATCCAGAAATTATTCCAAAATTAGTAGACTGGAGAAATGTACAATTAGAAAGTTTGTTTCTCTCCATCTGTTCTCATCTTATACCCTAGATGTCAGCACTGCACTATTTACCATCGTTTAAGCTGCTTTCATTCCTTCCTCTCCATCCTTCCCCTAACAAATCCTTCCCCCTCTCTTCTTGCCCATGTCCTGGCTCTGCTTAGATCGCGATCTCTTTAGTCTTCTAATCACTATGATTAAGTTATGGCTTGATACATGATTATGGTTTTAGGTTCTTTCTTCCTACATGCTGTTTGTGTTTCTTTCTTGTCTATTTTTGCTGCCAGTGTTTGGTAGCAAAAATAATGATAATAATCTAAATATAAAACAGTGCTGTTCCTGATGTCAGAAGATACATGCTTCTGCCTCATTCCTGCGTCAAAGTCTTTATTTTTTCCATTCAGTGTCATCTCCCCGCATAGTACTTACTTTCCATTCCTAAAGACTGCAAACTCCTTTTCAAGCAGCATCTGACTCATAATCTAGAGCCTGTTTGTATAAATACTTCTTAGTTACCAAGCACATTGGCCTGTATACATTTTTATATTTTATTTATCATAGCTAAGTTGTCTGTAGGTGTGAATGTGCATGTGCTAAACAACACCATCCTGAGTTGTTCCCTACTTTGTTTCTTAGATATTTTCTGGAACCCCTCAACATTGTGTAGGACTATGGAAGATGAATAAAGCAGACACTGTTTTTTGAGAAATTAAACCAAGCCCAAAGGTGAAACCACTCTGCTCACCCAGGGATTTGAACCAACTTTCCAATCACAGACACACCATCCCCTTAGGACTTCTATACATTAATATGGAACAGATACCCCGGTGTTCACCCCCCCCCCTTCAAATATATTACTACTTGGTAACTAAGGCTGGAGTTGCCACCACAGCTATTTATTTCGTAGATGCGTTTGTCCTTATAGCTTGTGAGCTCACGGCACATTAAAGTTTCAAGAAGAAGCAAGAAGTTGTATTTTAGGAGCTGGTCTGAGGAGAGAACGGGGGAGGTGTTTGAGGAGTTCATGGAGAGAAGGTGTGGTGAGATGCTATGGTGAGATGGTGGGGAAGAGGGCATGGGGAGATTGTTAGGGGGGGTCTGAGG
Source organism: Mormyrus proboscirostris (assembly GCA_026779585.1). NCBI lineage: Eukaryota > Metazoa > Chordata > Actinopteri > Osteoglossiformes > Mormyridae > Mormyrus > Mormyrus proboscirostris. The sequence continues at coordinate 1,855,935 of JAODKF010000018.1, forward strand.
GCACAAATGCAGATAAATGGACCTGTAAAGATCATTTTAAAAACTGCACTTTCCAATTTCTTGCTATATTTACCAGCATTTTGTATAGCTAAAAAATAGTTTTCCATTTTAAATAGCACCGCATATTGGGTGGCATTGTAGCTCAGTGGTTTGTACTGGTGCCTCACAGCTCTGTTGATGGGGGCTTGAATCCCAGACCCCGCTGTGCGTGTGACAGCATGCTCCCCTGCTATCCCCATGTTGCAAGGGTGTCCTTCTGCATGCCAAAATCATGCTGTTAGGTTTGGTGTCTCTGAAGCATCAACTCTCCATGTGAGTGTGCAGCCTTCTGGGTGTCAGGCTGGGTCTTTTTTACATGCTGAAATAATGGTAATGCGACCCGAAGTGACAATCTTTATTTTTTAAAAAATCTTCCCATCGGTGTTTAATCCCCACCATACCAATCTCAGTCTATTCATCTAATATGAATTCCATTCATTATTTTTTTTTTTGCATAAAACCAGCCACAGAATCTAGCTGCATTTAAATGAACTCCCTAGAGACGACTATGTGACTGAAAGGCTGAAGTGCTTTATTGCCTCCTAGTGGACACATTTAACAAAAACAAAAATTGGAAAACAGTCTGGTATCAATATTAAAAAAAAACAATTGCGTACAATTTCATTAATCTAGAATCCTATGTAATGCTCTAAGTTGAAGTTCGGCCTCTAACTGGTTGCGCATGTGAGTTACTCTAAGGTACTGTAGAAGATCTGCCAGCAACAACAATCACATTATTACAATCCAGCATCATATTTCCACAATCCAAGGTGTTTGTAAGATCCTTCCTTTTCTTCTGGCCCCAGTATTGGTTCATTTCAATGTACTGTGGCAGGAGAATCTGCATCCGCAGTTAGTACATACTCTGTTGTATCTTGACTTTCTTTCATGCCTGCTCCTATACATGAACCTGTTAGGCTAATCAGTGTGGAAATTACTCATAGTGTATGAGTGTGTTTGCACCCTGCGATCCCCATCCAGCGTGCGTCCCATCCAGCGTGCGCCCCATCCAGCGTGCGCCCCATCCAGCGTGCGCCCCATCCAGTGTGCGCCCCAGCCTTGTGCCCTATGCTGCCTGGGATAGACTCCTGGTGACCCTCACCAGGATCAGTGGTTAGAAGTGGGATGGATGTCTCCTTAATGACACAAACTTGTCAATACCACCCTTCACGTCTTATCAATACTACATCTAGATGCCAGAGTAGATAAAAATTTTTACTCAACCTTAAAATATGTCTTGAAATTCAAAAATTTCGCACACAAACAAGCAGTGATGAGCGCTGAGCATCTACATCTCAAAGGACTCGATGTTCTTGGTAACATCTTTAATGCATTTAGTGTCGCAGTTGTTTTTCATAATCATGAAACCATAAAACCTTAGAAATCAGAAATCATTTATGAAGCTTTTTAATTTCCAGCAGCTTTTTTCCTGAGATTTATTTTGGTCTGGCTCGCAAAGATTGTTTCCAGTAAAACATTGTTATCTCTGGTTTTTTTCCAGCTCTGCATTTTCATGAAATTAATACAAGGAGGGTTTAGGCCACAGGTTGTTTTCTCTGATCTTGTATTTAAATTTGATCTCTTACATCAATGATGTTACTCATTTCTACAAAACCATACATCCTAACCGTAGGTTGAACACAGACCGACCACCTATAACTTAAGGAAAATCAGCGGTTTTGTTACAGTTTCCCTACAAAAGTCAGTACAAAATTAGTTTTTCAGAACTATGGCTCAAAGGTTCATTATTGTAACATTTAAGTTAAAAGATTCACAGCTCAGTCACATTAATCCTAGAGAAAATGACAAATGAGTTTTCCAATTAATTGAAATCTTGTTCACTGTGTGAGTGTTTAGTTTAGCTACCAATTGAAACTACATCAATGTTAAGCAATGGATTGTCATGATCTTCAACTTCAGAAACACTAATCAACATTATTCTCTGAGCGAATGTTATCATCCAGACATAGAAATGACAGATGTGTGGATTTTCTCATCTGAGGTTTAAAAACAGTACCCTCTTATACAGCCACTGCAAGAAAAGAAAAAAAAAAACAGCAACTGATGACTTAGTAAAACTGCAGTTTTTTGTGGTGCAATCTTACAGCACTTTGGGAAATTCATACTGGTGATCTAGAGATCCTCAATTTATTAACAGATCTGTCAAACTTAATTCTGCAATTCTAAATGCCAAGACGGAATCAGCTTCATTACTGTTAAGAGATGACATTTACTACTCAAAATGACCTATCCAAATAGCCATTCGAAGTTGTAATAGCCCCTCTCTTTAAGTCTTGAAAATGTAACGCTTAATGGGTTCGTCTTGGAGACCTCTTTTCTGAAATCTGAAACTTTTAAAAAGTATCTGCTCTAAACCCATCATGTTTGGGAATGTTTGGGTGTTTGTTAGCTGAAAAGTATTGTTAAGTGTTGCTCGTTGATAGAGAAGAGCTGATTGACTGTATATTCTTTATTTTTAGTCTCGCATGTTTTATCTGAAATGCACTGATTTCCAGACTGATTCTGCTAAATATATTTGCTTTTCCCAGGGGCGGATTAGGCTCCACCTGGCACTTGCTTGCTTTCATCCGTCCTTCAACATAAACATAGCATGTTAGATACCATCTTGTATGAATAGGCCTAATCCTTGTAAACAAAAAGAGAATGAAATAAAAACAACAAAACGTAATATTGGACATCAGCAAGTTATTTAAGTGGTTTGCTAAACCTAAAGCAGACGTCTGAGGACCGGAGACTAAAATAGTCTGTCCATTAGTACATGAAAGAATGTTCCTATTTTTCGTTTCTTTTCTTTTTTTTTACTTCATTAAGGGCAGAAAAGCTTTTAGTTGCCTACCAGCTTTCCATATGAGATCCCATGGAGAAGCCTTGAGATTCCGAGATGTGTATAAGTATTCTTTAAGGTATTCTGTTCAGAGGCGGGTATTCCACATGGAAAAGTCATATGACAACTAGTCATAAGTCGGCTATTGGGCTTTGGGTAAATCACATGGTTATTTTACTCAGAATTTAAAGACTAATCAAAATCAAAGGATAAATACTTCGGGGTCACTATCTCCAGAACCAATTAATTTAATCTTCAAATTAAATACTTTTAATTGCTGCATTATAGTATCTACGTTTATATAATTTTTCGAATGTTAGGGTTTTGGGGAAAGTCAAATGGATCGATCTATCATACCCCTTTTTACGGCAATGGAACATGCCGCTTCCGGTCGTAAGAGCGCGCGAGTGCGTTGTGTATAGGAGACTGAATATGGCGTCGCGTTCCAGAGCAGGTGAATTTGCTTACTAGTTAGATAAAAATGGTTAAATCAAACACATTTGAAACTTGTACGTATAATTATGCTTGCTTAAGAAGTCGTTTAATTTAAGTTGCAATCAGATAGCTTTACTTAGGAATAAGTATTTTTAAGGTATTATGCTAGTTATATTAGTTGTACGGTTCATTCATTATTAAATCAAAATATTACTGTATATAAGGGTTATGGGCAATCAGGTGGGTTCCCGTCAGACTGGGTTGAGGAGAGATGGGTGCTCGAGATGTGCGTTGAAGCTTATGGAATAAGATACATTTCATTATGCTCTGACGAACTAGGATTAGTCTATCACCATTCAAATAATCGAATTGGGGTAGGATCGTGTTTGGGAACTCAACCTAAAAAGACACGTGACAGATCAGCGGATGCAGAGCTACAGACAGTGCTTTGAGACGTAGTTGCGTACTCTGGTGAAATGAAGGGACGTAGAGTTTGTAGATCTGTCCAGTATCGGTGTAGGAACTGCCACAGATTTACATACGAATTTACTTGAAAGGGTTTCAGAATTTAGAAGTCAGTGCATAAGTAAGGTGCTTAGTCAATGTGCAAAGCTAAACGTGGGCTTCTCTTTCAGGAGTTAAATACATAAGCATGCATACACTGCCATCTTATTTCCAGTGTAGCACAGTACCAGCCTGCTTCTTAGACACCGTTTATGCCGCACTGGGTTCATGTTGAAGCCTGGGTTACTGCGGTGTTGCTGTATTTTGTTGCCAGGTCTCATTTTGTCCACAGCTGCAAGGCAGAAGCGGAAGGCTTCTCCTGAGGGAGCGGGAGAAGAAGTGAAAAAGAAGAAAATGAATGATGAGGAAAACCAGGTGGAGGAGGAGGGCCAGAGGATTGTCATTGAGCACTGGTCAGTAGTATTGCAAAAGCACTCCTAGTTTTCTCCTTAACACATCTTACTCTCCTTAAACCACCTCCTCTGTCGCTTCTAATGCTTATGTACTTGTGCAGAATCTACCATTGAGATTCTTGATAGGCTTTCTGAAGGTAGCTATCTGGTCCATTGCCCAAACGTGTGTGGCTGTCATACTTATTAAAAGAGGAACTTGATCTGAATTTCCTGCTGCAAAAAACGCAGCAGCGCAAATGCCCAGAATGTGAAAGTAAAACACGCATCCTACTGTTGATTAATAGCAGTTGCTATGATATGGATAGTGCAGTGTGTCGCTAATTGTGTTCCTTATACCTGATATATCTGATGCAGTAAAAGCTGACGAGTGTATGGGCGTCACGCGGAGGGGGTGAGGGCCGCCCTGACGGAAGCCCGCTCTGACTTGAAGGTGCAGCTTAACCCCCAGAAGCCCAGGCGTAACAGCTTTGAGGTTACTCTCTTTGTCAAGGGTGAAGGTGAGTAGCAAGTGGGAGATCATGGGTAGGTGGGGTCAGCTGGAATAGTCCAGCCATCTGGGGGGGGTCACAGAACTGGTTTCATGAAAAGGTGGCTTTTGCCTGATATGTTGTTTCGAAATAATCTGAAAATGTTTTGGTATGTGATGGTCTGCTTAGTTCGGAAGCATTTCATCTAAAATCATGGAAACATTTAAAAATCGGAATTCTGAATGTAATAAATCACTATATGAAACCTCGTTGTAGACCTTTGAATATTTCTTTGGATACATCTAAGTTAGGTGCTGCTTGTGGAATGAATTCGGAAATTCCTGTGTAAGTTTGTAAGGCTTCATCTCGGTGAAAGTTGAGCTTCAAATGTGCAGATTTGTTTCTAACAAAGGGCACTTGAAAAGACTGAACCAAAAAGATGAGCATGATGCATCTAATTGGCCTTGCTGTCCCCATTTTTACTCTCACAGAAGTGTGTCTTTGGTCGGGATTGAAGAAAGGTCCCCCTCGCAAACTCAAATTCCCTGATCCTGCAGTGGTGGTATCTGCTCTGGTGGAGGCACTGAAGAGTCAATAAAGAGTAGTGAACGGTAAAGTCATCCTAAGCTAATTATCACTTGGATGTGAAAACTTCCAGAAACTCTTGAGGAGTTGTTTCACTCTTTCTTACAAGTTGTATACAATTAACTCTTGTCATTTTAGATTATCTCAAGCTTTGTGCTTTGTATTCATAATCATGCTGTTTTGTTGTTATTCCTTACAGCCAGTCATCTCAGGAGGTGCCTTGTCATTGGCTGCATTATGATGAGGACTAACGAATGGGACGTTGCCCAGTTATTCCTTTGAGGATCCTGCTGCTCATGCATTGGACCTTGATGGTGGAGTCATTACTTCCATATGTTACATGTAATTAACATGTCATAGTGATGTGCCAATTAATTTTTTTTGAATAAATGCTAAAGTGTGCTTTTATGTCAATGGAAAATAAAGGAATTCTGTTTACAAAATTGCTTTTTGAAAATTTCTTCAACAGTTGCCGTCATTTTAGAATGTCTCCTACTTAAATGGATCCTTTTCTTCTTGATAGTGCCTGTGACTATCAGAAAAGTATGTGACACAAAGATATATGGAGGAAAAAAGAGCTAAACAGCTAAAAAGATAAATGAGAATGTTTATATAATTGTTCAAATACAGTTCCTCTGGTGTAAAACCAACAGCTAAAAAATCGTCTTAGTTTAAAACAGCGGTAACCATCTGCCGGACTCTGGTCTGCATCCGGATTGAAACACAATTGAATCCAGATCACGCAATTGATTATCTCCCCTCAGTGAACATTTTTCCCCCCCTAGATCTTGGCTTTGTGTTGCCAATGGAATTTGGTCCCTGGGGAAAATGGTTTGGAACCTCTGGTTTAGCGTCCAGGTGTAACTTGGACCAGGGATGTGTTTTGTGCCAAAGTGTCATTCAATTTTGATATGATTTATAGTTCGCTTTTGTAAGCCATCTGGAAATAATAGGGGGGCTTTAATATTTTGTTTTCGGATTTGCAACAATTCACTTAGAAAAATAAATCTGGTGCTTGAAACATTTTACAAAGTGTTTAGGAGAATAAAACTTTGACATAGTGCAATAGGGAACAGCAGAGGAAAAAAAGTTCTTTTAGACACCAAACATGCTTTTTGTGCCTTTGGGGCTCCTACTAAATCTTTTAGTATCTAAATATGACAGCAATGATTAAAGATTTAAAGATGGTAATGTATATGTAATTTTGAAAAAAATTAAGTGTTAGTTGATATAGGACTTATGCGAGATAGTTTGTTAACTTAGGAGAGGGATTTTTTTATTACCGATAAACAGTCCTTTGGGGAACCTGTAGATGGGGCACAATACTCACCCTACAAAGCAGGTGGTAACAGAATTACAGCACCTTTCAATCTTTTGTCAAAGTCAATGTTCTTTAGGGGGGAGAGAAGAGAAGGTACTCAGAAATTCTTCATAAGTCAATAAAATCCATCATTTAATTATTGACAAACTAATATTATTAACCCATCTCTTAAAGTAAATCTTTTTCTGTTGGTTCTATCTTGATTATTCTATGTATAATATTTATGAGAAGAAGGGTTGTGAGAATCAATGACCAGCATCATTTTTGGGAATTAGAAAGATTGTCAGATGACTTGTAGATACTATAGTTACATTTTAAAAGAAAATCAATCAGTCTGATTTCATTAAATGGGAGTATTTATAGATTTCCAGAGAATTAGGGTCTTCAAAATATATGATATAATGCATGTAACTTTGAAAACATCATTTAAAGAATCCACAAGAAGGCAGACTGATAGCCCATCCATTTCCTTTAACCACTTATCAGGGTCGCAAGGTGTCCAGTGCCTTTGGGTGCAGGGCAGGGAACAATCCAGGATGGGGCAGCAACCCCTCGCAGGGCACATTCATACGTACAGGCAATTTGGTACCTCCAGTCACCTCACCATCTTTTTGGACTGGCGGAGGAAACCCCCTGACAACTTAGGGAGAACATGCAAACTCCAATACACATGAAGCCATGATGGAGACTGAAATCCTGGTTTTAGAGGTGTAAGACAATCGTGTTAAACACCGCACTGCCATGCCATTCCTGGGCTGCGTTTCCTCACATTATTCATAAGATTGTGGATTCTCTCATTCCATACAAAATGAAATAGCAGTTTCTTTTAGAAATAGAAGTGTCTTTTTAAAATATATTTCTTGTAAAAAATAAAGAAGTATAGAAAGACCTTACGTAATAGTGCTCTTTTTGTCACGGAAATAACTGGGTGAAAGGGTGAAATTATCCGATATCTTGGAAGTCTAAGCTTTAAAGTACATACCCAAGTACTCGTAAGTTTTCGGCTACTGGTTTTTGATATATGTGACGTCATCAGTCTGAGACGGAAGTAGGTGCAGCATAGGGCCCCGTCGAGTTCCGGCTGTGTCGCGAGCACGGGCTTTTATTAAAGTAAGGATAACTTGTCCGTTGTACTTTTATTAAATGAACAAATAACGATACTATCATATAGTTTGGTTATGTTTAAATGTCTTCTTATCTTGTTGTTTTTTTTTTTTGGGGGGGGGGGTTATTTTTTGTATTTTATTGTTTCCAAGCAGTTAACTGGTAGAATTTCATTACAGAGTAGCAAAAGTTCAGTTTGTTTACAATGGATAGTTGTTGTACAAATGATATGGGCAGTAGCTCTGTTTTTATTATGTGCTTGTCTTTTTAGGATGCTTACACTTTGTGTAATCTACGTGCAGCTAGTCTTTCTGGTAGACTCACCGTTTTTTAAAAAAACGTTTTTATTATAGCTGTAGTCATGACGACGGAAGGTTCCGAGAAGTCGGGTGAGGAAGGAGTCGGGACCTCAAGCGGTTCGGGCGGTGGTGGCGTGCGGTTCGAGCTGGAGAAAGAGACCGAGCTACGCTTCGAGGTGGAGGCTGGAGAGAAGGTCCAGCTGGAGCTGCTGTCAGGATTGGCCGAGGTCTTCGGTTCAGAGTTAAATCGGAACAAGAAGTACACGTTTGGGCCTGGATCGAAAATCGCCGTGTTTACCTGGCAGGGCTGCAGCGTGTCACTGACAGGAAAAACTGAGGTATGACATGTTGGTTAGCTTGCTTGCAGTTTCTTGTGATTTTTTTTAATTATCATCTAGATTTTTATTTCATCTGTCTGTGATTTTGCCCCCAGGTGGCCTATGTTTCCAAGGACACCCCCATGCTTCTGTACTTGAACACCCATGCTGCACTGGAGCAGATGAGGCAACAAGCTGAGAGGGACAATGAGAGGGGGCCTCGGGTAAGTCTACATGTATGTGTTTCTGGGTGTGGTTTGCTTACCTTGTCTGTTTGAGTACTGTGCTTCGTCGGCCGAGTGTTTTGTTTTGCTTCACTGCATAAGACTCACAGAAAAAGCTGTTTACTTTACTCAGAGTGATAAGGCTATTGGTAAATAATCAGGTTACACATGTACTTGGGGACAAGCCCTCTTTACAGTCCTCTCTTGGTGAGCTGTAGTGCCCTTATCCCTAGGTGATGGTGGTAGGTCCCACAGACGTGGGGAAATCCACAGTGTGCCGGCTGCTGCTGAGCTACGCCGTGCGCCTGGGCCGGCGCCCCACCCTGGTGGAGCTGGACGTGGGGCAGAGCGCTGTGAGTTTGGCGCCTTTTTATGCCAGTATCACAAATGTAATGGACCTCAGCGTAAGGGGGGTCCACCTTTTCCTGCTTGCCATTGTTTTTCCCAAAGATATGTAGCACAGATTCGGACAATAGGACCTTAAACGTCCTTCCTGCCGTTCCAGGTGTCCGTCCCTGGCACGGTGTCGGCTCTGTGCATCGAGCGGCCGGCTGATGTGGAAGAGGGCTTCTCCGTCCAGGCCCCATTGGTGTTCCACTTCGGTTCCACCACGCCGGGAACTAACATCAAGCTCTACAATAAGGTAGGAGGCGACCAAATCGCTGCCTCACCACCACAATGAGTAGCAAACGCATGCATTCATGCATATGAACATGCATTCTTTGGTTTTATTGGACCGTCATGCATGCAGCCCACTTGCTCAGTGCCAGCCACAATTCAGCCGCATGCACAGTCAGCAAAGTAGCAGGAGGGAGAATTCAGCATAGACAGTCTGCTTGTGTGTTATTGTTTAACTCATTTCATTAACAAAATCAATCATTGTATTTATGTTATTAAATTAGAATCTAAAGCTGCCGAATTTAAATTACAATTGAAAATTTAGGAAGCAAATTTAATTACATTTAACTTCTATAAATGTAACGTTTATAAATACATGATTTCTGTTTTTGAAAAACATTTACCATGGATTATTACAAAATCTAGTACACTTTTTAATACTTAATAATGAAAAAGCAGTCGTATTTTCTTTTTTTTTATTGAACATGACCAGAAATTGTTGCTCTTTTTTGTTTGCAGTAATGTTATAAGGATACTCTTTTTGAATGATTGACACACATTAATACTGTAGGTTAAGAACCTCTGGCCTGTTTAACTTTAAATTTAGATTGCAGTTGTAGGTTGTCAGGAGTCTGTTCTGGCCCCTATAGCTGTTTTGTAGTCGATGGAGTGTGTGGTACTCAGAGTCGTCTCCCTGTACCTCCAGCTGACCTCCAGCCTGGCGGAGGTTTTCTCCCAGCGCTGTGAAGTGAACCGTAAGGCCAGCGTGGGTGGCTGCATCATCAACACCTGTGGCTGGGTCAAGGGCTCGGGCTACCAGGCCCTAGTCCACTGCGCCTCAGCATTCGAGGTGGACGTGGTGCTAGTGCTGGACCAGGAGAGGCTGTACAATGAGCTGAAGCGCGACCTGCCGCACTTTGTCAAGGTAGTCCTGCTGCCCAAGTCGGGCGGGGTGGTGGAGCGCTCCAAGGACTGCCGGCGGGAGGCTCGAGACGAGAAGATCCGCGAGTACTTCTACGGGTTCCGCGGAGTCTCCTTCTACCCCCACGCCTTTGACGTGCGCTTCTCGGACGTGCGAATCTACAAGATCGGCGCTCCCTCCATCCCGGATTCCTGCCTGCCCCTGGGGATGTCCCAGGATGACACACAGCTGAAGCTGGTCCCCGTGACGCCGGGGAGGGACCTGACGCACCACGTGCTGAGCGTGAGCTGCATGGAGGACGAGGCGGAAGCAGGCGCGGGGGGGGCATCGGGCCCGAGGAGGGGGGTGTTGGAGAGCCCTGTGTGCGGCTTCATTGTGGTGACAGCCGTGGACACTCAGGCCCAGGTGATGACGGTGCTGTCACCAGCCCCGCGGCCCCTGCCCAGACACACATTGCTCATCATGGACATCCGGTTTATTGACCTCAAGTGAACCCAACGGAGGATCAACGGAAAGGGGGAGGAGCCACGTTGTCAATTATGCAGAAGGCTATACTTTTCATTCACCTAACCCAGTCACTAATGCGTTGAAATTGGGTCTGATGTTTAGATGATTCATATTCTCTGAAATATGCTGCTTTTCTAATCCACTTCAGGTTTTATATTGGGATTTTTTGACAAAAATATTTTAACCTGATTTTTTTTTTTTTTTTTTGCTTTGTAGATGGTTTTATTATTTGAATACAAATTTGAGTTTCACTAATATATACTAATTGGATTTTTACAGAAGTCGTCATGCTGGATTAGGTAAAACACCAAAAACAATCCATTTTGGTTCTGGTGTATCTGCATCTTGCCGGTTAGAGGTTTGTGAAATATTTTTCTATTGATGCAGAAACACCAGTGAGTTTTCCCCTTTCAACTTCAGTTTGTGCAGGCGTATGACAAGCTGTAAGTCAGAGGTGGCTCTCTGCATACAGGAATCTGATCTTCCAGTTTGTTCGATATAAATACTTCAGTAGAAAATTAGCTATGTAAAAGTTTTATATAAAATATGCCTGAGTTAAATGACAAACTTACAAATACAGATAAGTCTGTTTGGTTTGTTTTTCTTAAGAAAATAAATGGATTGATATTAATTGTAAATAATGGGAAAACTGGTTTTGAGACACTTGTTTTTTCGCTGTAATCTTTAATGGAATGCATTTGAGTCCATTGTATTGCAGGGTCTCAGTGTAGTTTTCCCAATAAGCCAGCAGAGGGAGCCAAAGACTTTGCCTGTATGCTGTCAAAGGACATTTACTGTACGAGATGCAGCGGATATTTGTGGTTTTGCAGGTGTTCTGGTCTATAGGGAAGCTGTAAAGATGGTGACGTTTTCATCATACATCATTTGTTTATTCAAACACTGGGCCTCCCATATGTAGGAACATTACTTATCCCTAACTGGCAGTGGAATTCAAACAATGTACTTAATCTGTTATTAAATTTTAACATCTACAAGCAACCTGGTATCTTTAAAGAAATGTAATTTTGAAAAAATCTTCTGTCACTCATGCTGCCCATCTCATACCAAGACTACCGCATACTGCTTTCATATACTGATTTTAAATATTTAAAACAGCAAATGATAACTTCAGTCAAGCTTGGGAGCAAAGATTTTCCCGTGAAACAGACTGTATATTTACAAAATTAGTTCAGCTATAAATAATAAACAAAAACTAATATTAGTGAATCCAATCTGACAGAGATGCTATCTTCATAAAACACAGTAAGATACAGTTACAAAAGAAAACATCCAATATAGTCAATGGCGTTTCTAAAAATTAAATAGCTAGAAACATCGTATAATTCACACCAAACTAGTAAAACCGCAAATCAATCTCCAAATGAAAAATATCAGGACAAAACTAATTTTTTGCTGTTTTGTTTGAGATTGGTTATTTTATTTTCATCGTGGTCAGAATCTCACACCTGCCAGAATTTTAGGACTTGTCTCTGGATCAATGATGACAATCTTTTACAGACATCTTTCGAACACTACGTTCTTCGAAAAAAGATCACCCATGATGAAACTTTGAAGGCGCGGTGCTGCTTTTTCTTTCTTCTTTATTTCTTGAAAGAAAACAGGTTGCATAATGTAATTCCACTGAAGTTCATACATGATTTCACAGATAAAAACAAAATATTTTGGTAATTTGTAAACTTGAAATTGGCGCAGTGTTTAAAGAACCAGATGTTGTTATTGCTGCAGAAAACCACCTCATACCCAACTATTTAAAAAGGTAAAATATTAACAACTTCATAAATGCATACTACCGCTTTCCTCAAGCTTTCGTCGCAAATGTTTCAGGCAATATTGTTGGGATCGGGAATAGAGATCGCTGTCCCCGATTCACTATGGCTGGAAACCTGGGTTGATACTAGTCTAGTATCGTCGTCCTATTGACGCGGCGCGCGTGATAGACAAGGCGAACGGGCCAATGGTCGTAGGTGCGCGCGAAGTGTCGCGAGGCTTGGGCTGACGCCGTCGGGTTGGCTCGGCTCGAGACGCTCTCTCCGGCTGTAGACTTAGCTTAGCTTAGCTGCCCGACTCTCCGGGAGTTAAAACAAAATCCAGCGCAAGATGTCTAACGTCGTGCGGAAGTTCTTCGCCAGGCAGCGGTGAGGGCGACGCGCCCGAAAGCCCCACGTACCGTGTAAGTAGAGAACCCTCCACACCTTTTCTTCGCCTTGTTGTTGTTTTTTCCCCCTTTTTTTCCTTAACAAAACACGGCTGACTGAAAGCGAAATACGAGGCGGCGCTTCCGTCGCGCTACAAGGCTAGGAAACTTTAGCCGCCTGGCTAATGCCGTTTCGGGCTGAAATAGACTAGCCACCTGGGTGTGTTGGCCAGCAAATCTACTGAGGGTTGTTAGGGGGAAAAAAAACGTGAAAATATGTTTAAACCTTATCAGCCTGTTAGAGTCGTCGAGTGTGTGTACGGGGAGCGCACGGACATCGAGTGACACGTTTCGGGTAACGTTTGAGCTGATCAAATAAGCTGGTTTAAGATGAAGTGTGGGGCACTTTGACGTCGGAGGCGTCTGTAAGCAGCTGTCTTTCACCGGACGTCAGGTATCTCCTCAGTCCCGCGAGGGACGCTGGACCGTGGAGGTGCAATAAAAATAAACGTATTCAGTCCGGCTTGTCATTAGCAGTTAAGGAAGGCAGCCGTCTTTCGCTTATTAAAGTAAGATTAAAAATATACATTGGCGGAGCCTTGGGAACAGGGAGATGGTTCTGAGTCGGCAATCCCTGCCTGAGGGCCCGCTGACACGCCAGGCTTCGCTGCCGCGCCCGGCCCCGGCTGATGGGGCACCAGTCCGCCGTTTCTAGGAATCATCGGAGGGCTCGCCTGTGGGACCGCAGAGGCGCACACCTACATTGTCCCGCAGGTATTTTGTTGCCGTGGATTTGTAGCGACGTTTTGCCAGCGGTATATTTTGAGGGCAAGCGGCGTGTCCAGTTAATTACTTGGAAAAGCGTTCCGTTATATTGTTATATATGCGCCTGTGTGTGCAGAATGTAGAATGTGATATGTATGTTGTGTTGAAACCCTAACATTTTGTTTGAAGCGGCAAGGTGCATACACTATACTTTCATTTTCCACCTAAATGGCTCGATGCAGCCATATTTAGATACTTTGTTCTACTGTTAAATACGAATCTGAAGCAAAAAGCCAAAGGTCGTGCTTTTAATTTGCTAAATAATTCCTTCCGTGGCGATACGTAAGCGGCTGAATAATAGACCGATTATGCAAACTGTGGGAGATCCTGTTTTTTGCGCGTATGCACTTTTGGTTGATACGAAATTCTTCATTCATGATAACATTGTGTCATTACTTAGTCATTTTAGGCGTTTTAGAAGATGGTTACTTTTTACTATTTGTTGCTATTGTTTCCAGGTGACTGTATAGAGCGACTGTGAGCAGTTTTCGTGTAACATGCTAGATGTATACTATTAGCAGAAATCCCAGTAATGTTGCACACGTACGGTTGGGTGTGAGTATATGTCGTCAGGCATTTGCTGGACGTATAGCGGAATGGACTTTTAGGGAGTGGTCTTTGCAACCTGTTCTGTGGCGCTAATCAGAAATCGTTTTAAAGAACCAAATAAATTATAATATTTGGTAAATTATTTTAAATTAATTTTATCATAAACTCGAATTTGTGATTTAAGCATGCAAAATACTGTTTAATCTGTATTGTAATAATCTTAAAATCCTGATGTGCCTATTGTTTTGCAAAGTTTTCTGGTTATTGAATGTAATGAACCGGACTGGAAAAATGTTAAAACTTCAGGTAATTTTATATTGTCTTGACATCGTGGGAGATGCGAAGTCTAGGTGTCACCACTTGTTTCATGTCAAGGAAATGGGTCTCTTGAGATGCAAGCAGAAGGTAAATGAACTCCCATTTTACCTTGTTTTCCTAATGGAAGGTGTTGCTTATCTGATATAGATATAAGGAGAGCTGTTATATGGAAGCTTAAATCCAGGTGACACAGCAGTTACGAACATGGTTTAACGTAATGGTTTCTGGTTCTGCTCCCAGGAGGGTATATTCTGTTGTACACTGGTAGCTTGCAAGCATTGTTCTGGCAAAAAAAAAATACTCGGGAGCATAAATGAGTAAAATGTGAAGTGCATTTGAATAACTGCATCAAATACTCTGTGACCTAACCTCTGAAATATCATGGGATTATATGTAATACAAGTAGGCTGGACCACAGATGACTACAATTTTATCCCAGGTGCTTAAAGGGAAGGCAGTTATTTGGAGGCCTATGAAAGCTGTGTGGGTGTCTGTGTCCCAGTGGATAGCACTGTTGCTTCACATCTCCAGGGTTGAGGGTTCGGTTCCCACCTTCTATGTGTGTGAGTTAGCTTGTTCTCTCATGTGTCACAGTCTGAATACACCCATTCAGGCTGGTTGGCCTTTATAAGTTACCCATAGTGTGTGTGTGTCCTGCGATGGACTAGCATCCTATCCAGGGTATACCCCTGGCATGTGCTGTTATGCTGTCCTAGGTAGGTTCCAGGTCCCTAGGCAACCTTGACCAGGATAAGTAGTTGGGAGATGGATGGAAGAAATGGTGTCTTTCGTCAAAATTAAATGTTTCATGGGCAGCAACATAAGTTATAAAATCTGTGCCAAATGTGATTTTCCCTCCACCCAGTTTAGCCATTAGTTTTGAAATTCTGTTTCCAGTTGATTACATGAAATGTACTGGGAAAAAGTAATTTCAGTACTGACACACTTGTGAATCCAAGTGTGCATTCAAATGCAAGTAAATGCTAAGGAATTGGTTAGTTACACCGTTTTCTCTATAGCTGTCCAATACATTCTGATTACTCTGATCACTGATTATTGCTCAGGCATTATTGAATATTGCTTCTAAATTAGAGCAGTTTAGACCAGTTACTGGCAGAAGCATTACATAGTGCTTTATGTAATTAAGTATATTTGATAAACTTGTATTTCAGGTATTCTATGGAAATCTAGATTCTGTAACCTCTGACTTGCGTAATGGTCCTGAAACATCTCAGTTCTGTGATTGTGGTGAGCATTATAGCTGTAGCTTTGGCTGGGTGTTAACCTTAAACACCACTGCTTATAGCATTAGCAAAGTGTTCTGTAGGATCTTTGGTGCATGTTATGTTAATACCTCAGCTTTGACTAAAAAACTGTAATAATGGTGTTCACCGCAGCTTGCTCAGAATTTGACACCTCATACCTATGGATTTGTACAAAAACACTTTACTGACGGTTGTTTGTAAATTGTGAGAGATGACATGTTAGGTACTGGTTTCAGTTTTGCTTTAACTTAATCATAGAATCTGTTTTGAAATGTGAGACATGCCTCATCCAGCCCACCTGACATACACTGTGTACCTTGATAGTGTAATGGAATGAGTTTTTGTATGGTCATGACAATATTTGTTCTAATATATGGGAGCTTAGCAGAGTTTCCTGTTATGTGATGTAAAATGTATCTGCCAAAAAGTGTCATTGAAATGAACTTGTAGATTAAGTAATATTAAGGCCTTCATGTATATTTTATCATATAAAGCTGTTCATTGTTAATAAATACCAATGGTGTTTCTTTAAATCTTAAAATGAGTAACTATTACATAT
The DNA here is from genome assembly GCA_026779585.1 of Mormyrus proboscirostris. Classification (NCBI taxonomy): domain Eukaryota; kingdom Metazoa; phylum Chordata; class Actinopteri; order Osteoglossiformes; family Mormyridae; genus Mormyrus; species Mormyrus proboscirostris. The sequence goes on from JAODKF010000018.1 coordinate 1,872,206, forward strand.
ATTTTGACACATGTGCCTATAAACATCATATTAAGACAAGACCAGTTTTGAATTTGCTACACCTAATCCAGTTCATCCTGCTGGTTTACTGTTGAAATGTGACGTAGATATGGAAATGAAGTGCTGTAGTCTGAGAACTCATTGGTTTGGCACTGGTTGAGAACATCTCAGAACATTTCATTTAACCCATGTGATGCAGAATTTGAGAGCATATAACATATAATTGTAATTTGAGGTAGTTTTCTGTCCATTTTATTGCTGGATATTTTTTAGTTTTAATAATTGCTAGATGAGATCAGTATTTGCCTAGACTGAAGTTTACATTTGATAGTTTATTAGTTAATTATTATGAGATGAGCGCATTAAAGTGGTTGGATGTAAACAGCCCAAGTAGTGCTGGCTGAAAGTGTCATACAGGATCTCTATATGTATCTGTATGCGACATCCAGTCTCACCTTTGCAGAGAGAGGTTGACACCCTTTTCCCGGTGAGTCAGTGTTTTGATGAAACAGACCGAGCAGGCCACTATCAGGTTTCAATACGGCTACCAATTGGGTCACATTGTGCTTCCAGCCCTAGCGATGCAGGGCACCATGGGGAAGAGGACCACGCCCTCACTCTACTGTAATGGGGGAGAAAGTTTTCGGTCTTCACCCGTCTCCCTGCCCTGATTCGTTTCTTGTTCAGTCTTCTTGAAGTAGCTTTTCTTTTAATTGATCAATTCATTAATTCATTATTTTATCTCCCTTTTTCGCTTTTACGTTTTTTGTTTGACTCATTGGTGTGCCAATGGTTTCTCAGTCACATGGCCAGAGTTCGTTCTTCTCACTGTCATCCGTCTGTTCTACCTGGCAGTTTGAACAAGGCACTGACTTGTTTCACAACACTGAAATCTTCTAGGCATAGATCATTTTTTTTGAATGCTAAACAGATCTCATGGCATTGGTACCCTGTCTCCCCCTGTGTGTTTACACATACACATACACACACACACACACACACACACGCACGCACTCACACGAACTGAGAGAATTGTGCAACAATCCCTTGTGCGCTGCAGGCACACTAGGGCTCCTGAGCAGTGCCAGACGAGAACCGATACAATTGTGTTGACACTTGAGTGGTGAAAAAGTCAATTCACGGGGAGGCCACAACAGTAGGGCAACTGTGTGCAGCTGGTGAAAACGTTGTTAGACGTTCCTAACGAAGCGGCCCCTCCCTTGAAGAAAATAAAGGAATCCCCTGCCCTCAGCCTGTGTCACCAGTGTCCTTGTTCATGGAAGAGAGCTGCTTTCGGTTGTTTACATGTAGAGCAGACACCTGAATTTAATGCATGCAAGCTTTACTTGTTTTCTTTAAGTCTCTTAGTTTGTTATATTTATTATGATTTATTAAATAAGTTGTGTTGGTGTGTGCAGGAACATTAATGTGTGAAATTATCAGCAGTGCTTTTTCTTTTCAATAACTGCACATCTGATTGCTAGAGGCTAAAGCTGCACATGCTAATCATATGTGTTGTGGGGATAGTCCTCAGCAGGAAAATCATAAGGTTGGTCATTTTTGAGTTTTCTTGTACGTATGTGGTGGGGGGTTAATCTGTCATTTAAAATTCACTCACCATGCATGCTGTTATTTGTGATTTTCTCAGTCATGTTCTGTGTTTTTCCTAATGTTTGTAACACAGCAGTAAGTAAACGATGTATGTTTTCCTATGCACTGTTGCCTTTTTGGTGACACAGACTGCTTTTGACGTCAGTTGGCAACCATTGGCCTCTTTCTGGTTTGTACAGGAACGATACATTGCCCGGGGTCAGAAACTGCTGCACGTCTGAACAACGGAAAAGCGAAATAGCGCCAGAACTAACCAAACTGCCACTGAGAACACAAACCTGTTGGGTTTTGTCTGTGGATTTTCAACTACTCCAACGCCTTCCTCTGGATTATCAAGTTTTACCGTTTGTTTCTCCAGTCGATCTGGGGACTGCAGATTTTGATGGACCCAGATATCACTGAGTGACTAAATTACTTTCAATCAATGTATTTGGTAATTCAGGAAGCCTGTATTATGGCATAAAGTTCACCACTCGATACCATATCATGGATTATTTTTTGTACTTTCTTATTTCCTGTGTTTTTTGGCTGTAAATTGGATGAAGTTGTGGTGATTTCCTCCCCCCCCCACTAATATTTCATTTTGTCAAGACATGCTTCCACTAACTTTGACCTCCATCTATGGATACAAAAGTGTGCTGCTTTTTTCCTGAATTTCTACCAGTGTAGGATTTTGCATTTAGAAGTATTGCCTGGAATGGTTTCTTTTATCCAGGATTCCCCTCTAACATTTGATCACAGCACTATCCATGCATAAATACACATGTAACATTTTTCTTTTGTGCAAAGTTAAATTTTTTTCTTCTTCTTGAAGCACATTCTTTGCTATACAGTCCATGGGAAAGGAAAAGAGAGAAGCCATTTTGGTTCACTGTTGGTTATGTTGCTGCTTCATTCATACTTGAAAAAGCACAAAGCAGATCCCCTCTGCCAACTAAAACACCTAAGACTTTACTGGAACATATTGAGTTGGGAGAAAGTGCCTGCATTCACTCAGTACGCAATTTAAACAAAAGGAAACCTTTGCTTCCACATTCAGGGCCTTCTAAGTTCAGCAGCCCCAAGGTGTCTTGCACCCTGATTTTGTGCCAATAGGTCCTCTGGCCACATTGATCTTGTCATTTGGTGTCACCAAAATATTTTATGGTTGCACATAAACACTTGGATAAGCTTGAGCACTTTGTTACCAAGAAAAGAATCAATACATTCTCCCCCTTTTATTAATTAAAGAACTGCAATCCAACACAACTTCTTGTACCTCCCAATTCTGAATACTTTTACCAAAACTTTCTCAGAGAGATCAGCTTCATCTTTTGAAGGCTTTTTTTTTTTTTTGTTGTCAAATCCGCTTGAGAGAGAACTGCTTCTCAGTCAGATGTTAAAGTAGGCGATTGGAGGGTTAAGTGGAAGGAGGGCTGTTTGTACCTTGATTAGATCCAGACACTGCTCCGTGTTGGGCTGAGAAGAGAAAAAGTGGGAGGCAACTGCTGGGTGTGTTGGGATTTATTTTAATGGCAGGGTTCGACGGTGTGTCGCCTTGCGTCTGAGGCTGGGTTCAGCGGACCTCTGCTGGTTGGCTGATTGCTGCGTGCAGCTGTTCTACTTTGCTTTTTGCTTTATGTTTTTCAAAATCATCTCAGTTGTAGTTGCCAACTGTTAATTGACGGTCATGGAGATAAAGATTGATCATAATCATTAGGCGGATACAAATTCAATGTGCTGAACATTTGCGACTTCAATTCACTTGAACCCCTAGAGGGTTGTTTATCAGGGATTTAAAAATATTTTTATATAAAATTTAGTCTCTGATTTCGGCCTCCGCGTCCTGTGCCGCCATTTTCAGCCATTGTGATTTTGCACAAGTGGATTGCTCAGTTGTCATTTCGTCACTTTCACCTGACTGACAGCTGTCCTGCAGTGATCAGCAACGCTGGCAGAAGACGTTGCAGTGAAGAGAATAGTCACAGCATGCGAGTCACTGTGCAATGCATGACTTTTGAGGCCACAGTGAATTCACATCTGCACAAATTTTAGTTGCAATATTTAATCAAATCCACAGCAAAAACACAAACTTGAGCGAGATTGCTTGCAAGATTGTATGGCGTGTTTTTGTTTTGACCTTTAATTGAACCAAAAGCCATGCTATAAATTTAACTTATTTTTATATCGATGTATAGATTTTAACTGTACTTTGCACAAATCAAGCCCAGCTTTTCCCATTGCAATTTTTTTTTTTGTCAGACTTTAAACAAGCTGGTAATTTTTTTTATATTTTTTTTTTTATATATAACCATCTCTTCACTGGACTTTTTCACTTCAAATTTAATCCAAACACTGAAAGGAAAAGTAAACTGGACTGGCAAAACCAAAGCATTGTTTTTACAGTGTGTGCCATTAATTTTTCCAGTTTTGTTTTTCCTTTTCTTTGACTGATTTTATCACTGTGACTTTTTTTTGATATTTTATTTCACCCCAAAACAGCTCTGCATTCCCTCTGGTGGTCTTTTACAGCCTGCACCCCCCCCCCCCCCACCTCCTCCCCTACCCTCCATCCCTCGAAAATGCCCAGGCTTTGGTGTTCCCCTCGCGCTGCGAGGAGGCGGAGACTCCTTTTCTCTCCATAACCCCCCTGCTTACCACCCC
>JAODKF010000018.1:1876525-1898357 GCA_026779585.1 Mormyrus proboscirostris
GCCTGTTATGTGCTACATAATTTACTCCTATCATTCCATCTCTCTCTCTCACTTACTCCTCCTTTTTTTTGTTTTTTTGGACCTGGGTTTGTGTGCCCGCCCTGTTAGTGATGCCCAGTGTTGATAAAAGCGGGGGTGCCGGCGGACCCTCGTCATCTCCCAAGTCCTCCCTGTCCCGCCCGCTACGGCCAAGCCGCTACATCCCTGTGGCAGCAGCCACAGCCTTCCTGGTGGGGGCCACCACGCTCTTCTTCTGCTTCACGTGAGTACCCCGTTGGTGCGCTGGTGGACATGTGTGAAGCGCCTGATATTCCTTATCGCCGAGCTTATCCGAACCCCGATAGCCTGACGCGCCCGCCCGGATAGCCCCACGTTTAGGTGCGCACTGGCCATTTCGCATGGATGCGGCCATCCTGATCTCTGCATGTTGTGTTTGCCTGGAAACATGGCTCTTTAGCCGTGGGCTGCCCAGTTACAGTGCAGTCCACTTGGCTGGCGGACACAAGATTGCTAACTTTCCCTCTCTTTCTTGCTCCCTCTTTCTATAGTTTGTCCCATTTATGTGCAGCTAAAACTAGGCCAACATCTGACACTCCTTAAAATCCTTCTCAGTTACTGGTTTTGTCTCATTTTTTTTAGACCATTTGATGGACCGTTGAAATGGACCCCTTTTGTAAATCCTTCCTCTTTAGTGTACTGCACATTTTGTAATTTACATATTTGTAATACACTATGTGTACATAAGGGGTGTTTGCCGCATGACTGTTTGATGTTTCCTGTAACCAGACAAATGTCTGTAGATTTACCTGCTAATATTTACTGATATTTGCAGCCTCCCTTAGACTCGGACAAACCCAGATGCACAGCCCTGGAAAGCTCATTCGAATGCCTCCCCCCTGCAGTGTCTGTGTAGTTACCTTGCAGTTAGCACCCCCTCCCCTCCCCCCTCCCAGCCTCACTGCAGCCTGGCAGTGCTGTCCTCTCCCTCACTGTCCGCTGTGTTAACCCTCCGCTCCCTCTTCACTCTCTGCCCCCAGATGTCCCTGGCTTTCTGAGCAGTTCTCCGTGGCCATACCCTTGTACAATGGCGTGGTCTTCCTTTTTGTGCTCGCCAACTTCTGTATGGCCACCTTCATGGACCCCGGCATATTCCCCAGAGGTATTAAAACACGTACCCCTCACCTTCTCATCTCCCCCTCATACTGTGTCACCCCCCCCTCTCTTTTTTTAACATTCATTAACTTTTCATCAATGGGTGTTAGAGGTGAGTGGTTGTAGGTTTAGATTGTCCAATCTAGTATCTTTTGGGTTCAACATAAACTGGGATGGACATAACTGGTACGCAAGTATGCATTCTTGCGTACCAGTTATGTCTTTTATATACAGGGATGGACATATAAATTTATGTAAAATACTGTAAGTGTATGTATATATGTGAAATGAAAACTGGTTAAAGATTCAAATGAATCTTGTATGATGAAGTGTAGAATGGAGGAACTGGAGTGCAGCATAATGCAAGATCTTCCATCCAGCGTCGCCTGCTGGTCCGTCACTAGTGTGGTGATTTTATTCCAGGGCTGGCATTTCGGTGAAGGTTGAGTCAGCCAATGTCTCTCTCGGGCATCACTGTCCATCTGGCCGGCCGTCTTACATATCGGTGTCTTTCCTAGCGGAGGAAGATGAGGATAAGGAGGACGATTTCCGCGCCCCGCTTTACAAGACGGTGGAGATCCGTGGCATCCAGGTGCGGATGAAGTGGTGCTCCACCTGCCGCTTCTACCGCCCCCCCCGCTGCTCCCACTGCTCCGTGTGCGACAACTGTGTGGAGGTATGGCCCTTGTGGACTCGCATGCCCCTCATCCACCGTGGGCGACCCCGAGAACCAGGGCACTGTCACAAGTGTATCATTGGATACAAGTGTGGGTGTAGCCCCATGTTCCTCACACAGACTCTGCGCCAGACCACCCTCGCCATCATAGCGTTGCTTGTATAGTTGGTTATCTGCCCACGACCTGTACATCTCAAATGACTGTAAGGAACTCTCTACAGGAGCTGTGAAATTAGTCTTTTTGCATGCAGAAATGTGCTTGAACTTTCTGAATTCCCTCCAGTGTGGGCTATTTTGGCCGTCCTTCAACTTCACTTGTGTCCCGGATGGAGAAATCTTACCTTCTGTAGAAGGATCTTTGTTCTCTGTGTCGTACATAATTTCATGCTTCCATCTGGTTGTTTTCTATCTGACTGAGGCTTTTCCCCACAGGACTTTGACCATCACTGCCCCTGGGTCAACAACTGCATCGGGAGGCGGAACTACCGCTACTTCTTCTTGTTCCTGCTCTCCCTGACCGCCCACATCATGGCCGTCTTTGGCTTTGGCCTGCTCTTCATCCTGTACCACACGAAGCAGCTGGACCGCGTGCACTCCGCTGTCACGTATCCTCGTGGCTTTTTCGCCCTGGGCCAGTTAATCTCCAGCCTTGCTTGTCTCTTGTCTTGCCCCGCTTGTGAATGTTTGTTGGTGAGGGAGACGGTGTAGGGTACATTGGATGAAGCCTCTATGCCTGTAATCTGAACGTCACCGATTTAGAGCATTGGGAAAACGGTCACGTTAAATACTCCGGGGGATAATTGGTGATCCTGCCTCAAACTTCTCTCTTTCAACGGTGTTTATGTTTGTGAGTCTCTCGAAGAGTAGCAAAATGGAATATGCAAGAAGCAGCATTCCAAAATACCTGTTCTCACACAGAAGCCAAAGCACAATTTCCTGTCCAATTTTCATTTCCTTATCTAGCTCCTCCCAGCATGGCTGTCATGTGTGTTGCTGGCCTCTTCTTCATCCCAGTAGCCGGCCTTACTGGCTTCCACATAGTACTGGTGGCCCGGGGCCGAACTACTAATGAGCAGGTGGGTCTCAGTGAGATCGCGGACTCGGTAATTAGTGAGCCCCTTCATTGTTTTAGTTTCCCAACCATTGAGGTCAACGCGTAACTAGGTAAATTGCCAATCAGAAATGACTGAAAACGATTTTATGAAATGAAAAGAAAATGTTAGAACTGTGGTGCAGCTTGAACTCTTTCCTGTAAATTGCTGTGAAGTGCAGCAACAGAAAGGCAATGAAAATGCTGATTTTCATTAGTTTTTTTACTGATTGAGTTTAATTATCACCTCCAGCAGTTAGTGTCATGATCCTAAGCAGCCGTTTAAGAAACTACATCTTTTCTGTGCTCCCTCACATTTTAATGGTGGTATTCTGAACACCTGCGCTGGGGGCAGAGTTAATCCCTAAATGCCTAATAATCCCAGCAAATATGACCCATTTAGCTCTCCACCCACACACATTTACACACCCTCTCTCTCTCTCTCTCTCTCTCTTTGTGACTGCGTCTCTCTCTCTCTCACACACACACACACACACACACTTCAGCTCATTGCAGTCCCATCATCAGAACGTGAATCTCTGTGCCCCTCCAGGTGACGGGCAAGTTCAGGGGAGGTGTGAACCCCTTCACCAATGGCTGCTGGAGCAACGTCTCACACGTCCTCTGTAGCTCACAGGCGCCCAGGTTTGTGTCTCTTAGTTTCAGCACTTGTTTGTTTGTTTGTTTTGAATTCGGTGCCATCCTTTTAACCCGTGACGCCATGTTGTAACGCCGTCTCACAGGTACATGGGCCGGTGGAGGAGAGAGCAAACCGTGGTGGTCCAGCCACCATTCCTCCGGCCGAAGCTCGCGCTGAACAATGGCGTTGACGGCCACAGCACCCGGGTAGGCCATCAGTGGCTGGTGCCGTTTCTGTCTTGGCATCGTGTTCTGTGCCCACAGATCCTGGCGACCCTGCTCTTTCGGGACCTTGAGACCCTACCTTTGAGTCGTAGACATGCTCTGCGTGTCACTTTGGCGCTGAGTTGACTCTTGTGCCTCTCTCTCTCCCACCCTCTTCTCTCACTCAGTCAAAGAGCAGTCTGGATGCAATGGAGAGCCAGTCAGCTGATGCTGAGGCTCCTCCCCCTCCTAAACCTGAGCTTAGATACCCAGGTCACCCCAGGGGACAGATGTCCATGGGGAACACAGAGGGTAAGAATGTGCCGTCTGTAACACGCCACCCAGTCTCTCAGCCATTTTGTTCTGTAGCCTCAGCTAAAAATTGACTGGTCATTTCTACCTGCAGAGAGCAGTCTCCTGGGCGACGCCCCACCCACGCCCACCATGTACAAGTTCAGGCCATCCTACAGCAGCCCTGGGAAGAACCACACCGCACTCACGCACTCCGGCAAGGTAGCGCTCGCATCCCCTGTCGCATGATTAACTGCGTCCATGGCGATGACGGCATCTCGCATGACCGCGGCACTCACTCTAGCTCCAGTGGAAGGCGTGCACCCAATCCCAGCTGTAGTTGATGCACTGACACGCTTGCCCTCTTCCGTAACCAGCAGGAGGCGCTCTTAGTCCTTCACACTTACACTCTTTCGTAGGTGATGTCCTAATTAGCTTTCTTGTGTTGCCGCAGCATTGTCTTTATGCCTCATAACTGGTTGGCTGCTTGTCCAGAAGGTTCAAAGTCCAGGGTTTGAGATGTTTGGTTAAATTCCTCCTTAAGTGGCTTACAGTGTGTGTTTCATCCACGATTCTCTTCCATTGGTCAGTGCAGTTCAGTAGTTGGAAGAGGTTGGCTTGAGGTGGTCAGTATTAACGCGATAGTGTGTAGATGTCCAAGCTGACGGCCTGAACACTTAAGTGCTTGCACGCATGACGTTCGTCCGGGTCGTGTGAGTTCGGTAAACACATGGTACTGAGTGATGAATGCAAGCAAGTCCCTTCTGTTTTAAATCGTATTAGCATGAAATTCTTCATTGGATTCAAAGTTCAGCTCAAACTGTGGCAGTTTACCATCTGAACTTTACCCTGCTGAATGTTTTATTTAGGTTCCTGTAATCCTGTATAAACTGAAAGCTGCAGGTGTGCATGCGCATATAAATATTTCAGAAACATTTGCTCAGTTTTTCCTTTTTTCCCCCCATAATGGTCATTCATTTTATTTTCCTTTTTTCTTGATCGATCAGTGGCAATCAGTTGATCATTAAGGTAAAACTGTGATCATTTGTTTATGGTTGCGTGGTCTTTTTCCCACTTTTCATTTACATCCCATTCCTCCTTTTAAAACCATTTTGTCATGCCAGCCCTTAATTTATTATTACATAGTTTGGTCGTCGATCAAGACAAATAACTCGCTCATGAAGATTTGCAGGGAATTGGTGTGTAAATTTGGAATGGTAGCTGTTCATCAGTCGCTGGGGCTTCAGAGAATATGGCGCCAACATCTGATTCCCCAACAGCCTTAAACCGCATTTAAAACTTATTTTCTAATGAGATGTCAGCAGTTCCTCTTGTGGGACTTGAACAAGTAGCCTTCTGGTCACAAAGTCCTCGTTTGCCTCTTTATGCCTCCTGCTGCTGACGCAATCATCTCATATGGCCTGGCTTTCAAAGGCTCTTAAATACCCTTCTGTGGCTCTCAAATATCTTGATAAACTGGATGAATATTCCAGAAGTATGTGCGTGTGCATATATAATATATAATTGCAGCTGTGTTTCAGAATGATCTTTCTGTGAAAATACGCATTTCATTATGCCATCTTTGGCTTGCTGGTTGAAACTTTGCAGTCATTTGCATGCGAGGAGCACTGCAGGTCCTGCCCTCTCGAAGAGCATGTTTGGACCTGTTTGTGAGCCAGTGCCTAGCTATAGGATTATCCCGTCTCTAAGCGGCCTCTGAGTTGCCCTGTCTGCCCTCTGCCTGCCTGCATGTGGTCTCTCAGTACCCTGTCCCACCTTGGGCTCCGATCTGGGTAAACTCGCCTTGTCCTTCTGTGCTGTGCTCTTGTATTTTTGTGTAGGTGTGTCTTTTTTTTTTTTTTTTTTTTTTCTTTTTTCCTCCCTGTGCTGTTGGTGCAATGATTACATGCATAAATGCGTTTTAAATCATCTGTCTGTACTGTGTGTGTGTGTGTGTGTGTGTGTGTGTGACTGCTCACTTAGAGATGAACATTCTTCGTTTCTTACTTATTCCTTCATCCCACCCACCTGCTCCTACTCCCTTTTTTTTTTTTTTAAAAAAAAAATACTCTCTTTCCTCCTCCTCCTCCCCTCCACCCCATCCACACCCTGGCAACCCCCTCAGATGAATCGAGGGGACAGTCTGCAGGAGCCCCCGTCTATCCTGCAGTCGAGTCAGCAGCCCAGCTACCGCTCGGAGCCCAGTCTGGATGGGAGGGCGGGGCACCGGGAACGGGGCGACAGGGAGAGGGGTGGCGGAGGCTCTGGGGGGATGAGCAGCGTTCCTAGCTCTGCCATGTCGGGCTATTCCTTGGGGGGGCGCTCCTACCCGTCTTTCACGGACCCCATGGTGCTGTCGGGCGGGGCCTCGCGCTCCTCCAGCCTGCGCTCCACCCACACAGCCCACAATGCACTGGGCACGCTGCACTCTGAGGGCACCACCTCCACGAGCTACAAAAGCCTGGCTAACCAGACGCCCCGCAACGGGAGCCTTTCATACGATAGCCTGCTGACCCCGTCCGAGAGCCCGGAGTTTGAGTCCGCGGCCCCGGAGCTGTCTCCGCCAAGCGCCCCTCCACCGATGCTGGGCTATAGCTCGCCCTTCCTGTCGGCTCAGCAGCGCGAGTCTGAGCTACACCAGGCCTCTGCCGCCCTTCTCTCTTCCCCCCAGAAGCACTACGCTCGTGCCTCCAGCCCCCCCTCCACTGAGAGGGAGCACTTACTGCTGGACTCCCACCAGCCAGCACAGCCTCCACACCACCCCCGGCCCCCCCGCTTCTCCCGCGCCCCGCTCCTGTCTGACCCGCCGCCGCCGCCTCTCTCCTGTCGCACTCGCTCCTTGGGATCCCCGGACGCTACGCAGGCCCCCGCTTCTCCATCAGCCCTCCCCACCAGCCCTTCACACCCCCCCATAGGCAAGTCATTCTCCTACACTAGTGCCGGCACTGAGCTGCAGTACCGCTCGCGACCTCCGGAGGGCAGCGCTGCTGCGTGTCAGGAGGGGCCGCTCCCCAGGGGCAGGAAGGCCTCTGGGGGGGTCACCAGCAGCGGTAGTGGGATTCAGGCTCCAAAGTGAGTACTGTTCTCTGCAGCCTCAGCCTCTTCTCCCCACTTTTCTGTGAGTGTTTCCTCCTTTTCTCTTCTCTTTGTTACTGTGATAGTCACCATGGCTGCAGTTTGGCTCCGTACCTTGCACTGGCTGCAGCTTGAGCTCCTGTGCACTGCGAATCTTTCAGCTGCTATTGCGTTTGATCTACTCTGGCTTCAGGCTGACATTCCTCACACTCGCTGGCTTCTTAACGTTTTCTATGCTCTGATTGAATAACAATGTCAGTTGTGTTCTACAGCTTTTTTTTTTTTTTTTTTTTTTTTTTTTTTTTTTTTTTTTTTTTTTTTTTTTTTTTTTTTGTTTCTTGTACGGCCAGGATTTTTTTTTTAACATAGAGCCATATTTTCTCTAATTTGTGGCTGGCTTTTTGATTTGACGTTTGCTTATTTTACTGCTGGACATGAAATCCGAATTCCCTGTTTTGTGTTGTCTGACTGTTACTTGTGATTTGTTACATGCTTCTTCTTTTGAACTCCCATTTGCTCTCTGTGCTTGTACATTGGGTTGTGTAAATAATGAATGTGAGTGTAGGTCCCCTTTTGAGACTGCATAGTGTAACTTTTTTTTTTTTTTTTTTTTACCATAATCCTGGTCCAAAGGATCTTTTGATAACTACTGCAGATCTTCCAGCTCTCGTTATTCTAGGCTAGCTAGTTATTTCCTGTCTAATTTCAAAGTATGACTTGAATTCATTGACCTCTACCCTCATCTTCATTAGGGATTTTTTTCAGTCCTTATTTGTGATTTTCTGACCAGAATTTGAAAATGACTTTGTAGTAAATTTTCTCGTTACTGCTACATGATGGTACTTTTTGCAGTATGTGCTCCATGTTATTTGTGTTGCCATTACTATATATAATGCCTGTTGCACTAATGTCCCGTGTCCTCCTCTTTCTGTCTTCATTCCCTCACCCGCCTTTTTCATTCCTGCATGTCTCCTCCTCTTCCAGGAACGAGATTCAGATGAAGTCTTTTAGTCGGTCAAATGGACATCCCAGATCTGCTCACCCTCATCTCCCACCTCCTCCTCCTCATTCAACCAACTCCTCTGGCAGACCAGGACCAGCCAATCACAGTACTTCTCCTCCACTTAGCCCCACCCACAAACAGGGGGGAGGAGTGAAGAAGGTTACTGGTGTTGGCGGGACCACCTATGAGATTTCAGTATAAGTCAAAAGACAGCCTTGCAAGAAAATGGATTTACTCTGGAATTGGGGAAAATCGGCTTTGCCTTGCAGCATATGCAGTGGAACCTTTTCAACAAGTAAAGGTGGAATCATGAGCAGTAGGCTACCTGCTGTTTTCATGTTTTAAAAATCCTGTGGTTCATAGACATTTACAAGTTCATTTGCTGAAACTTTGAGAACCACCTTGATCTTGCATATGGAGACGGAGACCTGAAGATCAGTGACCAATGGTTAATGGATACTCAGCCAGTGACTGGAAGCAGCAATTTTATTTTTTATTATTATTTTTTTTGAGATAGCTGGTATTTCACAGAGATATTGAATATATACATACATTTTATTATAAAGCTATATTAGTCATTCTTATCGTAATCTCTGCACGGGTAAGGACGTAACTTTGCTCTCGACCAAGTGGCAGTACAGACGTAGCTAATGAGTCCTCAACGCAGGATCCGCTCCCTACTGTCGTTGCCTTGAGACCATTTACTGCCATCTGAACCACTGACTCGACTTTAGCAGAGATGTGGAGCAGTGACACGAAGACGATGGAAGACATTTGTTTTTTTTTTTTTTTTGCTGACCTGAGAAGTTTCTTTAAGTTCCACAGAAATTTTTTAATTACCCCTTTTAATTTTGTTTTTATCATAAATGAATACCACAGGGGTCTCGGCCAGAGACATTCCAGGCAGGTCATGGGTCGTGTAGCGAGTTGTCAGCGGGTTGCTCGTCTCCGTCACTTGTTGCATCAGTCAGACTCGAATGGATTTATTACCCAAAGATGGCTAGATTTTCAGGGGCTTTCTCCGATATCGCGGGTTAAGCCATATAGAAATACAGCAGCCACAATAACTTTTTGCGGAGAATAATGTTGAAGTCAAGGATTATTGTATGCAAGTTGTCTCTTGTAGCGTGAAATCCATGTATTTGGTGTTTGCGACTTTTCGCTCAACAATTGCCGGAATTCCTTTTAGGATGGCTTTAAGGATGGCTAATTGGGAAGAAAATCGACAGTAATTAGTGGGCAAGTTATCGTGTAAGAAAAATATACCAGACCATTTCTGTTGATGCTTTAAATCTGGCACTAGGTATCACAACTTGACAAGAGACCAAAAAAGAACCAAAAAGTTTTTTTTTTTTTTTTTTTTTTAATTCTGATGGGTTAACGTTTCAATGTTTTGCCGGACATCCTTGTCTTATCAAGAGATAGGCTTTCCCCGTTACTGACAGAAGCTTGATAGTCGCAAGATGCACAGCAGCCTGTTGCCCAAGTGATTGTTTCAAGGGCATGACAACCAACCAACCTGGTTAATGGCTTTGTAGAGGTTATTTTAAAGGGCAGCACACATGCAGATGCTTTCTTAAAGAGATGTGAATGAGCAAGAGTGAGTGAGGAAGACATTGTGGCTGAGCAACACAATAAATCCTTGAAAATAAACACAATTGTATAATCTCTGCAATGTTTCAATTTCTCGGGTCATTTGATTGCAAGGAAGCTCAACTCATTGACACGTTACCATAATACTTATTAAATGTCTACATTGTTTCAAACAAATTTATCTCGTCACATATGCATTGTATGAAATGTCTTTCCACAATATTACCTTATGTTTTACATATGACCACTCTAGGGTTCTTGTTTCATAGAGAACACTTTTCTATTAGGTTTTTTTTTTTTTGTTATAACACCCAATTCTGCATCAGATTTGAGCTGTTTTTAGCAGCCCTGATAATTTGTGGGTGCTGTTTGTGTGCATTTATCCACAGTCGGTCACATGTCACTTATTGTACTATCAGCACTTGTTGGTTTTGCAAGCCTGTCTAAGCCAAAGATGCGTGCTGGACTCCACAAACCGAAGGGATCCCTCATTTTCCACCACTACAGACTCAGTTAAAACCTGTACGTAGGTTGTCAACTGCATGACACCGTACACAGGTAGAACTGGTGAGCTGGTACTGGATAGGCCTTTGGGCCAGGGATGTGTGTGATGGAATTGTTGACATTTCAGGGAATGTCTGGCCAAAATGTCTAAATATGATTTTAAACATTCGTAACAGTCTTTGGAGGTGCTCCAAGTAAATGACCAAGACAAGTTGCCTTACAAAGAGTGTATTAAAGATTATTAATAAAGTGTCTACAAGACCAATTGTGTATGGAGTGCCAATAGAACCTTAAGTGCAAAAAGTCTATGAACCAAGATATGAAGGAACCAGAACTACCAACAATTTTTCACTAGCTGCCTATCGCTTATGTATACACGTTTTGCAAACTATCACCCACCCTGCTATTGTTTATGCATTTTAAAGATTCCACACACAAGGGCCTTAAGGTGTAATAATTTAATATGAAGTAAAGATTCTCATGGTACCTCATGTTATACAGTAGTGTAAAGAGTCCTGTACAATTGCTCTACCTGGAGGGCCCCCCAGCATAGGAGAGAGCATGAAAACTCTACAGGCTGAGCCACACCTGCCCCTGGTATTTACTTGAGAACTAGTGTGGCTCACCAGAAGCCGGGTAGGATAGGAAACCTACTGGATAGTAGCTCTCCAGGACCGGAGTTGGAAACCCCTGCTCTATAGCTAAAAAAGTTTGATGACCCAACACCAGTGAGTATGCATGACAAAATCATGGCCATTACACTGTGACAGTAACAGGAGTAAGGAGTACCCGTGACCAATCCGTACCAAATACTGACTTTTGGGAGTGTTCAAGGATCATCATAACATAACAGAATAAATCAATGGGTGTGAACATGAGGTTACAGAATACAGCATATGCTTTCTCAGCCGTAGGGAGACTGTGCACCTGATTGAAATCACTAGACAATTGGAAAGCAGTGCAGGATTAGCCACACAAAAAAAACATGACAATATTGCCAAATGAACTCTGAAACATTAGCAGTGTATTTTGGAGAGTACCTGCTTCAGTTACTGAAGATTTAATTATTTAATCTTTTGTAATTATTTAAAAGTCATAACTGCTACAATACAAACCAAACCCTTTATTAATAAGACTTCTTTAGCAACTTTACTGTATAAATACTCTTCTAGGAATGAGTTTGTGGTCTCTATAACTGGAGTTTTTTTTTTCCTCTCCCCCACAAAAACTCACACAGTGAGAACAGGCACACAATGGACTTAAGGGACTGGACTTAGAGAGGATTGCTTACAATGATTTTGAATCAGTAATTATAGTCATGCATGTTAATGTTTTAGAGTAATACACAAGAAATTAGTGATTTACAATTAAGCTATTAAGGAAATTACAATAGTACAGTGCAGCTAAGAATAGTCTTCAATCGTATTGTGTTTTAGACTTGAACCTAATTCCCCTCAATCCCCATTCTATCCAGTCCCACTGCAATGTCACATTCAATAGGACATGGTGCAGCCTCTAGTGTTCACCTATTTATCTTTCTTGCTCTCCTGGATCTCCATCTCTGCCTCAATTTCTTCTTGCACTGGTGGAATCTCAGGCTCCACAGATTTCTCTCCCTTCACCTTAGAGAGCTTCTTGGATTTCTGGTAGAGCTCGTTGAGGTTAAACTCCCTGATTATATTCTCCTACAGGCAGCAAAGAGAAGTCAAATTACCACAGAAGTGAGCATCCTATAAAGATATTAATGCTGGTGTGGGCGGTGTAGCTGAATGCCACAAAAAGCACCACACAAGAAGGCCTTCATTTCTTAACACTTGGTACAGTCAAAGAACGAAGGAAAACTGGCTTCCTAGGAATTCAGCAGATGAAACCTTCTCAGCAAAGGTCGGCCATGAAGTACTGCATTTCACACTAGGTGCATGATGGTCTAAGGATGTGCAGCAATAAATGTCGACATTCACTGGCCTCTTCTTCCTTACCTCTGTGAAGCTCCAAGACACTGCTCTTCCTTTTTTATCAATCTGAGGCCGCCTGAAGACCTCTTTACCCCCCTGGAAGAGCACCACGGTAGGGAGCTGCTTGGAGAGGGGAGAGGTGCTCACCTTGTACCTAGAAAGGTGGTGTATTTAAGTGGGAATTACTTCAGCAGAGCACAATACTACTCAAAGATGTCTGCAGAGACGGGGTAGGGTCAGGAAAGACTTACTTATTGGATACTTCCCCATATCGGCCAATATCCAACTTTCCAAATTTGAGTCCAGCACAGTTGTACCTGTGGGAAAGTTGTAGACGCGTCACAGGATTATTTCATCCTGCAGAGCTGAATCTGCTGGTTTCTTTGCTTACTGTAAAAGTCTTCTAAACAGTGACAAGGTGTTTTGCTGGCTCACACGGTGGCACCTATGTACAGTAGTACCTCAGTACTCGAACTCTTTAGAACTTGAATTTCTTAAAAGTCAAACTAACCCGTTCGAAAAAAAAATGACCCAGAACTCGATCTGAATCTCAGAAGTCGAACTGTAAACGCCGACCTCAGATAACTTGTACGTGTGGGGAAATGAGTCTCTCAGCGGAAATGTAGGGTAACGCTTCAGTCTCAATGTGATAGCATCGTTTGTTGGTGATAGTGCTTTTTTTTTTGAAAATATCAATATGCCATGCCCCCCTCGTTATCCTCGTGTGAAATTCTGATATCGTCAGCTGTTTCTCATTATTTCCAATAAGTCATGTGTATTTAAGTCTGTTTAAAGTATGTTTCCCCGGTCCTGTCATTGACGTCTACTCCGTGCTGTGCCAGCAATAAACCCTATGTTATTGGATTTCCGTCTGCCTGACCCTGATTCCACGCTCCCTGCTCGCTTGTTCAGCGCGTGGTGTGACAAAATTACTGTTTTGATAAATGTGCTTAGTATATGCTCTTGTTGATTTTGAGTTTACATGCTTAAAAAATTATATTTATTTATTTATTTATTTATTTAGGTGTAATTTTTTGGGGCCAGTAACCAATTCATTGGTTTTCCATTATTTCTTATGGGGAAGATTCGATCAGAACTCGAACCTTTTAGGATTCAAACTCGAGTTCTGAACGGATTAAGTTCAAATTCTGAGGTACCACTGTATACCGGGGGGGCGGCATGATGTACACGTGCAAATGTCATGCATGGAGTCTGTACTTGAGTGAGAGGTCAGCAAAGACAGAAGCGAAGGACTGGCACTCGGGGGACCAGTTGGCGAAGAACTCCACGATCCACGTCACACGGCTGTCCCTCTCCAGCTCCTCCTGCAACCCACACAGGACCAGAAGCCATCGGCTTAACCGGCTGACAGCCCAAGTTAATGAAAACCACTGAGCTACACCAGCTAGTTTCTGCTAACCGTTACTGAAGCCACGGCACGAGACCTTCGCATACAGCACAGTGGAGACTCACGTCTATGGTCTTGTCGCTGAAGTACTTGATGTACTCTGGGCCCATGTAAAGGGGTGGCTTGCATGTCATCAGGAAAACTGAAACGGAAACAGACAGAAATAACTATGACCAGGGGATCCTGGAAGGAGAGCGCTGGCAAGCATGCATAACATATGTATTTAAAAACCTGCTCTGATTATGCTAGGTAGCGTTCAGTATTCCCAATATTACAAACAGTCACTCATACCAAAACAAGTTGTGGCGTAGTTGTCATTAAGTAAGACAATTATAGCATTAAAGGATATTGATGATTTCAAATAGAGCTGTTGCACTAACCGATACACAATGTCAAGTAGAGGAGGCCCATGCGAATGTCAAGCCTGAAGAAAAGGATGACGTTCGCCACTTTGCTGAAAAGAAAGAGGTTCCCCACATGTTGTTCCACAGTGACTAAAAAAAGAAAGTGTCAAAGGGGAAAAATTACATTAATCAGCCAACCGTATACTGTCCAACTTAGTTATGCTAAGTGAATGATGCTGAGCAACATAAACGGCGGCCTGAGCTCAGTGGAGACGGTGAAAAAGGTTCCTTGTTTTGTTAAATCTGGTACTTACTGGCTCTCCTGTTCTTCATCATGACGATGGCGCTGAGAAACATCAGGATCTCCACCTCTCTCTGTAAGTATAACATGCGATCGTGGTTACAGGTGGACGTCCTGCACGCTGCTTAGTTTTGTGGCCGAGACCCCCCCCCATTCACAACTGCACCCGCACAGTTTTCAAAGCTGCCGCTACAACCACATGCGCGTGCGCACTTCCATTATAATAATCTATCGACTTCCGTCCAAAAACTCCCTGGAATTGATGTTGCAGCTGCATGTTTTATTCTTCATAACTGACCTAGTTTCTGGATGTTTCGCCCCCAGCATACTAACCCAGTCAAAATCACAGGAGTTCCCGTCTTCCCGCTGCGACGACAGGTGTTCGCAGATGCCCGGCGTTTTCCGAACCACAAGGAAAGCGACAGACATGGCCAGCGAGGCGACATAATACGGCTTCAGCAGCCACTGGTAAACACGCGGCAAGTGGTAGAGAAAAGCGAAGAACGTTGTCAGTAACGCCATTTTCTGCGGGCCGGTCGGGAGAAAGAGAGGAACAGCTGGGGAAAGTGGCACCGGAAGTTTAGCGCGTAGTAAAGTGACCGCTGCTTGCGAGTGTTCTTAAAGGGGTACCCACGAGAAAGGAGGTCAACGAGGACGCAGCGTTGCTGTCGGTGACTCCAATTTCTGAAATCTGATTGGTTACTAACGTGCGCATGGAGAGCATTTATTGGTCATTGGCGTTGCCAGTCACCTTTTTACACGCTACACGTTTCTATGGTAAAAGTAAGATTTTCGTGCGTTTCTTATGTTACAAATATTAGCTAGCGACAACTTTGGTCACCTGGTTGTCGTGAGATTTTTTAACACAGCACACTAAGTTTGCTTATATGTAACAGATTTATTACCTAGTAAATATCTGTAGGGTTTGCTGACTGCCCCAACGCTTGTAATGTAGCTAATTTCAGGTTTATGATGGAATAATATATATTTGCCGTAAGATTTCTTGCTAGTCTGATGCCTGACAGTTGGCATAAAATAATGAGGTATTCTTGTAAAGTTGCCACGAGACAAAGGTAAAACTGAGCCTCCTTGCAAAAACATGCATTATACCTATTTGTAACACTGCCCACCGTTTTGACGGCAAAAAATGACAAAAGCCAAACTGTAACTCAGACCTCATGAAAAAAATAGACAAGAAAAATAAAAATAATGCACTTTCCAGTATTTAGACATTTATTTGTAGTGGATATATGAGTTACTAATTTAATGTTGCGGTTTTTTCCGTATTAGTAAAAACGTTTATAGACCCCACAACTGTAATAAGCCCATCTCTGAACCACATATACACATTTTAGCAGCATTCTCTTAACTCTTCGTACAATAATTGTCTTATTGAATTATTTATTTCTGGGTTATAATTCCTCACTCTCTAACCAGTTCTCCCTTAGGGGTTTTCACTGGGGGATACCCAGATAGTCTTTGCTTTCTCCAAAAAATGCCAAATCCCATCAAGTGTGTGTATATTGTAAACAGGGACTGGAGGCATCAATAACCTAGATCATTCATGGCTATAAAACATGAGGGTGATACAGGAAAGGGGTGAGGTCTTCAGCTGGGAATGTTAAGGCAGGAAAACAAGATGCGTCACACTTTCTCCTTAGCCGTTTCATGTTCGAGTGAAAGCATGCAAGTCACTTCCAGTGTGGTATTAAAACTTTGTGCTTAAAAGCTAAAATTAACACAGACTCAATAAAAACTGAACTAAAACTGGAAATGTTCAGAAAATAAAAATGACACAAACTATTTGGAACTGAAAATCAAAATGGAAAACTAAATAAAACTGACTACGAATGTAAATTTGACCCTGGTGTGTGTGTGTGTGATATATATAAAATCATAATCATATATGAAGACCCGTGAGACTGAACAGGACGTCTAGACGGACATATATCTCCACAGGGATTTCATCACAAATCTTTGGCGCACCTGCTTTATCAAAATGTAGATTGGTATTCAGACTGATTCTAATGATAGCTATAAATCTAAAAATGGTAAAACAAAAATTTTGAGATACCAGTTAGCCTAATGGAACTGTTATGGAGGAAACCGAAGTACCCATAGGAAATACATAGAACGAAAGAAGACCATGAACACCCTAGACATAGAGCCCCAGCCCTGATAGTATCCCACTGTGCCACTTAGCTACCCTCATTAAGCACATCGATATTAAACGTTCACTGGATGTGAGCAAAGTGGAAAAGAAACTCATTATCTCAAACATTCATAAACACAAGATTCATTTCCAAAAATATGGATTTATTGTCTCAAGTTGACATCAGATGGATCCTCAGAAAAAGCAGTTAAAAATAATAAAGAATACAGGAATAGATACAAGTAACCAGCCACAGTTAATGGGCCAAGTCAGAAAAATCCAGCAACAAAAGGTGTGGTGGTTAAAGGTAACGGCAGCCGCTCCAACAACCGCATTCTGATTTCGCTGAAGGCACAAACTCTGCAGCAGTAAAATATAAAGACACATATATGGACTGTAGATTTCTTCAGACAAAAGCACCAGCTTAAAATATGGCTCCCATCACTTCAGTGTGTGAGATGAAGAGGAAGACCCCTCCCCCCCCCACCCCAGCCTTGTATTTTTAATATAATATCAAACATCTCTGTACTTGTGAAAGGCAGAATGACCTTATTACCAGATAATATGCCACAAAATTCAAGCTTTGCAGGACGTTCATGGAGTGGATACTGCCCTTTGGAAAATAATGCTTTGGTTAACTGGGGGCCCACCCTCCAACAAGTGAGGAATTGCAATTTTTTTTTTTTACATTTTGAGGCACTTTTTGTGAGATAAGTACATTCCTGTATTTGCATTTTTTTTTTGCAAAATGGTAACTTTACAGTGAGGTATTAACTACTACTGGCACACATTTCAATACCTGTATATAATGTGGCAATAGTGAACAATTAAAAAGCTATTGGATGACAGCAAAGGTCATTATACTACCAATCATAAATAAACTGCTTAAATAATTTGGCAAATGCATATGTGGAATGCCCACAAGAACCACAATACAATAAGATTATAATTAATAAGGTTATTTTTTGTGCAGCTTATAGTCACAGAATATATCAACCATCATCAGAAAAAAAAAAAAATTTTGCAAATATCAGTATACCTCCAAATACATAGAGAAACGTTTCCTTTTGAGGTGATGATGTGCAGCTACAAAACATACCGCTACAAAAACGCATTAATAGGCTTAAAATTTAAAAACAGCAGGCAACAAAAAAATTTGCACCATTGTTATGAGGCAGTTAATATTGAGATAGTGTTTACCAAACAGCCTCACTTACACATTTATGACACTGACTGAAATGGTATATGAAATGATGAATTGAATGTCACCAAGATCTCCTCAGTCTTAAAACGGACTATGGTGTACATTCTACCAAGCTGGTGAGATGATTATACATAATAACGATAATATTATATATACCGATATACCTAACAAAACAAGCATATGGTTTTAGCAACATAGTATTTGTGTTGTGATGTAGACTAAATTAAAACCCTTACGTTACATGCCACACTCAAAAAACACCCAAACACTAAAACTAACTTCCAAGTCCATATTTCTGAAACCCAACAGCTCAAGTCAGTCAAGTAATTAACACTAAAAATGCTACTATACACACACGCACACAACATTATACAGGTAATAGCCATAAAACTAATTTTTAAAAACAATGGTAATCTCATTAAAAATAACATTTGAAATCCAATTTTTTCATGTTGAAATGGTCAGTCCACCTGGCACCTCATCCTGGGTTATTCCCTGCCTTGCACCCTTAGCTTCTGGGATAGACTCTGGACCCCTGAGACCCTGCACAGGACAAGCGGGAATGGAAAATGGATGGATGGATGGATGGATGGATGGATGGATGGATGGATGGATGGAGTCTAAATCCTAAGCCTCCTGAGGGAGATGCCCGTTGCTATGGTTTTTGGTGCTGTTGCTTTCTTCGTGGGTCAGGGCTTCTTTGGCCGCCTCCACCTCTAGCTTTGCCCTCTGTTGGAGGTGTCTATGGTGATAGAGCAGATATCCGGGCAACAAGAACCCGGCCAGCGAAAAAAGGAGGAGCCCCATGTTGATCTGTGGAGAGAGGCCAGCCAGTCATTGAGCGTCCGTGTGTCAAGTGCATGTGTAATAGATCAATGCTTCCTAACCCGGTCCTGAGGGACCTCCAGACAGTCCAAATTTTTGCTCCTACCCAGCTCCCAGGAAAAACACGGACTGCTCGGGAGTCCCCAAGGATTGAGTTGGGAACCACTGTGTTAGAGGACAGACATCAGCCTTTTTTTGCTCAAGTCTCACCCAGTAGGGGTCTCCCTTGAGTGGCCCCACCATTGCAATAAAGAGCGGCTGCTGTAGTAGGGCGAAGACTGCACTGATCATTGACTGCAGTCCCGTCAGGGTGCCGAAGTGATTGGAGGGATACCTACAGGAAACAAAACGAGACATGTGGACGTTGGTCATCTGCCAGTTGGTTTAGCCAGAGCAGGAACCATGAAAGAAGGTGCCCGGAACGTTACTCACACTGCAGCGTACATGCCCCCACAGCAAGAATGGATGAACCCTCGAACCATAGTGTGCAATATGAACGTGATGACCTGGAAGACAGGGTGAGCCTTTATCTCTGTCGCCATCAGCACACGCTTTGTGAGGTTGGAGCTTGACAGGCACGAGCGGGTTCTACATCCTCACAGGTGTTTAGACCGTGGCGAGTCCACCACGACCACGTGTCCTGCTCTTACCTGTAAAGCCATGTTGTCTATCAGGCAGGTGATACCAAAGATGAACAGCAGCAGGTTAGTAAAGGTAAAGGCTCTGATGGTATTGGTGAGCTTCTGGAGCGTCGGGTCTCTCCTAGTGGGGGCAGGAAGTCTGTTGTTGGTGCAAACATAGACCTACACATTGACCTACTCAACCGGTTGAGACAAACAGCAGCGTTTCCCATGTGGCTTGTTTACACATCACTCCCGTCTTCCCACCCCTGTCCTGGATTCCACCCCATCCTCTCGTGCCCTCAGACCTTTTCTGCCCGTTGTCCCACAATTTGCTGTCTTGCACGCACTCCTTCATCTTCCAGTCCATGATGTAGCCAATGAGAGGGCAAGTCACCAGGCACAGCAGTTGCAAGGCGCCGAAGATGGAGGCGTAGTTGTCCACTGTGAAAGGTACGGGCGCAATCAGCATGCAACTGGCAATCTACACCGGGGGTTTTGCGACCGTCTTTGAACTGGGGCCCCTACAGCCTGAGATTCCCTACCAGTAATACAGTAGATCCCATGGACCCCAGACCGAAGAAACATGATCAACAGCCCTCAGTAATATAAAAGGCCCAAATCTGCAATCTGCACCTCATTTGGTGGCGAATGACAACAAATGTGTCTTTTACCAACCTTTTTCATTAGCTTCCATTGCCAGTTCCTCAGAGGCTAAAAGATAATGCAAGACAACAAAGCATTAGAACGTAAGAAGAGATAAGTCAACCCCCCAGTCAGTGAGAAAATGAAGGAGCAGTGACAGGGACAGGAGCAATATTGAGATTTTTTTTTTTTTTAAAGGTGGGGGGCAAAATAATTGCCATATTGCAATAATTCCCACAGAGGGGCCAAACTTATTAGCCGTTGATAACTTTTGAATCTGTAAATCAGAGATGGGGGGGGGCAGTGCCCTTGTGGCCCTGCCCCCGTGTACACTCCTGAGCAGGAAGATTCATGGGCTTACGGTGCGGGTTGCCATGGGTGACCAGGAACTGTAGCATGTTGTTCATGGCGCCCATGTAGAAGATGATTCTCAGCTGGGTCATGCCCATGGTGAGGAGGCTCCACAAGAAAATGGGCGAGCACACCGACCTGCGAAAGGGCACCGTACCTGAGGCCGAGAGAGAACGGGAGTGTCAGCGTGCCTCCGTGATGGGGGCCAGCGGGGGGGAGGTGAGTATGGCACAGGATGCATGTTAGTATTACTAGATACATTATACCATTATTATGGTTCATCCAAGAAGAATGTACACATTCCTAACACAGAGAAGTGGACAGTTCAGGTCCAGAAAGTAAAAATCCAGACCATGATTTTATTTCAAAGAGTCACAGTCACAGAGTACTCAACTGGCCTGCTGAAATAAAATCGTGGTCTGGACTTTTACTTTCTGAACCTGAATTGTCCACCTCTGCCAACACATTAGTACTACTGCTGCAGTCTATATGGATGTGGCTTGATTCTTTCTAATGGTTCTACAACTTCTGCTACAACTAGGTTAAAAGGCTATGGAATAAGGAAACGGTTCTAGAATTGCGTCTTCTGTGTTACCTCCGTCTGCAGTGAACTGTACAGGTGTAATGTAGTCACATTGCTGTTGAATTAATCATATTGGGTCATGGTTACAACATGATCCGTCAACATGCTGAGACCGTCGGATGTGAATGCGTGGAGTTGGCCACCATTTTATCCACGTGGCTCCTTGAGAAGTTACATATTACTCAAAGAGGGGGCTCACAAGATATTTGGATTCTGAGCTCTTCTGATTGCAAGAGGAACCTGGTTTGAAACACTATTTGTATTTTTGGAGAACATTTATACAAATAGTTAATTTTTTTACTTCATAGATATTTATCACTTAAAAGGTCTTCTAATGCCAAAATGATTTTGGAAAAGGTCAAACACATCTGGCAGCTGTCTCCGTTTTAAGACGTAGACTCACTTTGTGGGTTGGGGTTGTCTTCTGGAAGTTTCTTGGAGAGTTGATCCACTCCCTGGTTGCCCTCACTTAGGGTCAGGTCCCCTGGGGGAACATCTTTGCGGAGATGATCCCAGCTCTCCTTCTCTTCCTGAGAAAAGCTGCTGTTCTCAGTCTTCCTCCTGTTACAAACAGACGGCAGCATGTACAGCATGAGCCCGGATACGGTGCCAGCGATGTTGTACAAGCCGCCGCGGTCGCAGACAGGAGGACCCGGTGTGTTTGACCACATACCTGAACTCCTCAGGGGTATAGAAGGCCTCTGCTGGCCAGTTCAGGAAGCAGTTCAGGAAGACCAGGCAGGCCAGGGCTGACCACACCCACATGATCACCCGGAAAGGCACGCCGGCATTGTAAATCAGCTTAAATACAACAAGGAGGGCGACGGGAGAGAGAGGGTGCACTAAGATGGAGAACCCATCCATTTTCCATACCAAAGCTCCACAGCGGCCCACAGAAGTATGCTATGAGCCTTCACCCATACTCTAGATACGCTTATGGATCCTATCAAAGCCCCAACGCCATGGGTCAGCTTGGCCATCAACGGTACCTTGACTCCAGGGAAGGTGACTGCCGAGGAGGCGTACGAGCCAATCATGAGGGACATGATGGTGGAGCTTAGGCTACCAAACATTACTGGCAACTGAGAGAGAGAGAGAGAGAGAGAGAGAGAGAGGGAGAGAGAGAGAGAGAGGAGACATAATAATAATAAAAATAATAATAATAAAAATAATAATAAAAATAATATTATATATATATATATATATATAAAAAACAA
>JAODKF010000018.1:1924283-1942914 GCA_026779585.1 Mormyrus proboscirostris
TTTGTTCATATCCCACATGGTCATTGTTCATATTCCACATGGACTTTGTTCATATTTCACATATTCTTTGTTCATATTCCACATGGTCTTTCTTCATATTTCACATGGACTTTGTTCATATTTCACATATTCTTTGTTCATATTCCACATGGTCTTTCTTCATATTTCACATGGACTTTGTTCATATTTCACATGGACTTTGTTCATATTTCACATATTCTTTGTTCATATCCCACATGGTATTTGTTCATATCCCACATGGTCATTGTTCATATTCCACATAGACTTTGTTCATATTTCACATATTCTTTGTTCATATTCCACATGGTCTTTGTTCATATTTCTCATGGACTTTGTTCATATTTCACATGGTCTTTGTTCATATCCCATATGGTATTTGTTCATATCCCACATGGTATTTGTTCATATCCCACATGGTCTTTGTTCATATTTCACATGGACTTTGTTCATATTCCACATAGTCTTTGTTCATATTCCACATGGACTTTGTTCATATTTCACATGGTCTTTGTTCATATCCCACATGGACTTTGTTCATACTCCACATGGTCTTTGTTCATATCCCACATGGACTTTGTTCATACTCCACATGGTCTTTGTTCATATTTCACATGAACTTTGTTCATATCCCACATGGTCTTTGTTCATATTCCTGTGCCCTCATCTACTTTGCTGTTCCCCACCTCACCTAGAATAGTTGGGACCCTCAGCATTTAATCAAAGACCAGCACACCCCCACTCATCACCATATCTATCTAGGTAAGCATTTCAGAGGAATGGTGTGTGGCTCACTAGGTTAAGCTGCTATGTCTACTAACAGAAGGTTGCTGGTTCAAATCCCAAGGTGAGTAGAGTGATTTCAACACTGGGCCTCCCAATTCACCCTTGCCTCAGGGACTGTCTGACCCTGTTTTGGATAAAAGTATCTGCTGAAGTAAATGTACTTAGGTCTTGTCCTTGATTTCAAGACTGTGAATTCCCTGGATGAGTAATGAGCAATGTGTTTATTTGTTGTATATATTCTTTATATCCCTCGAGGTTGGAGGTTGGTTCCAAATGCAATCATGAACCAAGCCAAGATGATGCAAACACACCATGCTCTGAGAAAAACCAATACTGGCAATTTAGATGACAAGAGAATGATCAGTTAAGCAGGATTATATCAGTACATCAATATAGACAATAATAAGGGAGTTAACATGAGGTTTTTATGGATAGAGTTCAAGAGAAATGTAGTCCTGCAAGTTCCAGAATCCATTTACTAAAATGACCCCGATTTGCATCGGAAAAGCCAAGTGAAGGGACTTATTGTCCAAGTATGACTTCAACAGAACCATCAGGAGCTAGAACATTGCAAAATTTAGCAAACTCTAAGACCAAAATCATTGTTTTCCTGCAGTCAGAAGGGTTTGCCAATAAACCCATTCAGTCCAGTGTTCTCTGGCACCTTTCTGCAGCTGGGAGGTCAGTCATAGCAGAAGACAACATTTGTAGATGGGAAGGATGGTGAGAAAGAAGGATCTGTCAGCAAACTCACACTCACGTACAAACACACGCCATCCCCTGTTTTCTCTGCGGCGTAAACATGCCCCAGGATCATGTGGTTGTCAACCCTGTGTCTCGTGCTGTGCTGTTTCTGCAGGGCCTGACGAGAGCAGGCTGATGTTGACAAGTCAGCTCAATGTGTACATGCAGGGCACAAGACTCGGCAAACTTTGGGAAACAGGATAGCGCAAGAGATGACAGCTCTGCGTTGTGCCCCCTTCCCCCCACCGGCCCCTGAGGCCCTGACTCATATACCATCACCACCCTTCTAACACATTCATTAGCAACATCTGGATTAATTCCATTTGCATAGCTCCCCGTGTCTCGGAAAAAAAAAAAAGACAAAATCACCAGTCTGTCAACAGGTGAATCTGCTCTTCTCACAGGTGATTGAGGGAGATGCAGCAGTGAGCCTGGATTTGGGCCCAGGGAGACATCGGTAGGTAG
Source organism: Mormyrus proboscirostris (assembly GCA_026779585.1). Taxonomy (NCBI): domain Eukaryota; kingdom Metazoa; phylum Chordata; class Actinopteri; order Osteoglossiformes; family Mormyridae; genus Mormyrus; species Mormyrus proboscirostris. Next base: position 1,926,297 of record JAODKF010000018.1, read on the forward strand.
ATGAGCCAGGATCTGCAAACGCTCACATTTTTATTTAGCAAAAAAATCACGCTGCGTGCATTCACACCGAACGAAAGCCAGGGAGACGCGTGTAGGCAAAACCTGTTGATGGCGGAGCACAAAATAAACTGATGAAAGGAATGAACTGATACAGGGGATTTGTTCTTTGTCAAAAGCGAAGACAGATCCTGTCGGCTATTAGTTCATGTCTGCGACCAGTGGTTTAATATTGTCCAGATTTAGGGAGAAGTTGAACAGGAGTGCACGTTTTCCAATGAGCCTGCCTCTGCGAGCTAAACTTGATAATTGTCCTTTTCAAAATCTGTTTCTGATTTATAACATCTGAAAATTAGCCCCCCTTTTTTTGGAAATACAGGCACCCCTGCTTTGACGCGCACCACCTTCACACCCTTTCTATGTGTTTAAAGAACAGAAAAAAACAACTCCCATTTAAATGACAAACTCTCTGTGTAATGTGGAAAAATAGCACAGAAGGCAGCGTAGAGACAGTTAAAACTTCTCAGACTATTTGTTTACCAAGCCCACTGCAATTTTATTGCACAGTTTAGGCCCCCGATATTACAGGAAGAATGCAAACAAAAGTTCTCTATGGTCGTTTTGTATATATAAGAATTTCTGTACTAGGATGCTGTCTGTGTGAGTTTTTGTCAAGCTAGTAAAAAGAAAAGGGGGGGGGATTTTAAGTGGTACTTAATGAAACAGGTCTGACAGGCCATTTGGCAGCTTTCCAGTGGAATAAGCATAAGTGAAAACAGGAAAGGGAAAGCAGAGAGTTTAGACAATCATAATCCCTTTAAAGGTATATCTGCACTGTCGCAAGACGACTCAAACGAACGCAGCCTCTGGCTTGTGCTTTCAGGATCCCGTAAACGCCTTTCACACGTGAGTGAGAGGAAATGCGATAACTAAAACAGATTATGGGGGCTTTCTTGGACGTTCATCGGTCACCGTAATAAAACCAGCCCAGGGCTCAACAAAGCGCAGGATACCTCAGTGTGATTTCTTAAATCAGCGCTGTCTGAACTAATATATTCCTGTTATTTTGTGACTGTGAGTGCCAGGTGTTAAAGTTAACTCCTGTTTTATTAAGTGCTATACTCACACTCAGGTTGTGTTTGTGTTCACTGACATAAATGTGGCTGACTTAGTCCAAATACTTTTTTTTATTTAACTGGAAGGACACACGCGTATCAAGGGTGTGTGTGTATTTATAACTTAGCATGAAATATTAAATTATAGAATGAACACATTTGTCTGTGATTCTATATTGAGTAGAAGTATTTCATTAAAGCCTGTGAGGAACTGGAGCCGCATCTTGCTCTCCATGAGGGACACAGATACACATGAAGGCTGGTTTTAGGGTCAGAGAGCAGGATTCGCCCCTAGAGCTGCTGGGAATAAAGACCATGCAAAAGAACTTAACCATGATAGAATTACCATCCTGACTATGGGATTCAAACCCATGACCTTCTGGACGCAGACACAGATGCCAAACCTGCTGAGATACATACTGTCCCACTGAGGGTTAGACGGGAAATAAAAAGGAACAGTTGTCTCTGAGAAATCCTAAATGCTTCAGAAATCAAACATAAAAATAACCAGATGGTTTTGCATTGAACTGGCAGCCAGCCATCCCATCCAGGGAAGCGCTCTTGAATAACAGGGTGGTGGTTAATGGGGGGACTTGGGGTTGACTTACTAGCTGAGTCATTGAAAAAATACCAGTTCCGTTCACAAAAATGCCATCTCATTCTTCAGCACACTTCATCGTAAAAATATGCTGCATTGACAGCAACAATGGGGATTCCATATTATTATCAGTATAGACACGTGCTGTAACATGAATTGGTTTCTCCCTCTGCTGGAAAAAGGCAACACTGCACCACCGCCATGTTGTATATACTCAGTAGGGGGCGCTAGAGTTGCGCAAAAATGAGCAAATGAGTTTTTTTTTTTTTTTGCAAAGAACTGGGTAGCAGTTATGTTACCGATTAATGCAGATTATACTCTGAACTTTCTGTTAAATATGCACAATATGTTTCATAAATGTTACTCCAATCTCTTAAATGTGAAATCTAGCAGCGTATTTGGTTCCTCAATGTGACCAGTTAGGAGACTTGAATGTGAGTTTGAATGTGTTTGAATTGGTCACTTGGATCAAATAAGCTTATTATAGGTTAAGAAATTCGAATGCATCGCAAACACTTTTGGAAACCTTTTGAAAGGGAACCGATGAAGTTAAGGTGTTCTGAAATATAAAAGTTTATAAGGGTGTCCAGTTTGTGCATCAAATATTATATTTAATTAAAACACTTACAGTCATTACAAGAACTTTAAAGTGTATTGCCCCTGAGTTTATATTTCAAGAGATTAATATTCAATCACAACACTTGAGGTGGCACCATGATGTAATATAAGTTTTATTATAACGTAGATGATTAGGCTGAATCGTAAGTCTCACTTAGTGCGATTACATTCAAAATGGGCCAATTCCACCCTTAGGCACAGAAGCCGTAAAGCAATACTGGAAATGTGCAGAATTATGATCAGGACATAAACTTCATAACAGCTCTGCTGGAAACTGCATAAAATAAGCGTCCATTATTACTCTGCCTTATTTACCTCAGTTTTATAGAGGGGAAAAAAAATCTGTAAAACGCCAATGTTGGTTGACCGCCACCTCAAATTTAGTGCCATTTGTTCTCTGCGGAGTGTAACAGGCTTTGTAATGGTGGTCATACCTCCCCAGACTCCCATCCCGAGGGCAAAGGGGCAAACATGTTATTCCCAGTTTCTTGTTACATGTCTCTATTTCCAAAAGGCATGCCTGTTTCAGCAGAACTTCTCCATTTACCTACATTTTTATTATTCACAAATCAAGGAATGCCTTCAGTACACTCTGGAACTTGTATACTCTGTGGTGTGTAGCTCTCTGTGGTTTTTAAATTAAGTTTAAACAATATGCACTATAAAAAGCAGCTATTATTTATTTTTTTCAGTATATATAACCAAATCATTTATATATATACACATAGAAATTAAAAAAATTAATTAAAAGATGTAATCGTTACACAACTACTGACGTGTTAGTGATGTCCAGTCTGATTCTATGTCTCTTCCAAACTGGAAAAACTAAAAAGTATGAAAAGCGAATTAATGGCAGGCAGGGAAAATGGGAGTGAGGAAGGAAAAAATGATAGAGGGAGCAAAACTGAGAGGTACAATAAATCCTGGATAATTACTCACCATGGGCGACATGGAGTGATTGATGACCACACAAGAAAAGAGAGGTAGTGAAAGAGACAAAAAAAGAGGATGAAAGGGTTAATTCAGGGCTCAGAAAGAGAAAGAGAGGAAGGCGGCATTGTTTCTCTGCCAAGTGCTCCTCTCTCTTCATTCACCTCTTCTTTGCCTTTATAGGACAACAATGAATTAGTCTGAAGCTGTTAATAAGTGGCTCCAAGTAGAAAAATGTTAAAATCACAAATATCACCTGGCAGACCTGCTCATTCTGAAATAGGACAGGCTCCCGTTGTCATTTTCAAGGCGGACAGAGACTTTACTATGTAGAGAAATGAGTAGTGCAGAATTTCAATAGTTCCAAAGAGCCCGTAATAAATAAAGATCTCGAAATCAACTTTTTTTTTTCATAAATGGAGATGTTCCCTTTTTTCCTGAGTTTTTTTTTTAACCTTGTGGTATTTACAGGGTAAGGCATGACTACGCCTGAGAAATCCTGAAAGACACTGACTAATGAGATCATTATATAAAATCAAAACAAAGTTTGGAGTACATGTGATAACAAATTGCACCTCTCTTCCTTCCCGAAAATCTGCTTAGATCTGTGCTTTTTACAGGTCTGCTTATTTGCTCTGGTATAGCCTTTTAATTGAGAACACTTAAGGTAGGCATATTGCTATAAGACTGAGCACATAAGAACTAGAAGAAACAGCAGGGGAGATCAGATTGTGGCACAATAAACAAAAAACAGGTGAATACGCAGCAGTACAGTAGGCCTACCAGGCTACACAAGTATCTATATATAATGGGGCGCGAGGACGACAGATTCGTTTAAAAGCTAATTTTAAAAGACACCTGCAAGGGAACAGATCCCGAATCTTTCGCATTTAAAACTGACAAAAATTATACATGCACTATATATGGCACCTCATCCGTAAACCTAGGGTCACATTAACTCACATTACCGTGATGCACTGGGACGATGCACATGCACACCACTTACACTGACACAGCAGCGTGCATCTACAGCACGCGGCGCTGTACGCGCGCCACGAACATCGGGTCCCGAACGTGTGGGAAGCGCCAACTACAAACTTCGCAATGTTTGCTTTAATTTATAAAAAAACACACACTAACTCATGGTGTAACTTGGACCTCCGGTCAGAGGTGAGTAATCCTCATTTAAATTAAATTTAAGTTATACTAACCTGCCAATCAGTCAGTTCTGATCCTCTTTATCGCCCGAGTTCTTAAGTCGGTCAGCACTAAAATATACGCTGAAACAATTTCTTCCTCGGCCAAACATGTGCGGACAATTTTATTACAATCAAACAGGCGATGGGAAAAGTGGCCCGTTTTTAGATTGATTTCATATGGAATGTTCTAGTACTCTCTGTCAGCCTGGACTCCTACCCAGCGGCCTGATTTACATTCTCTGGCACTCAAAGAAGCAGATGACACAACTTCCGAAACAGATAAAATTTAAATTATATATAAACAAACAAGTAACCTCTCATTTGCTTTCTTTGGTTTTTATTTTATTTGTATTTTTATATATAGTCTATGGGTCCACAATTTAGTGCAAGTGAAGAAGATATGCACACTCTAAAATCCAGGGCCAGGTTGAAAAAAGTTCAACCTGGATCAGAACGATCCTGGTTTGGAAATCCCATATTTTGCTATCCAGGATCAGGTAATCCCTCTTATTCTTGTGTCGATTTTTCAAAGCAACATTGGACTGGATCTCCCTAATTCAGATACAAACTTTTCAAGATTACCAAATCCGGATTACCTAAATTCGTAACGGGACTGCATATCACAGTGTAGGCAACTAGCTATGTAATAAACAACAGGTAGAATAGCCAGTTCGAGGGGTCACTTTAAGTGTTTTATTTGAAGAAACAGAAAACAGCACAATTAAATAATACAAGCATTCCCTTCTATTTTCGATTTCTTTTAAACAGTAAGACCCCTCATCTAACCCACAACAAACAAAAACAAACAAATATATTGTGGATATTTTTAACATGTGTTTTAAATCATAAAAAAGGCTACATGTGTAGCAGTTAATAATGTATGTAATCGTTAGAAACTACTTTTGACTAGTTCATCTCTGATAATTGTCTTATTGCAAATAATATAGTTATGAATGGCATTGAAATTAAATTTAATATTTTTGTTGGATATTGATGGCTGTTTGGGGGATTATTTTGTGGGGACATTTTTAAACTTCCTGTACCGAAAGGCTTATTTGGGTTAGCCTCACGCCTATGCGGCATGACTGTAACTTTTAAACAAATCGAGCGCAAAATACAAATACATTTGCATAAAATATATGATACTAATGTTGCATTATGACAAATTTAAAAGATTATTACATTTTGTTAACGAAAGCCACCATGAATCTACCCTTTTGCTGGAATCAGGATAATGCTGATTTTTCATTATTATTATTTTTATTTTTTTGGAACAAAGGTATCCCAAATCTACAAAACCGTTTTGAACAACATATACTGAAGGTTTGATTCGGATGAAAACCAAGACTAGATTACGTGATCGAACGCGATTTCAGAGTCCTTTTTAAAAAAATCCTGAACAACCAAGTTTCAAGGTTTTTTACTAATCTTGTAGCTAAAACCCAATTACAATACTAATGATCAACCCGGCCCATCAGTCCAAAGTCACTCCCGCTACTCTTGCTGTGCTCATCCGCCGTTCCCTTTTAGTAAAGCTTTAATGTTTGTTTTCTCTATCAACGAGTATTGTTTGTGCAAATGAATGTGGCTCTGGCATTGTAAGGTTGAGGACAGCAACAAAGTAATGTCCCTAAGGTACTCTAAAATTCAGAATACAGTAAAATACTTTACGATTTGGAGATCAGTGATAGAGATTTTTAAAATCCAGAATAATATTGCAAATGGAGAACAGTTTAAGTTATTGAGTATCTATAAGAAATTTACGTGAAGCAACAGGGAGATTACATTTATGATAGGCCTGTTGAAAACTTCACAGAAGCGCTCTCGAATGCCGTGAGTGCTAAAACTCCCTGGCATCCACATTGCGCTAGCCTATCGCGTTACTAATGTCAGCCGAAAATGTGAAATATTGACATTTATTGTGTCTTGCCCGTGGGTGACACTTCACCGCGCTCAGAGAAAACTAATGACTATATACCTAATTACTAATAGGCCTACTATTTAAGTAAAACAAATGTAAAAGATGTTTCACCAACCTATGCCTCAGGACAACTGTTATTACTAAAGAAAAACGCGATCCGATCTACTGCAACTCTGTCAGTTCATGTCTTCAATGTGTGGGTCGCGAACAAAACAAACAAAACGAAACGCACGGGAAGCGGAACGGAATGGCGACATGACGTCATCGCGCTTTTAAAGGGCCCGCCGACCTTATTCTTCACTCTTTCAAGTTTATCCGCTTAGTTCATTTATACCATTGCTTGATTTCGGTGTCACGTCCAGTCATCATTTCTAAAATATTCCAAATTTATTTTCATTGCTTAACGTGGATTTTACATTATGTGTAGCCCCAGGATTTTTAAAAGCTGTTTTCACCCAGTAACACAATCCTCCTGTGCATTTTATCAGTCTGTCTTTCTGACAGCTTGCGAGCCTGTCTGCCTTCTTCTTCTGGTATTCCTATCAGCCATAACCCGCTCTCCCAATCATCAGTGACTATCCCATGCCTCCTTCTAGACCTCGCAACCTGTGTGGTCGCTCGGTGCGTGCGGACGAAAAAAGAACATCAGATGGATGGATATTCAGTAAACTGCTTCCTGATCGTTCTCTTTGTGTCTGAAATAGACACTAAAAGAGGTGTATTTACTTTTCACGCTTACTAAAGAGGTGGGGGTGTACCGTCAGGTAGAACAATTAGTCAGCATTTTACAACTGAGTCAACACAACTCTGCAAATTCAAGAGGAACGCAGTCCTTCGTCATGTGCATAGAAAACTCACGGTTGGCGCTCATGCCATATCCGGGATTTAGATCGTCAAACCAGGAGAAGACAGAAATAAGCAGGCCTCTGAATTTATGATGAAAGGGATTGTTTTGACACATGCATGAAAGGAGTGCAGCATAGTTGGATGAATCCTGTGATGTTGTATTTTTTGTTTGTTGTTTCAGCTCCTTGCCTGACAAGCTGCCAACAGACCAGTCAGGCTGATCTAATTAAATGCCATTGAACATCTCTTCTGTCATCTCCTGCTCTTTCTCTCACACACACACACGCACACACCACGAACACACACTTGCTCCACTTTCCCGTAGCATTCCTCAGGCCATGACACATATCCACATTTTTACACACATAAGCACACACTTGTACTCTCTCTGTAATGTGCACAAGTACATATGCTACACAATGAGCCTTATCACACACACAGGCACAAACACATCTTCATAGCCTCGGAACAGACTGGTTTATTTTTTTGGGTGATACCAGAACCTTAAAACAAATCTTTATCTTTTCTCAAAATTTGTTAAAAAAGTCAAGGACATGCCAAAAAACAAGATTTGCTTTTCTATGGAATCCAAGTCAACAGCTTCTGACATGAAAATGCATGGGTGTAGCTTTCTTGTGGTTACATAGAAAGGAACGAATGGATTGATTAGCACATAAATCATATTATCGTACCCAGCACCTCTAGGCCTGTCCCTCTTTTTAACAATTTTTGCAAAGGAGCCCTACCCAGTAGCCTAGAGAAATATCTGGGTAGGTGGGGAACATTTCATGGCCTGGCAGTGGCTTCAAGCGTGAGGGAAGGGTGGGGCAGATTAGGTAGGCTGATTTAACGAGGGGGTGGGGCTACATTAGTCCAAAGGCAGCGTGGGACGTCAGCGTGGCCAGTGCTGGGGAAGGAAAGTCCTTAAAGGGATAACAATGGGGAAAAAGAAGAAGAAAAGACTCTCCAGAGAAAGAAGGAGGCAAATGGAAATATGCATCTTTTCTTAAACTTACTGCACTGCAAAGGACAGAGTGAGGGAGGCAAGTGGGGAGGAGGAATGCAGTAAATCCCAAGGCAACGCTGCAAGTCTCTGGAGGACGGAATGAGGAATTTTTATGTGCTGCAGGTGAACAGGACAGAGAGATGAAGGCGGAGGGGGGAGAGAGAGTGTAGGGGAAGCAGAGGGGGGACATGTATATAGGTCTGAAATAGAATAGGGCAAATTCTTCTCAGGATTTTACAGAAGTGGCTCCGTGAAATCACTGATAGTGATGCATACTGTCTTATGCAGGTACAGACAGGTGAATGAATGGAGGAAGAGGATTCAGCTGGTCAGGTGGAAAATACACTTTGAAGGGCAAGACGGTGATATAATCACAAAGAAGAGATTGGAACACAGAAAATACAGATCAAACTGTGTAAATGTGTAAACGTGGCAAAAGAAAAAGTTTATTGCTGCTGGTTATTCTTTCCAATCAGCTCTATGAGTGACTTACACTAATATTTGACAATAGGTATGTAAGTGCATGACAGTCCTGCCTTAGACCAGCACTTGTCAGAAGAACCTCATACCCTTTTCATAGGTCAGGAGATTCTTTGGATATTATATTGTGATTTAAATTAAATAATATTTGTAAAAGTGACGTACATGAAGCACATACTAGGAAGTTGTTATCAGGATGTGAAACATACAAACACCTACGCACAGTGATTCACAGAGACACGCACGCACACACACACACACACACACACACACACACACACACACACACACACACGTATGTGGGCCAGCAAACTGAATGCACGTTGCACACGCCCGGGTGATAAACCACAAAGCTGCCATTGTGGCTGGCTCACACTTCGAATAATGTGCGTGCAGGTCCTGCACCATGGCCGACTCAGAGGTCAGTGCAAATCCGGCGACCTCGCGCGAAGATCTGGCTGCTCGGAGTTGCCGTGCCCTCCATTTCCCCGGCGGGGGCATCCCTGCTCCTCCCTGGTCCCGTGACGACGGTGAGTCAGAAGGGCAAGATCAGCATGTCAGCACCGCTCTCAGTTAACCCTCTAATCTCCTTTCCCCACGGTGAATGAGTGAGTCAGCGTGACTGTGTGTCAGCACGTCAGGATGATGCCACAATCACTTCTTTCTCTCCATCCTTTCTCTCACTGTTCCCTCTTGTCTCTTCTTTTGTCATCCTTTGAACTCCGCATAGGACTGACCGGAAACGGGGAGGAAAAAGCGACGCTCTTACAGCCTTCCTTTCATGCCTGCCCTTTTGCCTACTGATTTTTTGTTTTCTCCCGCCCAATGTTGTCAGCTTGGCTGCTGCCGCCGTTAGTCTGGGAGAAGATACTAGAACTGGCACCGTGCGTGAGAGGACGGGGGGGACCAGGGTGTGACAGGAAAAGAGGGAGCGCAGGTGTGTAGCTCGGAGGAAGGGAGAGAGGGATTCTCATTGATCCCATAATTTCACTGCACCAAACCCCGCCTGAGGGGCACGGAGCGGAGGGAGGGAGTCGCTGCAGCTTCGGTGAGTGTTTGCACCGGCGTGCCCGCCTCAGACGTGTCTCTTCAGACGTCTCTCGCCGTGCTCTTTTGCCCCGAAATCCTCTCCTGCAGTTCCCATGTTCCGTGAGGCGTGAGAGAAGTGGGTAAGGCCAGCTTCTGGTGTGTCACAAAGGAGGAGGAGGTGAGACAGAGCGGAAGGTAAATTAAGGAGGGGGAGGCAAGAAGAAAGGCAGAGGAACAAAAAGAACTTGCTTTCACTTGGTGGTGGCTTTTCTTCTTACCCCAATTTCATGTGTCCCATCAGTTATATAAACAAAACCACTGTATGGTATCAGCCTCATCCATGAACCTCCTTGATTTTTACTCGTTGACTCTATCATATCCGGTACTAATCCTTATTCTGCCGTTACGCAGTTCTCCAGTACCAAGCAATCACATACTAGTATCTGTTACTCTGGTTACTGCTAATTACATGTTTATACTGCGTTAGTCTTCCATCTCATTGAAGTGTCCATAAAGAAATAACCAAAATGATACAGAGTATCGTACGTCTCTATTAAAATTCCTGTATAATTACCTCTATATATTACCACAGTCTGTTTTCCACATCAGCAAATAAATAGTTGCATTCAATAAATATTACCACAGTCATAGTGATAAATAAACACACAGGTACACATATACCAAAATATACTTTAGGTAAACTATCAAAACATACAGGTGCCTCTGTATATTACTCAGTTCATTATATATACCTGTTTTTAACTTAATGTTGAAAGTAAACCATTGGCCAATTACTGGTAACAGAACAACATGGATTAAGCATGATGCAGTATTTCTGTAATGTGTGTCCTATGATCTGAGGTGTTACTGGGGAAGTAGTTAACATAACCATGTGTGTATTAACCTCCCCCACCTGTCAGTTGTTCTCTGACCACTTTATCATCATCAGGAGAGCCAGAGGACTCAATTGCTGCAACTGCCGGTACCGTGTCGTGCAAACGGGCATACGGTTTAAATCTACTGTTTAAAAATAGCTGAGAATAAAAGCATAATAGTGCTCGTCATGAAGGGGGGGAGGGGGCGGTCGAGCGAACATGAGGACGTGTTAAGGTCGGCTACAGAGGTGGGGGCTGAACAGAGCGGAAAAGAGGGGGATGGAATGTATGATGGAGGGAAATGTGCTGTGTCAGGGTTTCAATGTACCGGGGTAACCTCTCCCCTACTTTCTAACACCCCCCCTGCTGCCACTTTCCAATGCTCAGGCGCTGAGTCAGTGTCTGGGTTTTCTATTAAATCACTCTTTTCTTTCAATTGGTCATCTTCTCCCTCCCCTTTCCCCTTGGACACACTATCAGTGATTCCCGACTGTGTTGCTTTTGACCCTGTCGCCTTTAGGGCCACAGTGCCCACACTCGGCGAGAGTGTGTCACTTTGCGGTAAAGTATCTTAGTGCACAATTAATACTCTGTACAGCCCAGAGAGTCACTCTGACTGTTGCCACGACTCCCTGCCGGCTAGTGCTAATATAGGGTCCCTGTGTCCATCTCAGGCCCTCAGCCTCTTCTTTAGATGGTTGAAATCCTTTGCTGATCTCCACAGCCAGCTCTGAAGCTCACGCAGTACCCAGAAGCTCTCCACCTTCCTGGAAAAGTCGTTGAGCATGGGAGCGGCGAGCAGAGGGGGTGCGGACAGAGACGCCAGGACGGGCAGGGGGCTCCCGTGGGCCAGGTCAGCCAGTAGGGTGTGACCTTCCTGGGCCCCGAGCTGGTAGAGCAAGGAGAAGGGAGAGAGTGGGGGGTGGAGAGTGGAGGTGTAGAGGGAGGACAGCACGGACCGGGGAGAACGATGGCGGGGAGCTGGAGAGGAGGAGTAGTATTCCGAGCGCCGGCTATCGCCCACTACAGGTTTACCCGGGTATTGCAAGGGAAAGTCAATCAGGTGGTTGTTACTGTTCTTGCTGAAGCCCTGAGGGACCTCTCTGAGTGCCTGTCCTGCCCTAGCATGCTGGCGATGTGGCACCTCCAGTCTCGGTGACATCACTCGAGTCCTCGTCCTGATTCGCTGGCCAGGCTCCATGTGAAGTGGGGGCCGGGGGAGATGCTCCTGTGGCCATTTGTCTCCTGATCCACTCTTGCCGTGCGCAAATCTCAATCCCTCCAACTCCTCTCCTTCTGGCACACTGAGTAGCCTCCTCCGCCCGCCCCATCCCTCTACCTCATCCTCCTCCATCAGCTCCTCAGACCTCTCCTCGCTGCCGTACCCCTCTGCTTTCACTCCTGTCATTCTCTCAACCTTGTCTTCCTCTGAATCTTCAGGTCTGCCATCGTTGTTTTGGTCACCGTTAAAACTGTCCGTTTCCAAGTGAGGTTCTGGGATGAAGTCCTCCGTTTCTATTCCCCGCTGTCCCTCCCATCCTTCCCGGGTGCTTGTGTCAGTGCCGCTTGAAACTGTCTGTAAGTATCGGGGGCCTGGTGGCAGAGGGTCGGGGATAGAAATGCTCTCAACTTGCGAATTAAAGTAGCCAGGAGTCAAAGGGTCAGGATTTGTGTCACTGGCGCCCCCTGTCTGTGAGCTATAATAATGTGGTGGCAGCGGGTAGCCCAGTGTAGCCATGAGACCGGAGATAGAGCCCAGCAAGCCATCGAGTCCGACAGAGAAATGTAGCAAGGAGTTCTGGAGATAAGGGCAGAGGGTGGCTCGAGCGAGCTCCTTCACCGCCCCCAGGAGCACGCTGTAGGCCTTGTGGTTCTGGGCCAGACGGGCCCGGTTCTCCAATCCTCGCCACAGGTCCAGGCGAGTGGCTGCGCTCGGCAGGGAGAGCGCTGTGGTGTTCGGCCGGGGAGGTGAGAAATCCGGATCACTGAAAGGGGGTCCGAGGTAGGACAGCTGGCAGGAAGAGGAGGTGCTTGGTTAGCATCTAGCGCTAGCAGCACATGCAGTGAGCAAGCAAGCATTCACTTACATAAGTGTCCTTTATTTCCCGTAGCTGGTGCTCCAGGTATTTCGTCAACTCGTACGTCCTTTCAATCGACGAGCGCTCGCTGGCTAAGCTGAGCACAGGGTCGGGCACTTGAACTGAGAGCACCGCCGCAGCCAGTAAAACAGCCAGCTGGAAATGATGGACTGGAGAGGAAAAAGGATTAGAAGAAAGCCATGAGATTACCGTAGACCAAAAAAGATGATAAACAACAGACATGCAATGGGAACGATTCTTTGTTTTACTTTACCCCTGATGTTGTATTTTTCTGTTCTCCAAAAAACATAAGCCCGTATTCCGATTGCCACACAAAATTATGTAGCCATAGATTATAGAGTGCTGATTCAAGTTTACTTTACTAATAAAACTTGATGAGAATCTAATTAGATCATTTATAGACAGTAAATGTGAAAAGTTGAGATTTGTACTTTTATGTCGGAGTATATTAGTGTGTCGTGCCTTCTCAGACATGCTAATAAATTTTGATTTCCATTTTTTAAACCTTAAATAAAATTCTGGAACACTTTGGATAGTCTCTTTAATAATTGTTTAGAGCACTCAGCTGATGTCTGTGAATAAGAATCATCCTTATTCTGCATTATAACACACAATAAAAATTCTAGTCATATCTATTTGTATATATTTTAAAAACATTCATGTGTGTATTTTGTCTCTATGGTGATGTACTGATGTGTTTATATTCTGACTAATCTAATGTAACTTAGCACTGCCAATAAAGCATTTTTCATTTCAATTCTAATTATAGAGACACAGGATATTGGAGTCACTTTCTGAACTAAAAAAAAAAAAAAAAAGAAAACTTTCTGCGAGTTTAATTCGCGTAGAAATAGAACATTCAAAATGTATTATAAATTTTATTCCATGATTTTTATGGATTTTCATCCACGACTTGCCTAAAGATTCACAAGCTGTATAATAACGATACTAGTTATTCTTAGTGGTGTTACAAAACCACAAAAACTGCATGATTGAATTGGCTACGAAGGACTAAGGAATGCGTGCTCAGTATTTATTTACATGCAGTGTTACGGTGTAATTTTCATACCCAACGTGTATCTGAAATGAGGGCTGGGAGCGGTTGCGTGTGCTGACAAACGAACACGTGCACGCGTGTGTGTGCGTGTGGCCAAGGCGACACATGCTAGGAGACATATGTTCCTTTATCAACGGTACTCGGTCTCCCCCCTCCCCGCTATTCCTCGCCCAAATCACCCTCTCCCTCCGTCCGCATTGTGTGTGTTCCGTCACGGATGCTGGGCAGATAATGTCGGGACACGGTAAAGAGCCCCTTTTTTCGCAGGGAGCTCGCTGAGAAAATGGCGTCCAAATGATCCCTTCAATGGGAAACAGCCCAACTTTTCTCTACTCGCCGTCCCCGAGAGGGCCACAAAGAACCCTCATCTTCAAATTGTCTGATGCAGAGAGCCAGTGTGCTTAACCCTCTCCCACAAATTCTCCTTTCCCCGTATCTCCCTCAAACTCTTGGGATGCGACATTAATATCCGAAAGCGTCCTGCCGATCCCAGGATTGTCACGGTATCTAAGAGTAAAATCACTATTTGTTAAACTTGTTGTACTATAATTACTTCTAACATATTATTTTTATTTCTTTATTTGCGCACTTTACAAAGATTACGTTATTATATTAATTTATGCCAGAGTATTTACCAAAGTAAATAACTACGGTTGCCTTCCAAAAATATGTTCACAGTCTTGAACCTTCTGGCCACGAATACTGTTCTTGTTATAAACAAAATTATGAAAATATATCTGTTTTGTAAACCATTTCATCTTCCATTACGTCCTCCATTTGTGAAGGAGAGATGTGATTGTGACGGGAAATTACTCGTCTATTGTGAGTCGTAGTGTGTTCTTTCAACACGTGTGAAAAGTGACAAGTGTGGCCATCCCATTCCGCGCACATGTCTCTCTCTATCTCTCTCTCACTCTCCTTCTCTTCCTCCCTTGTCGTGCGTACCTGAATCCCACCCGGATGGCCACCATAGCAGGAAAGGGCGTGCCGAGTCACAAAGGACATGTTCCAGCATTTGAATTGTCTTAAAAGTCTTGCCGCGTCCTTCCTAAGTCAATCAATGAGAAACACGCACAGCTCTTCAGCTGATAAAATCTTCCATTTAAGTGTTCTGCAGGTTCTTCCCATTTTTCTTTTTTTCCTTTTGAAATGACTTATCGCTTTTATGCCCCGGGCCGAAATAACATCAGCTTATTAACCCTGATTAGCATTTTTCTCTCTCACTCATTCCCTTTGAGAAGAAATATGGAGCCTGTTTAAAGGTCACAAACAACACCAAACAATCTCAAGAGCTGGCCGAGAACACTTTATGTCATCTACATGTGCTGCATGGCCTTCTCGACCCTTCCTGGTGTGTAACAAACAGCCTTCTGTTTTGGATCCTAATACATGGGTGTCATGTATTTAGCAAACAAAATGAATGACTGTTTGGATCGCGTTCTTCTTTTTCACTAAAGCCTCCCAAACTCGCACATCAAAGCCACTGAATTTCGCTGCCCTTTTTAAAAAATTTAAAATCCATAAGGCACCACTTGAGCACTCAGTACTTTTTCACTCGATTAAAAGTTTCTGTGCCTAATAGAGGTAGACGTCAAGTTCATTAGACGTTACGCAAAAAACATAGCCGGCCTCAGCACAGTCACACAAAGACCACTGATATGCATGCTAACTGTACATTAAGAGGTACAAAACCGGACACTGTGAATATACACACTGGTAGCTATGTTACCTTAACAGTGTTTCGCAAATTCTGGTTAATACACTGCATTACAAACATGGGCACAACATTGACAGAGCAAAGTATTTCCTATCGTCTCACAGAAAGGATTAGTATGGCACGGACAACATACGCAGTTACTGACTGGACACTACAGTGTGTTAACTATGCACTGGGAGAGAGTAGAAGGGGGAGTGGAGGTCGGGGTCGTTGTTGTGTGTCTGTATACAGTTAGAGTAGAGATTTATGTGCAGTCTGTACTCAATCAAATTCGCATTCCTTCACTAACTCAACACACACACACTCACACACATTGACACACAAATTCACGCAGGCATACACCCGCTCACGTACTGGCTTTCACGTATGCGTACGCGGACTTACGGGCGCGAGACCGATGGGGTCACATGCACATGGGAGAAGAAGCACGTGCGGCTGTAACATGCGCGTAAATGTGCTCTGACACGTGAGCACACGTGTGCAAGTGTACATGCACGCACAAAATCACATATACACACCAAGAAAAACGTGAGGCGTTTCACTTGTTTTGTTTTCTTGTGCAGCTTCACCCCAACCTACAGTTCAAATTCAGATTCAAATGAATCGACTTGGCATAATTAGGACAGTGTGTTAACAGACAACATCAATGGCCAAAAAAAACCAGAGGCTTAAAAACAACAATAAAACTCATATTTACAACGAAAACTCCCCCTCCAAACTGCCCCCCTCCCCCTCTTGTCCACTCTTCAGCTTCCTCTATGCCTCTCCATCTTTCCAGCTTGACTCCCTCATTTCCGCTGAACCTTCTCCGTCTTCGACCGTCTCCTGCTCTTCGCTAGAATCGCTACCCGAACCCTCAAAACTCATGTCCTGTTTTTCACCGACCCCTTCAGCTCCTTCACCTTCATCGCGTGCCTCCATAAACCTGTTATTCTTCCTTTCCCTCGTTCTCCTGCATTCTTTTTTTCTAGCTCTCCTTTTCCTCGCTCGCTAATTACCTCCTTCTCTTCCTTTTCTTAATCATCTCCCTCTCCATCTCCTCCTCCCGGTCTGGATCTCAGTCTCTCCTTTCTTTGCTGCCAGCTTCAGATCTTTGGTGTCTAATTTACATCACTCGCCCCCCCCCCCCCC
>JAODKF010000018.1:1973862-1995839 GCA_026779585.1 Mormyrus proboscirostris
GGGACGAGGCATGTGGTGTTTCCATGGCTGAATAATTTTTTTGGTGGGGGGATGGAGGAGTAGATCTGAACAGCCGTGTCTTTGATTGGGTGGGCAGTTAGCCTGTCCTGAGGTTTTGTCTGAGGCACTATGGTAGACGGGGCTGTGGCACGGAACTGCTAGAATAGCAGTGACCTTGTGCAAATGAGGAATGTGAGGGAGTAGCTTAATTCTGTGTGCTGTAATGCGGATTTGTCTAGTTTTCCCACGATACAGGTGTGTGTCCTCAATTGGATTTTTATTGCCGGAGAGTATGCCTTTGTGTCTTACGCACATGTGTGATTGTGCCCCACAGAAAATGGTGATTATAGTGGTTATAGTGCTGGTGGTGCTTGCACTCATAGCCCTGATAATCGGGCTGTCAGTGGGACTGACAGTGAGAGGTAACACGTGAAGGGTGAGTAAGACCCCGTGGCGTGGTTTGGGGTGCTCTTGGGTGTAGTGATGTAGCTGGATGCCTCGCTGCTTCGTTATAACGGTTTTAGTTCTCTTGGCTGTGGTTCTGGATGCATTTCTCCCTGCTGTGGTTCCTAAGTGCTGTGTTGTTTCTCCTCTCTCTCTCTCCTGGGTTTCCTGTGGGGGCACCAAAGGGTGAGGGTGAGGGTAAGGGGCTCTGCCACATGCAAGAGGTCTCCCCTGAAGTCTGTGTTTCAGGGGTTTCTGCATACGTCCGTCCTCCTGTCTGAACTGAGCCTGTTCCATGCCTGTCCAACTGACATTGTTTTTTTTTCTCTCCCCATAGAAAATGATCATACTGGGTGTTTGCATCGCCGTCCTGCTTGTCATTATCCTGGCCGTTGTTCTGTCGCAGACGGTGTGACAAACCCATCCCCAGTGCCATTCCTCTCACGCCCTCCTCCTGTTCTGTGCCTCAATCCCTTCACCAGCCCGCCTGCTCAGTTGAAAAGAACTATGAGAACCAGCAAAACAATCCACATCTTCCACTGCAGACACTCTAGGTCCCTGAGGGGGGGGGAACAAGATGTCCGGTTGAGGAATAAACTCTCCATAATCCTGCTTTTGAACTGCATGTAAATAAGGGCAGCGAGTTAAGCCAGGGTGGCAGAACCATTGCTGACATCATTCATAGTTACTGGAAGAACAACTGATATAAACACAGTGCCGCTTAAAATCACTACGTGTACACACCCTAAAAGACGTTTTACATGTGACCTTTCGAGGCAGAAGGAGAAGCTGCATTTGATACTATGTACACAATATAAACCTTGTCTACACTTTGCGGTGACATCTCGGCCAGTTCGTACCCATTACTAGAGTCTGGATCCAGCCAGTTTAAAAAGGGTCTCGTAGGAACCAGTGTCTGGACTTTACTGTTACCTCCTGTTCAGGGTAGGAAGTCTCTCCCCACCCTTGTGAAGTCTACAGTGCCTTTCATAAGTGTCACCTGACACTTGATATATATACCCAGTTTTAAAAATCCAGAATGAGTTGACTTGCCTTCCAAGGAGGTTGAGCTACTAAAATTTTAGCTTGTTCCTGTCGTGCAATGAATGTTCTGGTGATTTACTCTGAAAATGCAAACCTTTTTGCTCTGTCAGATCAGCAGATGCTTTCAGTTTTCAGTTCAATTTCAGAGTGTGTATATAATTAGTTTTTTGTGTAGTGAGCAAAACGACTCATTCTTGGTATTTTCCCATCCAGGAAACCGTAGCATGACTGATGTCTGGGATCAGTTACTGTATATTGCAGCCAGTGGTAACGCATTTAAAACTGGGAGGTTCTTAAATTTTAAGACATTGATTGTTATATTTTTGATGTTGTTTTTATGGAGATCAGATTTCACTAAATGAATAAAATATATTTTGTATATTTGTGATTTAAATTTGGTTCATAATTGTCTTGAATTCTTTATATAATCATTTTCACTCTTCCCAGTATCCTTCAGTGTTTATATTTACAAATGTGACGCATAACTAGCCTGTAAACAGACTTTACACAATGGGGGAATACATAATATGTACACCTGTAATGACAGGTGAATTTTTGTTCCAGGGAAAAAATTCTGTGCTTTGGTCACACCACTTTTGTTCTTTTGTGTTTCACTGTATAACTGCTGTTTAAAAAATAAAATAAGGTAAATTGCGCTTGCTACTTAACATGCTGAGCATACCGTGCTGCATATGTGCGGTAATGATACACGGCCCAGTTCCTCTCTGATGCCGTTTCCTTCCACGGGACCTTCCCCAAGTCCTTGAGCGTAGGGGTTTCCAGCCCTCGTGTCGTGGCAAGTGTCACGCTGGACCGCGGAACGTTGTAGGTTTGTCGGAGGGGTCGGTTTATTTTTAGAAAGTATTTTGTCGATGTTTACGACCACCGCGTTCGCGCGTTCTGTTGGCAACTGAAAAATGGAAACGTTTAAACTACTATAATAGCTAATCGATTCCCCTCTACCGGACATTATTCCAGTCCGTGCTAGTTCAATACGACATAAATCGGTTTGCACACACAAGTGATTGAGTACCCTACTTTAGTCCCCTAAATATAGGCCTACTAGCTGATTAATTTCTTGTAACGTTTAAAGCTATTCTAAGGGTAAAAGTCCGATTATCATGTCAGATTTGTTTTCGTTTTTTAATGTACTGAAATAATTTCTGAGTTAATACTTGTCTTTAATTAGAAACACTTGAACTACTTATTTTACCTCTATTTCTGCAAGCAATCGAATGCTATTTTTAATATATATTTATAATTTATGTAGAAGTAAAATTATGAGCGTAATATAGACAGTAACTTTGCGTCACCAAAATGTCTGTAAGAGGCCCCATTAAGGTAAGCTCATTTTAATATGGTGTTTTGAAAATGAGAACAACGTGAATTATGTCACTGTTTAGCATATGAATACCATGGAAATTCCACTACAACATAAATGATCATCTTCCCAGTTTTATGCAGTTTTGCTGCTTCTGGGGAATTTTATTTTAGTGACCCGACCCAGTAGAACAAATCTACGCCATTTATTTTCTGCACCAGATATGTCGTGTTTCTTTGACATTTCTGAGTTTGTATTCTTTCTCCCGTCTAATCCCTGGCTGTTTAACACGTATTTTGGGAGCCACGGAAGAAGATTATCGTCATGCTGTGTTGTACGATACTTATCTACGTTCTGGGTGCATGGGTGCAGTTGGGTGCAACTATACTACTCCTGAAAGCTGCAGGTGAACAGCTAACCGTGAATGTAGCTCGCTGTATAATGTTACATATGCATTCCAAAGAAATCTGTTCTATTAGCATGAGACACTGAAATCGCCGGTTTTCTATTGCAGGTACAAACCAGCCCAAGTCCATTGGCATTCGCGCAAATGACATAGTGACCAGCTCGATCAACACACATTAATAAAAGTTGTACAGATTTCACCACAGACACCTGTTAAAAATGAATACAAAGTCAGGCCACTGTTGATTTCACTCGTTCGGCTGAATACAAATAATATATACCGTTTTTCAGGTTATGGTTTTTAGACATATTACTGAAACAGAGGTGGTATGTGTCTTTATTTATTAGTGGTGACAAGCACAGTAATGGCAGTATGATGTTCGTAATTCTCATGAGTGTCAATTTGTTTTCCAGTTTGATTCTCTAATAAAACACGTATGAATTGAACACAGCTGTTCAGCTTACACTGTCAGGAAATATAACTTCAGTTTTGGTTTGTCTGTTAATGCAGGATTAAATGTTAATTTGTGTTTTCTATATATGGTTATTTTTCTGATCGAAGTTGCAAAGCCCATTTATTATTTTCAGTAAGCAGTGAAAGTGTATCCTGTCAGACTACTATGCACTTTTTAAACAAACGTGTTAACCAGAACCCTGCAATTTCTGTGCTCCTCAAATGGTAAAGCGGAAAATTAAAGATTCAGTAGTATTTTTGCTGGGTAATGGCTCTGAAACACTACAGCTCTGACAATGTTTCAAGAACCCAGCAAGAAGGTCTCCTGTTGACGCCCACCTTCTCGAACCCCAAATCTCCCGGACCCATCCCGCCATTGGTTCTCGTCCATCAACTGACCCGTTCATCAACTGACCCACGTGGGTGCGGCCTTACGTTTTTTGTTTTCTCTGTCCAATCCCGAGCGGCCATTTCTCAAGAAGAGCGACATTCGTACTGTCCAATGAAAACCGGGCCGGCGCAACGTAGGCATGTCAGCCATTGGGTGCTACTGTAAGTGGGTCGGTAGTGTGTGTGTGTTTTGCGACGAGTTGAAAATGGCGGCGTGAGCTAGATCCTACAAACTTTAGCGGATAATAACAAGAAGAACAGCGATTTAAAACCCCTTTTCACGTTTAAGAGAAAGGAGTCTAAGGAGAGCTTAAAACACGCTTTTATCGCGCTTCCCCGAGCGATGTTTAGCGCAACACCCTGCAGTTCTTTTCGACTGATATGGTAGAAAGTTCTTCCAAATTATTGCAGCCGTTCAGTTTTATATAGCTATAAATCAAACTTCGACATTTCGCGGTATCGAGACGCTTAAATATTTCGCTATTTGGTTTACGTGGGATAAGGCAACTTTTATCTGTATTAATCGGTAGAACCTCAGCCATTATACTGGACACGGGTTGCCGCTTACTAGCTAGCAGGTTCACTTAACATAATATCATCAAATAAAAATATATTTTAAAACTTATTGCTTTCTGACCAGTTAGTCACGTACACACGTCAGATCCCGTTCATAAATTTAGTAGCCCGCCAGCTAAGACAGAACGTAAGCTTTAACTAGCTTAGCGGGCAAGGCTAATAGCTGCAGCTAAGTGAGCAGGCTACCAGTAGTTGTTTGATTCCACATCCATATCGTTTTATTCTCCTGCAAAAATGTTGCCTTTTAGTGCCGGATAGCTAGCCGGCTAGTTGATCACAGATGGTTAGCGTTATTCGTGTTTGTGTCCTCATTAAGACCGCGTTTGGTAATATAGCCGCGCGTTGTGTTATTACTGATAGCTTTCCGGCTACGTTTGTACTTTAGTTGAAGTGAATTGGTGGGTATTTAGCCCGCATAGGTCGTTTCCAGTTATGTAGGGGGGGGTCTTGGTCTTCTGTAAGGTTCTGGTACCGTAGCGAATGATTTTCGGGGTTTAGCTGGCTTTTCACTACCCTGTGCAACAAAACTTTAAAAAAAACTGACCCACTTGGTAATCTTCAAAGTATATACATTTTTTTTAAGAAACAGCCTTTATAGGTAGAATCAAATCGTCCCGAGTCACGTCTCCGCAGGTGAATTTTAATAAATTGCCCCCCTGAGAGGAGTTTCGCTTTAACATTAAACATGGAAGAGGGACACACTCGTTACAGTAAAAGATTGGTAAGTGTTACTCCGTGTTGTGCGTCAGTGACTGATCATTGTGGTAATGGGGGTGTTAAGGGTGGTAGTGGTTCGGTTTCCAGTATGTTGGCATGGGGATAGACTTCGGCGTGCTTGGAAGGACACTAAAAGTTCAAGTTCAGGTCTGTCACACGGCCGCTCACAGCACGTACCTCTTTCGGCTGCTGCCGCACGAAACGAAAATGCATGATTTTGACTCATTCGATTCCCATAGGATTGTTCCAAAGCGTCATCCTCTGCATTTCGGCTGGTGGGAGCTTTGTTAAATATCATTGGGGTTAATCTGTTTAGCAATACAAAATAATCGGGCACCACCGTGAAATGATTGTAATTTTTTAATTTACACTACCTGTATTCTTAAAAATATGCTATAGGACTCTGATACCTGGTATAAAAGCAGGTTTTTTTGGTGGTTAAAGTGTCAAACACGTGTTTGTGTACCGGCACAGTGGAGCCAGAATACCGGTTCCATGTGACAGACAGTTTTGAAGGTATTCTGGTTTGTCAACTTAAGTAGCTTTCATCCTATTGGAGTCATCTTTACTTCCCGTTTGTAACTTTTGTCGTTGTTCAATGAAAACAAATGGTATTTATCATTGAGTTTTAATCTACTTATTAGTTATACACGTTGGTACGTAAAATAATGAGCATTACTGTAAAATCATGAAGTTTCCTAATCAGATATGGAAAATCAGGGAGGTTTAAATTCAACGATAGGGTTGAAAATAAAGATTTTAATGACCATCCCTCATGCGTTGACAGGAGACAGAATGTATCCAAAGCTCTTATGTTTGATGATAAAGGTGCTAGCGATTGTTGTGGCAGACTTCTGAGTGGGGAGCTGACCAGCTCGCTGGGGTCTGCATGCTGTCCACAATAATGACCCATCTGCCGCGTTTACAGTTGCTCTTTTCTTTGGTGTTGCCCTGTGTCCCTTATAATGGCATGATCATTACTGTTATTTGTATAATGTACTTGCTTTTAATAGAGGATGCATTACATGGTAGCTGTTGAGCATATGATATGGCATATTGCATTGTATGGCGCATTCAAAGACAACCTTTTTTTTAATCTGTCAGACATTGTTTACGGTACCTAATTACGAGCCACTGAAAGCAGACTCCGTGGCTGAACAGGTGGCTATGTAGGACTCGTACTGTTGGGGAGCTCATTGAATTGCAATATTAAATTCTCCCACATTTGTTTCTAACAAATTAGGAGATGCTAAGTAAAGCTGCACTTTGAGAGACTTGGCCAGTTAATTGACTTTAGGTTTATTTTTGCATTTGTGTTAATTTCTGGTGTCATGGAGTGAAAAGCTTAGTGTAAATTGTCTTCAGTGACCCAGTTTTGACCCGTGCCAAACATTCTTCACCTATGTTTTTGCAATTTATATTCTTCAGCTATATCTATTTTTTATACACTTAATAATTAGAGTAATTATTCTTTATATGCTCTTAAAATTGAACATTCAAAAATGCACTTTGGACTTGACAGGGTTAACAGAACTGGCGCAAGGACCGTGCTCTTTATGTAACAGTCCTACATTGTATTTGATGAATGCATGGCATGATCGAAATTTGGTAGGCACCTAAATGATTTCAAAGTCATTAAACGCTTGACCATTCACTTGGCTATCTTAAGTTGAAGGTATTGTGTTGAAGCAGTTACTGTTGAAGTAGAAAATTGCTTGGTTTGTAAATGTAGTATATGTATGTATAACATTAGGTTGGGTTGGTGTGGATAGGATGGATGCAGAGATGTTAGTTGAGTGTGTGTGCAATACCCTGAGGTGTTAAGGTACAGAATTAGATATGGGGGAATGGAGCATATATTACAGGTGCGGGGATTCCTCCTCTTTGCCTTGGCTGCTCTGTCAGCCTTAAATTTGGAATACATATTAATTTATGAGGGATGGATGTTGTTTATGATTAAAAAAATAAGTCTGGAGGATAATGTGTCATTATAAAGCATTGCATTACTGCTTGCTTGGGCTTGCAGCAGTGCTCTTTGGTTAATGAGCTGGCCAGTAGACATAAGTTTACTGGGCTGAGATTTTCTGCACTTTCTCCCCTTAATCTGTTCTCAAATATCTAGAGATTTTAGGCAATTTTGACCCAGTCTGCTACGGTGTAAGGAATGCCAATACTACGAAGGGGCTGTGTAATTCATTAATGTCTGGTTATTTTCGGGTTTGATGAAAGAAAATGTCGCACCATTGCTGCTGCGATATATTTTGGAGAAATGATGGAGCAAAGGATGTAATTTCTAATCATTTTTAATGAAAGCATTGCTGTAACATTCAGTAAACCCCCTAACCATGTAATTGGCTCCATGCCCGGTAACCGGAGAGCTCAATGGCAATCTGAAGGCGGTGCAGTGTTAGTTTGCTTTAGTAAATTTAGAATATACATTTAACAATTATTTAAATTAGAACATCCTGTCACCTGGGATTTGAATGTGTAACAGAGTTGGGTTCCAATCTCTGCGATGTTCTTTTCAGAGAGAGTCCTCTGATTATGTAATAAATGTTTATTTTGTGTGATATAATGCTCATAGTAAGTGACATTGAGCAGAGATATAGATTGTGAACAAGCTACCTTTGGATCTACATCAACTGACGGACTAGTTTTTGATGAAAATTTGCTTATGTGCCAAAATATTTCCAGGGGGGTAAGGAACACTGTGGACGGAAAATATGGATACAAGACATTTTTCCACTGTTAAATATACCCTGGTTTACTAAGGTTTGTTGTGTTCAGAAATGAACTGCATTGAGTTTTGCTATTTTCGTATGAGCATAGGATGGATGGATGAATGGCGTTTGAATTGCTGCTTGCGGGGGGNNNTTGCCCCCCCCCCCCCCCCCCCCACAGCGGACAGGCACACGACGGCGGTACCAGGATGATGGCATCTCTGATGATGAGATTGAAGGGAAGAGGACCTTCAACCTGAATGAGAAACTGCATTCTGACAAGTACAACTCTGACCTTGTGAAGCGCATGGAAGGCAAAGGTTCTTAGCACATTTTTTTTCAATTATTCAGTCCCCCAGACTACATGGCAGAAATCGACACACAAGAAGGTCACGTGTAACAACCCAAACTCTTCTTAACTTCTGGAAGCATGTCTGATGCTACGTTGGTATTTTGTGATTTACCTCGTATGGAATCGTCAGCTTTGTGCTTTGGCATTTCGATTCTAGGCGCGTGTTCCTCGGAATTGGAACTCTTATCTTTCTTGCAGATTTTACATTTGAGTACATCCAGAGGGAGGGACTGAGGGACCCCATTATCTTTGAGAAAGCAGATGGACTTGGCATTCAGTACGTCGGTTACTTTCTCTCTGCCTTCAGGCTCATCATCTTGTCTTTGTTTCTTACCGTTCTCTGACTCCTCACTTCCCCATTCACTTTAAAAGTACCTTTTATTTTTGAGTGAACATTATAGTTTTAATCTCTGTCACACTGCAACTTCAGTGTGTGTGTGTGTGTGTCATTGACAGCTGTACAGTTGTAGTATAACATACAAATTTACTGTAAAATCTGCTCTGAGAAGTATCTACTCTTTAAGTGCGGATATTTATAGATCATTCTCTCCCTCGTCTCAGAATGCCGGATTCTGATTTCAGTGTGAACGACGTGAAGCTGTTTGTCGGTAAGGTTTCTATGCCATTCTTGCGCTTTCCTGTTGTCGAACCAGCAGTCATACTGACGGCTATTTTGTGTGTGTGTGTCTGTGTACGCGCACACGCAGGCAGCAGACGGGTGATCGACGTGATGGACGTGACCACGCAGAAAGGCATTGAGATGTCCATGGCCCAGTGGAGGAGGTACTACGAGACGCCAGCATCGCAGAGGGGGAAGCTCTACAACGTCATCAGCCTGGAGTTCAGCCACACCAAGCTGGAGAACCTGGTGAAACGGCCAGCATCAGTGAGTCAGTCTTTGTAAACTTTAAACTGAGACTGTTAGGAGGACTGTTGAACTACATAGACTTCGAGCCTCTGTGTCACAGTGTTTGTCATTATGCCTGCTTCAGCGTAGAGCTGCTGCCAGTCTTCCGCATGTCCCCCAGCGCCTTTCCGCCCGCTAGGGTAATAACCTCAGTGTGCACGCGCCTACAGGTGGACATTGTCGACTGGGTTGACAACATGTGGCCGCGTCACTTGAAAGAGAGGCAGAGAGACTCGACCAACGCCATCATCGAAATGCAGTACCCCAAAGTACAGAAGTGAGCGGCCCATTTACGTTTAATTTCATTTGCATTTTATCTAGTAGACGCTTTTATCCAAAGCCACCTACGATCTAGCAGATCGGTTCAGTTAGTCCCTAGAGCAGTTGGATGTTAATGGCCTAGCTGAGGGGACCTGGCCGCCTCCAGTATCGCGGTGTATATAAACTGTCACCCCTTCTTTTCTTTTCTGTTTATCCCTGAACCCCCCCCTCCCCCCTCCCAAAACAGGTACTGCTTGATGAGTGTGGAGGGCTGTTTCACAGACTTTCACATTGACTTTGGAGGCACGTCTGTCTGGTACCATATACTGCGAGGCGGAAAGGTGAGGTGGCTCAGCAGACTGAGGTCCGTTTCCATATTGAGGAAGCGGATTGTGGGTGGGGGGGGGCTTGAGAACCTCATCAGTGTCCGTTCTCTACTCATCGTCCTCGGGCACGTGTAAGGCATTAGGGCCCCATATAAGTCGTGGCTAGCGAGAGTAAAAGAGCGCCTGCCCCCCCCCCCCACCACGCAGATCTTCTGGCTGATCCCACCCACGTCGCAGAACCTGGAGCTGTACGAGAACTGGGTGCTGTCAGGGAAGCAGGGTGACATCTTCCTTGGGGACAAGGCCTCACACTGTCAGCGGGTCGAGCTGAAGCAGGGCTATACCTTCATGATCCCCTCTGGTATGTGCACTACACCTCCATCACTTGCATGGCTGCATGTCAATGTGTGTTTTTTTTTTTTTTTTTTTTCTCCTCCTTGCTGTTTGGGGGGGGTCATAACCATGGTGTGAAGTTCAGCAGCGGGCCCGATGTTCAGCCCAGGTACCTGCTTGTGAAGGCTTGCCCTGCAGTGCAATTCAAAATGCTAGACAGAGAGGGCAGTGTGAAGTTTTTAACTGTTACAATATGTATGATGATTTCTGCAGTAGAAAAGCAAATAATTTGCTTAAACTTTACTTCTTCAACAAGGATAATGTCTGTAGGGGGAAATGAATCTTACTGAAGCAGTGCGTGATTGCCAAGGACCAGTCATCAGCAAGGTTTCTCTGTTTTATGCGTTTAGGCTGGATCCATGCAGTCTACACCCCAATGGACACGCTGGTCTTTGGGGGCAACTTCCTGCACAGTTTTAACATCCCTATGCAGCTTCACATTTACAACATTGAGGACAGAACCCGGGTAAGGAGAACTGTTACAATACACCTGCCATCGCTTTTAAGTACGGACGCTGCTCTACTTACAACAGAGACACATTCCAAACGGCTGTTCGTAGCTTGAAATGTTCGTAAGTCGTTATTCAACAACATTTTAAGGGTATACGCAAGTACAAAGAACTAGGATGCTGGGAGTACGCACACTACGCTGCTGTGCGGAGGGAGTAGCGGCCAGAAGTCGCACTACCCGGAATTGGCGCGCAGAAAAAAATAATTGATGTTGCGGACAGGAAATGGAAACCCGATGAACATAATTTGGACTTGCAGTCCTCTTCGTTTGTATGTCTGAAAGTTCGTAAGTTGAAAGTTCGTAAGTAGAGGAGCATCTGTACATCCATAGGATATGTGAATTTGTTCTAACTCTGGCGGTTCTCTGGCAGGTGCCAACGAAATTTCGTTACCCCTTCTACTATGAGATGTGCTGGTATGTGCTGGAGAGGTACCTCTACTGCCTGACCAACATCTCTCATCTCACTCCCGAGTTTCAGAAATACTCTCTGGGCATCGGTCAGTATGAGTGCTTCTTCTGCTTCCTTCACACTATGCCTTTGACTGTTGTGCTAATTTTAGTTTAAGCTAACGTAATAGTTACTGTAGCCAGTTGTCTCGATGACTCTTACTCTTCAGAAGGGGGATGTGAAGGGTTTTGAAGATTGATGTCAATCCCTGAAATGTTACTTCCCCTCAGGTCTGACCCGGGAAGATGCGTCAAGCCCAGAACAAAATGTCAACGGCCATGCCAAGGAGGAAGAGGAGGAGGAGCAGGTGTCCCCTCCCGTGAAGCCCGGCGTCAAGGTCCACCTCACACCCTTCGAGCTGGAGGGGCTGTGGAACCTCCTGGGGAAGCTGGAGTCCCTGCCCTCACACAAGAAGTGCGTCCCAGCCGGAATCCACAACGCGCCGGCGCTGCTGCACGGCATCCGGGTAGCTACACTCTCTCTATCTCTCGTTCCTCTGTCTTAACTGTTAGTTTGTTTGGCTCTTATACACATCCATTCCAATCCTTTGTGGAAAAAACTCTGCAAAACTCCTAAATAAGTCAAAAGTTCCTAATTTGTCTTGATGCTTTGTTATAATGGGAATATGTACATAACACCTTCCTCTTGTACTTATTTAGTATTTATTAGTACATATTTGGTATTTATTAATTCCCTATTTAGTATGTATTTATTGGTATGACTAAAGGCATTTTTTTGGGACTGTGCTGCTCTTCCCTTAGGCTGTGCTAGAGGAACATGCCAATGATGACCCCAAACTGGCCTACACTGGAAAACCCATTGTCAAGTGGCCTGAGAGGGTGAGCTTTTTACAGCCGGAACCACGTCTTTTATAGTATCATGGTGCTGGGGAAAATCTGACCCTTGTGTGCAGGAACAGCATCACTATAAATGTGCTTATAGCTATTGCTACCACAATCTATTTTCCGAAAATATAGTCTTTCCATATTAATGGTTTTCATAGCCCCTTTGCATGTAGCTTTAAATTGTCTTCATTTTTGGTGTCGGATTTTAAAAAAAGCTAGGGTGTGTCAAACTTGACTCTCTTTGACGGCCTGCAGCCCTCCTGGTACCAGCCTCCTCCGCCTCCGCCCTCCATACTGAACCGGCCGCGCCTCTCGTCACTGCCCCAAGGCCCGCCGCCGCCTCCCCGGCCCGTGAAGCCCCCCTCCTCCATTTCGGCGATCCGCCGCAGGCGCGTCCGCTGCAAGCGCTGTGAGGCCTGCCTGCGCACCGAATGCGGCGACTGCAACTTCTGCAGGGACATGAGGAAGTTCGGGGGCCCCGGGCGGCTGAAGCAGACCTGCGTGCTGCGACAGTGCTTGGCGGTAAGCCTGTGCTTTGCCACGCCCCTCGTTGCTCTCGTCGCTCCGCCCCCCTCTGACTCCGCCCACCCGCCCCCACCAGCCGGGACTCCCTTTGTCAGCCGTGTGCTCCATCTGCGGAGAAAGCGGCCAAGATCCCGGGGAGACCACCGACTTGTCCTCCACACTCATGGAGTGCTCCAACTGTGCGCAGATCACCCATCCAGAATGCATCAAGGTAGGCAAAGACGGGCAGCCTACTGACGGCCCTCTGTGCCCCCAGGGGGAGGGGATGTGCCTCACGGGCTCCCTTTTCCTCTGCAGGCGCAGGGCGAGGGTGTGATCAACAAGGAGCTGCCCAGCTGCTGGGAGTGCCCCAAGTGTGTGCTGGAGAAGAAAAACAACTCTGAGGTATTTTTGCTCATCCTCGTGCTGCTGAACTATTTGGGGTGTTAATGCTTGTCACCAACACCCGTTTTAAACCCTTTCATGTGATTCTCCTGCTCTTTTTTTTTTTTTTTTTTTAGTCCTCAGGTAGTGACGACGACGACGACGACGATGATGACGACGACGCCAGTGTGACGTCACCAGGACCCCGTCCCCCCGCGTCTCCCACCTCAGGAAAAACGTCGCACGGGGAGGGGCTGGATAAGGAGGATGAGTGCGGGGGCAGGCCCACACGCCGAGGCCGGCCCTCGCTGGCCCTGTCCTACCTCTCGCCGTCACGTGGCCGGCGTATGGTGCCCCCTCCCTCTCAGAGGCTGTTACTGCAGCAGCAACAGCAGAACAGGAAGCGGGCGGCAGCTCTGGAGCTGAGACTGCGGCGGAAGGTGAGAGCAGGGACCTGCATCCATCTGGAGGCTGGAGTCACTGCTATTAAATACAGTACATTCACAAGTGAGCTATTGTCCTGATCGGTCATTGCAGGTAGAGAGTTCAGGTCCAGAGAGTGAAAGTCCAGACCCATATTTTGTTTCAACCAACCAGTTGAGTATAAAGAGTCCCAGTTAGAGTACTACTGGACTTTCAGAACTGGTTGGCTGAAACAAAATCTTGGTCTGGACTTTCACTCTCTGGACCTGAATTACCATCCTCTCATTATATTACACAAATCCAAACATGGGCCACCAGGGTTAAAAACAAACTGTCCAGACCTAATATTTAGCTGATTTTTTTATTAATAATTTACCTCGGATGCAATGACCTTGAATGCTAAACTGTAGCTGTAATGTTGTTCTACTCCAACGCAATTGTATGTTTTTATATAGTGATGAGGTCTGTTTATGGATTCCTGTGGTCATCTTCAGCACTGCCTGACATAGCAGGACTTTTATTCTTGTTTTTATTTTTCAATATTTCATAGATAAAACTGGAGCGGGACAAAATTTTGCAGAACGTAAGTATACCGGCCTTCAGACCGGACATTATCTGGATGATGTGTTTTGTCAGTCACCCTGTTGGTTCCCTCCCTACAGAAACGAAGACCCTCCTCTCTGGATTCTCGTTCTCCCAAAGTCCTGCGCAGCTGTAGCCAGGGTGTAGACGACGACGACGACGACGACGGTCATGCTGCCCACCGGCGTCTCAGGGGCTCGTCCCGCCTCTCCCCAGATGTGCGGCTACCGCGAGGGGGGGGCTCCGGTAGGCGGGGCCTGTGGAGGGGGTCGCCTTACCGCACCAGCCGAGGAGGCAGGCCAACAGTGGGCTCGCCCCTGATGAGACGCGAGCTGGGGATCAGGAGGGAGAGGGACGGGCGCAGAGATAGAGGCCGGGGGGTGCGGCGACGAGGCGTGGTCCGACATCAGCGCCCTAGGGAAGACATGGAGGAGAGGAATGAGGAAGACAGTAGCAAGGGAGAAGAAGCAGATAATCAACGAGGAGGGCTTCTGGACAAGGAGAACCGGCCCCAAGGACTAGGGGCAGACGACGACAAGATTGTGGAGATGGACCAGGATGGTACAGAGGAGGAGAAGATGGATGAAGATGGAGAGGAAGGGAGCCAATTGGATTCTGACGCAAGCTCACAGCTGCTGCTAGTGTCGGACCTCAGTGATGACCTGCTGAAGAGTTCTCGTCTGACTGTGACACTGCAGCGCCCCCCAAAGGCCAAGCGCGACCCCGGCGCCATCGTCCCCAAACTGGAAGCAGCAGTATCAACTAGGGCTTCCAACGGCCAGGGGTATGTCCAGCGGAAGTCTTTGCAGCGCCCTCGACTCAATAATGGCAACGCCGCATCAGAGCGAGGGAGGATCTCCAGTAGGTCAGGCTCTTCTGGGCGACATCCGCATGTGCACCTCCAAAGATCCTCCCTCAGCCACCTGGGCCACAGAAAGGGGCTCTCCTTCGAGGCCCGGGCCACACCGGCCCAAACGCAATTGGCGTCTGATTCCGCCTCCCCGTCAACGTCTTCATCTGAGGCCTTGGCCTCCCCCATGTCTCCCCCCCCCTCCATTCTCTCCACTGTTAAAGATTCAGGCCACGAGCCGGGCTGCGAAAAGGAGGTGTGGGTGTCTGTGTTCCGCTATCTGACCCGCGCAGAGCTCTGCGTGTGCATGACCGTCTGCAAGAGCTGGTATAAATGGTGAGGATCCTCTCTTTCAATCATCAGTTCCTTGGTACTGAAGAACGTCTGTCTTGGATTTAAATGGTATAAAAACCATTTTACGATAACCGTAATTAGGGCTGCCGCGATCACGTTGCAATGTAATTGCGATTTATAAAGTCCTGGAATCACCAGGACTTTAGATGACAGGAGAAACATTTGTCTGGATGCTGGCTTTTCAGTACTAATACGTATGTTAACATGCCCATGGTTTGGTAGCAGTTTAGTAGTGTGCCTGAGATATTCATAAGATGCATATTGTGACGCTAGTGACCTGTAGAAATGCGGTGTATATTTATTTAATAAACGTGTCGGACTATAAACTGCAGAAAGTATCGCCACACCACTGACATTTCTTTACCTTGTTTATCCACAATATGTCCTCTTTCAAACGGTGTTGGAGCTGTTCTTTTCTTCTCTGCAATTTCAGTGCTTATCATTTTCATAATTTACTAAGCTCCGCTAACTGAAGTTAATATGCATAAGGATACGCTGAATTTATACAGACTCCTGACTTTTGGGTGTCACAATATCTCATTTAGGCATACTACCAATCTCCTTACCAAATTGTGGGTGCCAGTAAACGGCGTCCGGACAAATGTTTCGTCCGTCATCCGAAGCCCTGGTGGTTATTGTGCATGCGGCATATAATTTCGATTACATTGCGATGTGATCGGGACAGCCCTAACTGTAATGTTATTTTATTTGGGGAATTGACCCCTCTCCCCAGCACAGAACATCAAATGTTAGTCATATAGTGTCTTAAATTATCTATTTTGTGTGCTATTAACTACAGTAACAGTGGTGGTGTTCTGTCTGGAGAAAGTAATTCCAAAATAGTAATCAAGCCATTGAGAGGAAAAATTCATTATGGATTCTGACTTTTGGCAACTAACACCTGAAATGGTGAAATATGCACTAATAGGAATTTGCTGTGGGACAGCTCTTGACACACAGAGAGGTCTTTAATATGACTTAATGCGTCTTGAATAAAGGGGCATCAATAGTGTCACCCCTGCCTCTACAGGAGCTGTGACAAACGCCTGTGGACCCGGATTGACCTGAGCTGGTGCAAGGCCATAAGCCCACAGGCCCTGTCTGGCATAATCAAACGCCAGCCTGTCTCCCTGAATCTGTCTGGGACCCTTATCTCCAAGAAGCAGCTCACCTGGTTGATCAACCGTCTGCCAGGTATCAGTCACATTCCCAGGCTGGCAAGAAAAGCTAAAAGCAGAGAAGGTACAAAATTAATTCCTCCTTTTGGTTTTTTTCCCCCCAGGCCTGAAGGACCTGATGGTCTCCAGGTGCTCCTGGCCTGCTGTCTCAGCCCTCAGTTCTCCCAGCTGCCCCCCTTTGCGTTCCCTGGACTTGCGATGGATAGAGGGAGTCAAAGACACTCAGATCCGGGACCTGCTCAATCCTCCAGGTCCTATGCTGACTAGACCCTTTTGGACTTTTCTGTGTACAGCCCATGGCGAGATGTGTCCATGCACTGTTTTGTCACACTGTAAATTTGACATTAAACATTTTTAGGTGAGATACAGGTATGTTGGAAATCTTATGCAGAGGTCACTCGGTTAAGTACCTGCATGATACATAGTGAGGCACGGACAAGCAGAGGATGCATATATGTATAGTATGGAATAGCTCTTTTCCTATACGCCCATAAGTTGTTGTTTTTTTTTCCTTTGTCTTGTCCGGTTGTAGCAGATGGATGGAGGGCTGACATGGAACACGTTCACATCATCCCTGTTGAATAAAAGGTGGCAACAGCCAGCGTTTCAGTTAGGATAAGCAGGCCTTTCTCTCGCCCACCAGGTTGCAATAACCGCAGCAAGCTGAGGAACTTGCTGTCCTTCCGGCTGTCGGGCCTGGAGATCAGCGACTCCACCCTGAGGCTGATCATCAGGCATATGCCGCTGCTGACGCAGCTCGACCTCTCGCACTGCCGTGGCGTCACCGACCAGTCCATCAACCTGCTGAGTGCAGTGGGCTCCTCCACCCGCAACACGCTCACTGAGATCAACCTGGCAGGTGGGGGGCGGCTGTCCCTGTGTGCAAGGATGACCTTTGTGTACATCTCTTGCTAATCCTCCTCTTCCTTCCCCCTCAATGTCCTCCAAGGTTGCAGCAAGCTGACTGATACCTGCCTCCAGTACTTGAAGCGGTTCTCCAGTCTCACCCTGTTGGACCTGCGGGACTGTCGGGGCGTGACGAGGAAGGCGTGCGAGAACTTCATCTCTGAGCTGTCTGTCAACACCCTCTACTGCCTGTCTGAAGACAAGCTGATACAGAGGATATCCTAGGCCTGTTTCAGCGATGGGGGTGGGGTGGGATGGGGGTGGGAGACGGGGGGCAAGTCTACTGCCAACCAGGAGGAAGGCATATTCCAGATGAAAGACTGGAATACTTTGCAAGTTGTACTGACTATTATCAGGAAATCGGGAATCTAATAGAGTGAAAATAATGACTGGAGTCAGGAATTATTTGGCCTAAGCTATAGGAAGACATGCTGATAGTAGTTGCTGCCCTGGTGCCCACAGTATGGAAGGAGGACTTTGCTGGGCTCGCTACCTGCAGAGGGCATTCACACGGCAGAAGCAACACAATCCACGTAGTTTGTTCCTCAAATCACGCTTAGTGTGACTGAATGGAATATAGTGGACTCTACTTACAGCCCTCTGAGGCAGATTTTGACCTGTTCAGAGGAACCGAGGTGCTATACTGAACTGGTGCAACCCGGGGGGACGGGGGGGAGGGGCGCAGTAACATCACATGGGTAACAGCAAGCAGCTAAATGACTCAGAAGAGCATGTTCTGATATTGGATTCCGAAAAGGAGAAAACGAAGGATAAGAACATTAACGGTCTGGGGGAAAATGCAAACACTCTTACTTGCGATCTATTTGGAAAAAAAATGTCTTGGGTCATTATTCTGTTATGTCCAAATCTCTTCCTCATTTTCCCCCCTGTTCAAAAGGATGTAAATTGTACTTTTTCATAGAATTTCCATTACTTGTTTACTTGTATTTAAAATTTTCTTCTCAATCCACTTCCCTGTTTTGCCTCTTAAACTGTATTTTCTGAAAATCCGATGGACAGTTTCTGTTCGTCTCACTTTCCTCTCTTTAAAAATATAAATATATACTTTTATGTAAATTTGTTTCTTTCATCTAGTCTACGATGACAAAAAACTAGCATTATAATTTTCTTGAAGTATTTGATTTTTTTTCCAAAAAATTAAAGAATTGCCGTTTCGTAAAAATCAAAGTGACCGTCAAGCTTTTTCTCTGTAAGGAGAACCATTTGGAAAAACTTGGTCTTGAAGAAAATCGTGATCAAGATCAGCCGGCGAGTTCAAGCATTACTTTTGCTGTGGACTAATAGGAAACCGTATAATCGACTGGCTTTGCAATTAGACGGAGAATCAAATACTGTTCCATTTAATGCGGATTTATAAAAACTAATATCACCATCGGGAAGCAAGTTTCACTGTTTGCTGATCTTTAATTCACATTTTCTAGGATTTGATTTTTTTTTTTTTTTTTTTTTGGAGGGGGGAGTGGTGCTAATGGTTTTATTTGTACTTTGTGTGGTATATACACATCGTTGATTTGCAGGTTGAAATTTTACAGGTAATTCGGTACACTTCTATACATTTCAATTTAATGTACCTTACACGGTGTTTGATATTGAATTTCTAATAGATATGGTTATACCCATAACAGTCCGTGTTATAAAACGATTTATCTGAATTGAAATGCCAACTCTAGGGGCCGCCTGTGTAGTACCATTAGCTAAATAACCAGACGGTTTCAAACAAATTCATTAATAAATAAAACAGAAGTAATAAATAATGAGATTGCCTGTCTCTTTTCCATTGCATGCCTCTCCTCCTTCCTCGCATAACCTGGAACTGAAGCTCCGGCCGAAAGCTGACGTGAGAATTAAATAAATAAACGGGGGAAACGGCCAACGAGGCTGGAAGCCGGGTGACTGAAAGCGTACGGGCCGACG
Organism: Mormyrus proboscirostris; assembly: GCA_026779585.1. Classification (NCBI taxonomy): domain Eukaryota; kingdom Metazoa; phylum Chordata; class Actinopteri; order Osteoglossiformes; family Mormyridae; genus Mormyrus; species Mormyrus proboscirostris. The sequence goes on from JAODKF010000018.1 coordinate 1,993,093, forward strand.
GACGACCACCTCTATTGTTTCTGCTTTTTAAAAAGAAAAAAAAAATTTAGACAGTACGGCGACGGGCTTTTGGAACACCGATCGGAGGAACTGGACACTGCCGTTCCGAGCAGCCTGCGCCGCGGCCGCTGCGTCAACTCGAGTGACCTGGATGTGAAAATGGGAAGTAGGCCGAGAGTCAGTGCGGTGGGAAGGCAGTGAGGCAGCAGCAGAAAGAGGGATGCTCAGGAACCGGATACAAAATAAGCTAAAGAATAATAATCCCACCATCCCTGGAAAACGCCGTCGCCCCCCATTTCGCTTTTCCTTCATACGCTGACGAGCTTCGCGGGGATCCGGGATGCGGACTTGCGGTCGCACAGCCGTTAACCAGCTAGTTATTGGCTTATCACGGGAATAACGATGCGCAGCATCCAGCCACCTGAGCTGTTTGGTTCCGTTTAAAGGTGTAAAGGAGCGTGTTGTTGCATGTTATACCTCGTTAGAAGTCAGGCGTTGCACTAACGTATGCGCCCGATAAGATATAGATATATAAGCGTTCGCCTGTTAGATAATTTGTACCTAGCTAAAATTCTAGCTAAAATAGTAATATATTGCATGTTGCAAAAAACATAAATGTACTAGCATTCACAGAATTCATTAGTTAGATTTGGTTTTTGAATTCTTGCGTGCTGAACATTTAGGGTAAATATAGCGGTGATTGAATCTACCCGGGGGTGGGGGAGCGACTGGGGAATTTATCATAGGGATACCTGTCAAAGTTGCAGTGCCTCTTATCACGGATTCATTGTAACCGACGCCAGTACAACGATGGCCCAAGAAGCGTTTCCTTTACATTTTCTGGTGTGGAATAATCAATACCTGGAGCTCGACCGAGAACTGCAGAAAAAACAGGTGCGTTAATAAATATTGTTCCTTGGATGTCATTGGCAGGAAACGTTTGGTGTGTGTAGGTGTGTGGATTGCACGTTTTATGTGCTCATAGTGCTTCTGTGTAGTAACTGCACTGCAATATGCCACGTCTGCTGTTCTGCACTAAACGCTTCCCTTCTAACTTTGCAGCATGATGTGGAGAAGTTAGACCCTCGGAGTCGAACCCCGCTGGAGCTTGCTATATGCCTGGGCCACTTGGAGTCCACGCGTGTGCTACTAAGACACTCTGCTGACCCCACACATTGCAACGCCCAAGGCTGGACAGGTGGGTAAAGGGGAGGATTTGTGAGGGTGGGAGGTGCTGTTAGAGGGAGAACGGAAGTTAGGGTCAGGAGTGTGGAAGGAGCTAGATGAAGGTAAACAAGAAAAACGGATGACATACAGTTTGGGTCAGTAAACTTACAGGGGAGCTTTTGCGTTCAGTGCTGCAGGAAGCAGTCAGTACTGGAGACCCAGAGCTTGTACAGCTGGTGCTTCAGCATAGGGACTACAAGAGGGCCACGGAGAGGCTGGCTGGAATTCCAGAGCTGCTCAGCAAACTTAGACAGGTAAGCATTGCCGACGCATGCCCCCCGCAGGTCATAATCAGGCAGTACACTTATGACAGACATAGCATATTGGTTATACTGACCGACTTCCCTGAAAAACAGTCATTTCCATTGACGCAAGCCATGGTTAAATATTAAATTTTATCTTAATTATTGTTGTGGACACCTGGTTCTGTTGTGAACATTTCTGTGGTTCACCAGGAATGAATTGTATCAAATACCATCACTAAACTGTCTGAAAGAGTTTGATATTTGAGGGGACACAGCTTAATAATTTATATGCAATGGTCTGTTTATTGGAGGAGATTAATGAAGCCAGATTGAATATTGGGGGGGACACTTCATTTCATTACCCTTTAACCTATTTGCTGCTTAATGTTTCAGGCGCAGGATTTCTACGTGGAAATGAAGTGGGAATTTACGAGCTGGGGTGAGTCCCTGTCCGGTCCGCATGGGCCCGCGGCCTCGCGGGGGCAGTTCCTCTTGCTGTCGCCTTATTTATTACGCCTTGACTGAGGTATCGTGTCGTTTTCGCAAAATGAACAGAATTATCATTTTGGAGCGACGGTCAACCTTTCTAAGGTCAGTGCAGTGTAATCAACTAAACGAAGCAGAATTGCTTTCGTAAGGTCAATCCAGGTATGCTTGTTTTAATTCGCTTAATATGTTTTAAGTGAGGTCTGGGGAATATGTTCATGTTTCATAGAGGCCTCTGACTGCACTTGCTGGTCATATTTAAAAAAAAAAAAAAAAAGACAAAGAAATATCTGTGTTGGCTTTTTCTGCTCTACCAGTGTTGGTCATTATGTATACAGGGTCTGAAAACCGGAATGATCAGCCCGTTGCACTGCTTGTTTGTTTTGGCAAAACTAAATCTTGATATTTTGTGTATGAGCCATTTCTGAAAAACTACTTGGTGGAGTAACTAATTCCTTTATATGGAGTAATTATAGGTGTGCATGTCTGAATGGTGTGTGAGTAAATGGTTTGTGACTAAATGGTGTATGAGTGTAAATGAATAGGGTGTGAGTGAATTGTGTGCGACTGAATGATGTGTGAGTGTGAGTGAATCATGTGTGAGTGAATGGTTCGTGAATGAATGGTGTGTGAGTGAATGGTGTATGAGTGTGAGTGAATGAGCTGTGACTGAATAGTCTGTGAGTTAATGGTGTGTGAGTATGACTGAATAGTGTGTGAGTGAATTGTGTGCAACTGAATGGTGTGTGACTGAATGCTCTGTGAGTGTGACTGAATGGTGTGTGACTG
>JAODKF010000018.1:1999813-2021814 GCA_026779585.1 Mormyrus proboscirostris
AGTCAAGGGAGGTGATGCTACATTTATATAATTCCTTGGTAAGACCCCACCTAGAATATTGTGTGCAGGTTTGGTCAGCATACCTTAAGAAGGACATTGCTGCCTTAGAAAAGGTGCAACGGATGGCTACGAGAAACGGATGGTCTTAGAGGAATGTCTTATGAGGAGAGGTTAGCTGAGCTGAATCTGTTCAGCCTCGGGGACATGATCCAAGTCTTTAAGATTCTAACAGGTCTGGATGATGTTCAGCCAAATTGCTATTTCAGTATTAGTTTAAATACTAGAACTCATGGCCATAAGTGGAAATTAACAGGAGAACATTTTAAAACAAATTTGAGGTAGCACTTCTTTACACAGCATGTAGTTAGAGTATGGAATAGTCTTCCTGCTAGTGTAGTGGAAGCTAAAACCCTGAGTTCCTTTAAATCAAAGCTAGATAAGATTTTAACAACTCTGAGCTATTAGTTAAGTTCTCCAAAACAAGCTTGAATGGGCCGAATGGCCTCCTTTCGTTTGTAAATTTCTTATGTTCTTATGCTGGAAGCTGTTATTCTTATCTCCCTCTTTCTCTGAGCCCTGAATTCTCCCATCATGCATTTCTCTCTCTCTCTTTCATCTATCTTTTTACCCCCCGTTTTCAGGTTCAAGGCGAACCTTTGGCTGAGTGAAGCTCACCCCCTCTCCTTGGCAGAGCAGGTCACGCCCATCATCGACCTCATGGCCATCTCCAATGCCCACTTCGCCAAACTGCGTGATTTCATCACCCTCCGCCTTCCGCCTGGCTTTCCTGTCAAGATAGGTACGAGAGAGACTGAAAAAGCAGAATTCACTATTTGTCAAGAATCCACAATCTACCTTAAATTTCTGTATTTAGTACAGCCATATTTGTATCTTTAATTGAAATTGATTTAGTTCAGTAGTCCAGCACTTTTCAAGGCACCCAAAGTGCTTTATAGAAGCAATGGGGAGTCATTTTGGCTGCTACTCAGCTGGATGATGCAACAGCAGCGATTTTGTGTCAGTACAGTTAGCTGAGGTGGTGAAGGGGCAGGAGGAAATTCACCAGTTAGATAGAGGGAATGATTAGGGGGTCAGATCTGATAGGGCCACAGTGGACAGTTTTAGCCAGGACATCAGGGCACCGCCCCTACTCTTTCGAAAGATGCCCAGGTATCTTTCATGACCTCAGATGGTCAGGATCTGGGTTTTACATTTCATCCAAAGGACAGCAACATTTTTACAGCACAGAGTCCCCGTCACTGCACTGGGGCACTGGGATCCACACAGACCACAAGATGGGCTATACCAACAATATCAGTTTGCATACAGCATTGTTTGCAGACCGGTGTTTGCTCTCATTGCTATTATCTTACATTAACAAAAATTAAACTTTTTACTATCGTTTGGCCGTTCATGCTACTTTTTAACAGACATCTCGTCTCCCTGTCCCAGAGATCCCTCTGTTCCATGTGCTCAACGCAAGAGTGACCTTCAGTAACCTCTGTGGCTGTGATGAGCCGGTTAGCTCTGTCACTGTCTACACACCGGAGGCTGCCCCTGAAGCTGGTAACTTTATAACAATATTACAGTCACGTTACAGTCAAATCTTACAGCATTGCTCTCATTTTTTTCCATTTTGTATTTTTTTTTTTTTTTTTTTTATTAACCGTTTTCTGTCACTTTCCCTCTTTTCCCAGGGCAGACCCCCCCTCCCCTACAATGCGAGGTGGATCCTTCCGTGTTTGAACCCCCCCCAGACTACACCACCCTTGGTCCGGGCCGCAGCGAACCCCTGAGAGACGAGGACGACAACCTATTGCAGTTTGCGATTCAGCAAAGCCTGCTGGACGCAGGCACTGAGAGTGACCAGGTGAGACCATGTGGCCGTCTGGGGGGAGGGAGGGTGGCAGTGCCAAGTGCCAAGAGGCTGTGTTAATGTGTGGGCAGCCACAACTACATGAATCAGATGCACAGAGCGAAGCATGGAGATCGTAACTTTGGTTTTAGAGAAAACTGACTTGTAGTAACCTGAAGCAGTAAGCTGCTATGAGCTACCAGTTAATAATAATAATATTAATAATAATAATAATAATACATTTTATTTATATAGCGCTTTCACAAGAACTCAGACGCCCTTACAGAGAAAGTACACATTAAACAGATTACACATTATGCATACGGAAGGTTAAAAGCCTGAGCAAAAAGGAAGAGGTCGATAAATGGATGGCAGTAGGTAGTGAGTTCCAAAGGCGGGAAGCTAAACGGGAGAATGCACGGTCACCATAGCTATGTAATTTGGAAGGGGGGATGAGGAGAGAACCAGCAGGGGAAGATCTAAGACTGCGGGGAGGCTGGTTACGGAGGGATCTAATTTGCTAGATTAAACAAAGCGGCCTTTTTCAAACGGCCGTGTCATCGCCGTAAACTGCGAATCGCCGTCTTCAAACAGGTGACGGTATGGGAGGCCCTTACCAACAGCCGGCCACCTTCACACTCGGCCCTGTACGAGGAGGACTCGCAGCTCGAGAGGTCAGTCTTAGTCTGCTAGCATGCATTTCTGAAACGCCTAATGCATACCTGAACTCTCAACCCCAGTAAGTAGGTGGTGTTTGCTGCTCATATTCAACAGGCATGAATGTTCGATGCTTGTCATATGTGTCCTTTATGGTGTTCATATTGAGAGTTTTCAGTTACTTTCATATTTCATACACAGAGAGCTAACAGCCAGTTTCTTGAAGGAAATATTTCTATTAGATCTGCGGCTGTCAGGTAGTCTGTGGAAAAGTGGTGAATCGCATTATATACATTTAAAACGTAATAGTGTGCGTAAAAAAACGTGGAAGGTTGTATATGGCACACAAGTACATGAATGTCTTTGATGTTTTTAGTTTGAGATGAGTTCCATAAATATCACATTTTGGACAGAACTTCTATTTACCGCAGCATACATGCTATGTCCCCTTTCTCCTTCATTAACAGGGCAATCCAGGAGTCCCTGTCCCACTCCTTAATTGTCACAGATGGAGGGGACACCCTGGGATTAGAAGAGCCCCAGAACCCACAGCCAGTGTCCTCCCCAGACCAGGTGGTCCATTACCCTCCGGCTTACAGCTCACTGACTGATCAGCGGGACCTAGGGGTGGTTGGCGTGGCGACCAGTTTTGACGAGCAGCTGCGTATTGCCATGGAGCTGTCCTGCAGGGACCAGGAGGAAATGGACAGGTGAGAAAAAGCAGGTGCTGCAGAGCAACACAGAAGGTGTTTAACAGAGATAAGTCTGAAAGTCTCATCATCAGTTCCTACTTCGGTCGGAATAAAATCACATTGGAACGTGTTGATCAGCAATGGTCATTTCTCTTTGACCCTGATGGGCTCCAAACCTTGACAGGAAACGTCGGGAGGAGGAAGAGGAGCTGGAGAGGATATTACAGCTGTCACTCACAGAGAAGTAAAGAGCAGCCAAAGGGGCCAAAGGGGCTTTCAATACGACAATAAGCTGTTTATTACCTGTGCTTTTACCTGAAATGTTAAATTATTGTTATTTGTTTATTTTTGTTCATTTGAAGAAACTCAATGCGTACCTTGAAGGACAGTTGAGTTAAGGAGGAATAAGGATTCATTCTTAACCTCCCTGACCAAAATTTCTGACCTTAATGAATGGTGAAAGGTCAGCCAGAATTGTGGATATCGATGTATAACCAGAAGGTTGCTGGTTCAAGTTCCAGAAGTGCTCCAGGAGACCTATAAATTAAAAAAATATATGCCTAGATTGCCCTGGAATAAAGAATTTGCTAACAAAAAAAACAAGTGCGAGACTGTCTGTGAGGTATTCACAACACTTGTTGCAGGCACAAGAGTTAATTCATTACATCTACTCAGCTAAACGGTCTGACGCGCACTGAGACATACGGAAGCCATGGTAGTAATAATAGATTTTCCACATTCCTGCTATCATAATTTTAATGATCAGAAATTCTGAAATGCATTTTAAAATAAAAGATGAGAGTATAATTACTGGGAAAATGTCTAAATCTGAGCTATGCTGGTTGACTAATGAATGATGTGGATAATAAAGTCAGTGAATGTTTTGGGTGTTTTCATTGGTCTCCTTATGAGTGAGAGCAGTTCAAGTTAGGTTTTGCCTTTAAACATAATGGTATGTGGATATCTGTCCCAGGAAGGCTTGAGTTTGCACATATTCTTTTCCTTATCAAATATGCTAATGACGTCTCATATACTAAAATGGTTATCTACAGGAACCAGTGGTATTCCTATTATGCGGCGTACATTTTACAGTACCCTTAAGAGAGTGGAAGGCAAGACTCCTTCCCCTTTAAGAAAAGCAGTGCGGAATCAGCCTCTTCCTAATAAGGTCGTGTTTACTTTTCTCGGCCGAAACTATTTCTTCCTGGTTCGATAGTAGCACTTACCTTTAATTGAATGCCTACTGGGGAATTGAAGCAGCCTTTTGCCAGCGGGATCAAAATAAGAAAAGAGGAGAGGGACCCCAAAAAAGGGAGGAGAACGGGAGAAGAGGGACGGTGTTTGGAGGTGGGTAAGAGCACCGTCTTGTCTATCCGCCTTCTGTTCTTCATGGGTTAAATTTTAAGGAACTAGTAAGTTAGGTTTTTAGCAAGCAGCATAGCAAGCCCTGGAAGAAGTCTTGGCTGGGTCAGCTTTTCCTCAGATGCGCTTTTTAAAGTCGTGATCTAACGTGGTTCGTGTCATGTACGGTTTTTACTCCACTTTGCAAGGTAGCGCACCGCATAACAGGTATTTTGAATAAGTCATCGCATGTATTGCCATGTATATTTACATGATCGTTACATACTTGCCAAGCCGGATGGGAATGTCGTGCTGCCACGTTTAATGCGCCTGGCTGTACGTGTGAAAACAGCTGGCTGGTGCTTTTTTCTTATCAGTGTGCGGAAACAGAAATGCACAACTAATAGGATACTGGACTTCGTTGCAGTTGCAACATAAAAACTGTGTGTGTGTATATATGTATTTGGACAGCGTTAAAGCTGGTCAGTGATACGGGTACGGTGATTATAAAAAGTAATGATATTAGTCACTGCGGCAGTCTGGCTGTGTCAGAAGCTGTTATACAATGTGTCGCTCTTGGAAACGTCTAGCGTCTCCTTTTGATTTTTTTAAATAGTAAGTCTATGGGGCGTTACTGTGTTTCTACACCGGCGATACTTACAGATGCTTTTTTTCGCGTCACTGTACCTTTTTGCATATCTAGTACGTCCAGATTGTCAGTGTCGGTTTAACGCTGCTCCCGATCGCAGGGTGTTTCGCTTCCTCCGTGCTGCTCGGGTACCCGGTGTGTGACCCCAGGCGCCCAGCATCCCGACGGCATGGCCCTGCTCACGCTGCACCGCACTCCGTCAGTCTGCACGCCGGTGAGTCCCCGCGCTGTCACGGCGCCGGTGCTCCGGTGCTCTGGTGTCCGCACGGATACAAGCTGCGATCTCGTTTCCTTCTCACTGGGCGAGTTTTCATTTTGACAGCGGTTGCTTTGTTGAGTGTGTTGGGAATTTATTTTATTCTGCACCAACCTGTTTTCGAAATATGTTGGAAAGTGCAAGCTATGAGCACGCGTCATTATTAAACTGCATTTACTTGGGGCGAAAAGTCGATGTGAAGAAGATAAGGAACGGAAGTAGAACGCATATGTTACTCTGAGGTTTATTTAGAAACTATAACATGTCACTACACTGTCAGAAAAGAAGAGTGCCACTTCGTACCTCTGCTTGTCACTCGGGCTGTACCCTCAAGGGTCTGCCAATTGTACCCTAGCTGTAGGTAAGTGTACCTTTTAGTCTAAATTAAGCTACAGAAATGGACTCTGAGGAACATCCCCAAAGGTATCCCCATTAATGTACCATCAATTGTACAACAATATTTCCTATAGTGCATTTCTCTGCCATAAAAGGTACAATTACCTACACTTGGGGTATAATTAGCAGTTTCTTGAGGGTACAGCCCCAGTGACAGGCAAAGGTATTAATTGGTACGTTTTGTAGCTGTACTGATGCCACCTCAGTGTAGTAGCCGGTGCTACAGATCATGGAGGAGAAGACCCCTGTGTAATACCTGCCATTTGTCTCAGCACCACTGTCTTAATGGACTAGTTATAAATAAACTTTTCCGGGAGTAATTCTGTTACCGTAGGCTTAGCAGGTAACAATTAACTTGCCAGCCATTGCTGAGATAAGCTTTTCTGCCCGTCTGTGAATAGGATTGATTTTGTTTTTGCTGGGACTCACCATAACATTCTATTGATGACGAAATGGGTAGATTTTTGTTTGCCGGACAAAATGGGTAATAAGATAGTTGTCTTTTAAACAAGATTCATCTGTATAGGAATGCTTCCTTCAACTTCAGTAAAACTACACCAGTAGCTATGGATGTATCATTTACATCAGTGCTGTCTAAGCCATAGCGATAGCGACTGATAGTGTTACAGCAGCAGAGCTGCCTCCGACTCTGAGGCTCCCCGTTTGTGCGCGCTGTGTGATTAACACCTTTTGTGACCGTCTCGCTTATCATTCTCTCCCTCTATCTGTGTCGTTTAACACCATCTGGAGCTTTGCTGTCATCTTGTTATCTGTTTGAAATTTTTAAATTCATCACTGTTCGCTCTCTGTCTCTCACCTCCTGACCCTCAGGACGCTGAGAAACTATTTGAGTCTGTCAGTAAATCAAATTCCTGGCTTAACTCATTTTCTCTCTCTCCCCCCCCCTGTCCCATCGCTCCGCTCTCTCTGCCCCCCCTTCTCTCTCCATTTTTTTTTACTGTCCCTGTCTGGACATGTCAGTTGCGTAACAGGTAATGTTACTATCTCACGTTTCATCCCTTTCTGTCCTCTGTGTTGATACACTCCCTCCCTGCTCCCTGTCCCTCTCCTTCTTCCCCGCAGCACAGTGTTCTCTGGAAAATGGAAAATAAAATCCATTACAATAATTGTATTATTATCCCTCATGCTTTATTTTAAAAAATTTTAAAACCGATTTCTTTAAAGGATGAAGCAATTCCAAGGAGAGGACAACTCCAGAAGAGGTATAACTACTGGAATTATTGGAAAATTTATTTTTTTCAAATTACAAGCAAATTTATTTAGATGGTTGTACGTGCTTCTGTGTTGTCAGCTATTATGATGTTGAGGGTTGTCTTGCAAAAACAGTGTTTACGGTCATCATTTTTGTCATATTTTCTCATTGTCGTACAAAGTCACCGTTAATTTGTTAAAATATCGAGCCACTTTCATTGGCAGAGAAAGTTTTGCCCTGGTGAAGGGGGCGGTGCTATTACTGGAAGAGGGTGAAGGAAGAGAGATTGAGACCACGCCCCCTCTGCTGAGGCACAGCCTACAGGGGGGCGGGAAATCGGAGACTCAGCATAGACACCTCCAGGCCATGGTGTCCCTGCTGCGACCGGAGGACACCCTCAAGCTGGTGCGAGATGCTTGCCGTGCAGGGTGGTGCACGTCTCTGCTGTGCTGTCCCTCCTCTCACCTCCTCTTCCTCTTTCTCTCAGGCTCTCAGTCAAATTGGTTTGCAAAGTGTACATTCATGCTCCTGCACCTTGTGTGTGTGTGTGTGTGTGTGTGCGCGCGACCAAATGTTCCCCACAATGTAATAAAAACCCGTTATTTTGACGTTGTGGTGACCATTTTTCAGGTCCCCATAAAGACCCGTGAATGCAATCAAAAAACTAAAAATGCCAAAAGTATCGCATTTTGTCTTTTTAATTATAAAGTTAGGGCTGGGTAGGGGTTAATGTTGTCATGTTGGGATTAGAGTTTCCCCAGTAGAAATGAATGGAGAGTCCCCACAAAGATATAATTACAAACCTGTGTGTGTGTTTGCATGCGGCACAGCGAAAGGACAGGCCGGGCAGGCAATGGCCTGGGACCCCGAGGGCGACCGATTACATAGCACATTGCAGCGACAAATCTGCTGTATTTGTGCATTCTGTTTTTCACAAAAGTGAAAATAAAGGTCTTGTGTTTAATAAATTGTCTTTATTGAAATTATTAATTTACACTTCAGAGTAAAATAAAGGTAATACATTTTTACCCTGCCGGGGGGGGGGCGGGGGGGAGTTTGAAGCCCCCCCCAGTGTCCCTCGAATCACCTATGCATGCATACATACACACACTTTAAAAATATAAATATGTTACTAATATGTGTTTGTTTATATATGATGCGTAACACAAACTTTTTCTTTTGCTGTCAGGCAGTGAGGTTGGAGTCTGTCAGTCCGGTCCGAGTGAGATACTTGTTAGTTATTTCAACCGACTGTAGTAAAAATGAGAGCATCCTACTCGGTGTGGATTTTCCCAACATGGAGAGGTGTGTGTACCTCCTGTAATTATAGCTTCCAGAGCTTCAATCTAGTGCTTTTCAGCTACTGCAATCCAGTGGCAATTCAGGAACATTCAGATGCATAATGATAAGCTACATTACATAAAGGACTCCGCAAAAATGCATAATAATTCTGCCTCTTTCTCTTACAGTGATTGTTGCACGATTGGCCTGGTTCTCCCCGTTTGGAGTGACACGCAGGTCTACCTTGACGGAGACGGGTAGGAGATGGTGATACCCGCACACTGTTTAGCACTGAGAAAGATTTTAAAATGAGAACGTGAGAAAGGTGACTGGAAGAGGTACAGAGGAAAAAAAAAAAAAAAAACGAGGCTAGCAGATTATTAGCCAAAGAGGGACAGGACATTCGTCACGACAAGTGAATGTTAAAAATGTTCCTGCACAAGATGCAGTAGCTCTGGGTGAACAGTGGCCTAGAGCCCTGATGAGTCTAATGTTTATACGGCAGATTTTTTTTCCATTCTTCCATGGTTTTTGTAATGCAAACAAATGAGATTGATTATTTAAGCACTGGTTCTTAATTGTCCAGAAATGGCATGCTCAAATATTGCATGGGATGTTTATTTAAGGTTGTCTGTGTGGGCGTGTGAATGTGTATGTTTGCATGTACACATATATGTGTTTTACTGTGGTTGTTTTGTGCTTTCTGAAACCTTTGAGACACACATTTCACAGGGGAGAAAAAATAGTTCCATTTCTCTCTGGGGTAGAAACATGCAGTGGGTTTGGTTAATAGGTTTGGGTGCTGAAGGCAGAGATGTTGCGGGAGCCGAGGTGGTGAAAAGAAAAGCCTCCTTGTCAAAATAGCCTTTTCGCAAAACCACCGCGCTCCTGTTTCTTGGTAATGGCTGCCACTGATTCACTGGCAACATTCAGTGCGCATGTGGAGTAGCACTATTAACTTGCATCTTAAAACATTTCAGCTACAGTGCTTTTTTTCCCCTCCATTACAGTGGGTTTAGTGTCACCTCAGCAGAGATAACAAGGATCTTCAAACCTGTATCCATTCAGACCATGTGGTGAGCACATATTGAAGGACTCGATTCTACCTGCTTCTGTACTCATTAGTTTACATTTGAAATGTATTTACCCTCCACTTACCACGCTCAACTGCTACAGTCTGTAATGGCGTCGGGGTCTCAACCCTATAACCTCCTGTTTTCTGATATTAATTGGAAGTGTTGTTAGCGCACTTGCTAGCCTTGCTTCAATCCCCTTGTTCTCCTACAACCTGTTGGATTAATCCTTGCCTCTTCACGCAGGTCAGTCCTGCAGGCCCTGCATGGATGTTGTGAGAGGGCAGTGAAAGGTGTCATCATCCCAGGCTCTGGACTGAGCTGGGCCCAGAACTACTTTGCTCAAGTGGAGTCCGACCGCCTCTGCCGCAACGAGTGGGGAGCAATGATGGGCCTGGAGTCGGTCAGGAGGGACAATATGGGGCAAAGGTCAGCGCTCGTGCCCAGCTAGGCCTCGGATATCAAACGCTGCTTGGTGTGTCCTGGCTTTAGCATTTGGATGACGAAGCTTCACCCTTTTGCCAGTTCTTCAGAGAGAGTGTCGGTGGAGAGGAGGATCAAAGCCCAGCTAAGGGAGATCATGAGGACCGAAGATCTTGAGAACATCACATCCAAACAGGTAGGGGGAGGAGAGAGATCCGGGAGCCAGATATTTACCGTTACAGCCAGGGGTGTCATTAGCGATTTGGGCCCCAGAATATCATTTTGAGCCCCCAACTCGGACCAAACATATTATGCTCCAAATTTTTTAGGGCCCTGTCACTCAAGGGCCCTAGGAATCACCCTAACTGCCTCCCCCCCTCTTACTGTGCCCCTGATCACAACTTATCTGGGCTTGTGATTCTGATGGATGTTATTCCGTATCTGTAGGTCCGGATGGATCTCGAAAAAAACTTGAACATGGACATGAAGAACTATAAGGAATACATCGACAACGAGATGATGGTCACCATGGCACAGATGGACAAACCCTCTAAGATATTCGACTACCTTTTCTTGGTGAGAGAAACCCCCTTGATAGATCACACGTGCAGAGCAGAGGCAGCTCTCCAGAGTCCTGTGCTGGCAGGATTACTTAATTTCCTCTTTGTATCAAGTGTCAGGGACATGAACAGATATGAGTGGAATTCTTTCTTAAGCACTGGCCGTGACACTGCTTTTATCGGAGCAGCAATTTTTTCAGCATCTTGAAAACCATGGTATCTTGATTTTTGTGTGCATGAGAGATGTTTTCATTTTGTCTGTTTATCAGTTACAGGGCATGATAGCTCTGAGTCGGGGGATCGATAGAAATCAAACAATTAATTTGATATTGTTGTTTTTAAGGGCTCCGAGTGGAATGCGGCCAATTTTGAAGAACTGCAAAAGAACAAGTAATCACGATTCGCCAAGTTTCATGCTTTCTGCTGCCTCTTGTGTTTCGTGTCATACTATTTCCTTCCCTGGCTGTTCTTTTGCTGTAAATGACCTCATCTCTTGCATCACTGGGGTAATGTGGCCTCTGAATGGCAAATTATGTCATTTACTGCTGGGGGGGGGGGGATGTGAAGCACAACAAATCCCAGGTTGAGAGTGTGCTAAAAGGTGTAGTGGAACCAGAGCATGGGAGTGGAACGGAGCGATGACTGCTCCGCTCGTTATCCCTCCCTGCTCCAATGAAATCGCTCACTGCTAGCTCCAAAAAAAGAAAACAATCTGCATTGTATTTTAATTTTAGCTTAACCAGTAGCCTGGCATCGAAATAACTGAGCAGCCAAAATTACATTCAAGCAGAAATGATTTATTTCAAGATGCGAGTGGGTTGCAAATTTTGGTCAGTGGCTGGCGTGCAATTTTCAAATCAAGACAAATCTGCGCACTCTCTTCCACTGCTCACTCCCGCTCTGACCATCATCCTTTTACGCTCGCTCCTGCTCCACTCTGCTCTGCTCACACGCTCCTGCTCCACTCTGCTCTTCTCACACGCTCCACTCCTGTCTGCTCCACTCCTGTCTGCTCCACTCCTGTCTGCTCCACTCCACTTTGCTCACACGCTCCTGCTCCACTTCACTCCTGCTCCACTCTGCTCTGCTCACACGCTCCTGTTCCACTTCACTCCTGCTCCACTCTGCTCTGCTCACACGCTCCTGCTCCACTCTGCTCTGCTCACATGCTCCTGCTCCACTCTGCCCTTCTCACACGCTCCACTCCTCTCTGCTCCACTCCTCTCTGCTCCACTTCACTCCTGCTCCACTCCGCTCTGCTCACACGCTCAGAGCGGAACCAAATGAATATGTGTTTTTCAAGTGGGAGCAATAGAGACCACTCTATATTTTTAAAAATCTGCAGCTTTAAATCCTGGTTCTGCTGGCAGAAGGCTACGCTAAGAATCAGCAGGTTGCTCCCAGGTTAAAATTTTTTAAGACATCAGGACACAAGAACAAAGTGGAGCAGGAGACACTGGGAAGTACCAGAAACCAGCCAGGTATAGGGTGGAGGCAACTTTCTAATGCCAGAGATGACTTAAGTTATCTGACAGTTTCTCATGAATCATAGGACCACACTGCTAGGAGAGACCGATCTGAAAAATAATACGGGTTAGGGTGGCTATGTGGGGAGGCGATGAAAGGTCAGCTGCTTCCAAAGAGGCGTGACAGAAACAGATTAAGAGTCATTGATGTAGCATGCGAGACAGGCAGTGTTATTGGGTAAATTGTTACAACAATGTGCTGTTTGAAATGTGTGTGAAGTATTATGGTTAACAGTTTCCATTGCATTTTCACTTTTGACAGTGTTGGCTACATCTTGAATGTGACCATGGAGATAGACAACTTTTTCCCAGAATCCTTCACCTACATGAATATCCGGGTGTATGACGTGGAGTCAACGGACCTCCTCTCTCACTGGAATAACACATACACGTTTATCAACAAAGCTAGGTACTTCCTCTGGCTGCTTGGGGTGTTTCCTCTATTTTCCACACAAGTCTAGTAAAACAGTCTATTGTAGGATAAAAGGTATTCTGGAATGAGCATTGCGTAGCTCTTAATGTACACTGAGATTAAATCTTCCATTCTTCTTCCAATATGTAGCCAGTTTCTGGCCATGAGTGTCATGATTGGTGAGTTTGGCAGTCATGTGGTGACCTTGTCATTCCCAGGCAGAGCGGCCAGGCCGTCCTGGTCCACTGTAAGATGGGCGTGAGCCGGTCAGCCTCCACTGTGGTGGCTTTCGCCATGAAGCAGTGCCGGTGGACGCTGGACGAGGCTCTGGGCCACGTACGCGAGAAGCGGTCCATCATCAAGCCCAACGAGGGATTCATGAAGCAGCTGCACACCTACAACGGCATTCTGAGTGCCAGGTAGGCATGCCAACCATGCAGTCACATGGTCCTTGACTGTCTGTGTGCTAAGCATGTTATGCATGGTGTATAACCTGACTAAGTGCATTTGGGTTGAGTTTTTATTGACTGGTTGGTGTAGTTTTTTTTTTTTTTTTTTGCTTATTCTGGGGAACATGTACAGGAGAGCAATGGAAACTTTCAGATTTAGGAAAACTTTTATATGGTCTATAGAAAATTCAAAATACTGTTTTTGGAAGGATGGCAATGTGGTAGTCTCTACCTTTTAGGTCTACTTCAGAATCAACATGTATATGACTTCATATTTCAGTCTTCAGACAGATAAAAATTACAGAAAATGTCAGTCAAAAGTTTGGACACATCTACCCATAGAAGGGTTTATTTGTACTGAACTCTATGTTTACGAATAGTTAGAAAGCCATCAAAACTATAAAATAACATGGATTTTACACTGACCATTTTTTTTTTTTGTGAAGGGGAGGCAGCTCTGTGGGTTGGTTCAACTATGGTTGTTAGTTCAACTATGGTTTGGCATAGTGATCCCACCATTGGGCCCTTAACCCCAATTACTCCAGGGACTGGCTGACCCTACAGTCTCCTCTATGCCAGTTTCATGTGGTGGCCTCCTGTGATGCTTTTCACTGTTGACATACCACAGTGCACAACAACGAAATGTGTTCTCTGCATTTAACCCATATGTGGCAATTCATATTAACCCATATGTAGCTAATTCAGTGCCCAGGGAGCAGTACCTCAGTTGTGCCTTGCTGGTCAGGGATTTGAACCAACGATCTTTCAATTAAACTTCCCTAAGCATTAACCCATCGCTGCCCACAGTTATAGTACATTGGGAATGTGATTGTCTGGGATTCAAACCCAGGATCTCTTGCACCAATTGGTAATCATACCCCTGCACCCTCTCCAGCTGTCCTGAAGGAGGTGCCACATATCCTAAGTACTCACTGGCCAAAGTACTCCTACATCATTTCTACTGGGTTTCGGTCAGGTGGTCATGTGATGTGACATTACCACCCTCCTTTGTAGGTGACTTGGTGTGTCCAGACTTGACTGGTGCTGTACCTGTCTCACTGAGAAGGTGCATTTCACTTTCGGCCAGCAGGCTTATTTGCCTACTCGTATGTCTGCCAGCAGCCGTCTTTCACGGTGTCTCACTGCCTCTTAAGTCTGCAGCGTCACAACCTCCTGTGGAAGCAGCGGAAGTCAATGCACAGCAACGAAGAAGGCAGCGGTGAAGAGCAGGAGGAGGAAGATGACGGGACTCCAGAGGATGAAGAGTTTGATGAAGACGACGCAGAGGTAAAGCTGGGAATGAATAAAAGTGCAATTTACTATCAAAGATGCTCAACAAGCTTAGTGTAAAACTGACCCTTGAGTATGGCTGGTTTTTATTTAATTTCCTTTTGTTCTTCACATAATGGAGTAAAAGTGCATCCCTTAGCAGGCGATGTGATGTCACACTGCAGCCTATTATCGCTCCTTTTCTGTAAATCTCACTTTTCTTCTCATCACCGCTGACATAAAAGCATTTTTCTGTAATTTTCAAGACAAGACAGCTCCTTCCCTCCATGCCCTCTTCCTCCTTTAGGTGTTCACTGAAGGTTTTGTGGATCCGTTAGCAGGCAGCTCTCTGCTCCCTTCCCTACCTGACCCCCCCTGTCCATCTCAGGAGTCTGAAAGATCCACCCATCACACCACTGTCCCAGATGGTGACAAGGTGGGTGCAGTTACCCCTTAGATGTTCACTTGTTTATTTCTGTAAATGCCTGCCCCTCCTTTGGGGTGCTTCCTTAAAGTCCTTCCGAATTAACTTGTGAGCTGAAATGGTCTTTCAAGCTAAATTTAAATACCTTATTTCAGGGGTGTGAAATGTGACAATATTAGATGTCAGGTCAGTTCAGGTCAGGTTGGGGAGCATGCGCTGATGCAGCATGTTGCCACATCCACCACACGGCGAAACTCCTCGGGATCTCCAGGAATGGACACCCATCTGCCGCAGCCAGGTGTTATGTGGGCGTCCCCTCAGCCTGGTCCAGTCGCTTGGGTAATCTGTAATGAGGATCCTGCAAGCCGGATCACCCTCAGGGAAACACGCCACATGGTCCTAGTGCCGAAACTGATGCTCCTGCACAACGCCTCAATCGGGCCTCCTCTACCAACCGCTCATTCAACACAAGGTCAAACCAACGGTACTGAAGGATTCTCTGAAGAGACAGTTCTGAAGGAATCCAGTCTTCATCTTCGCTCATTGGATAGCATCCATGTCTCACAGCCGTACAGAAAGACAGGGAGCACCAGGACTCTAAAGACTTGCACCTTTGTCCTTTTTAAAAAGCGCCACACACCCCTTTCCAGCGACCTCATGACCCCCCATGCTCTAACAATCAGTCTGTTGACTTCATAGGAAGAGTCATCAGATCTCAATGAGATTGAGTGGTTCACGGCTGATTGGAGGATCAGCTGGAGGACTGTGGACCCAGAGATGTCCAACATCCTAGCTGGAGGGTCAGTTTTAAACAGCTGCTCAAAGTAGCCGGCCCAGCGAGTCACAACTGCAGTGTCATCCATAAAGACCGTCCCATCACTCACCCTGACGGCAAGTCGCTGAGGAACAGATTATGATGTACATAATGATTCCTCAGTAAGCAGGATGTGGGTCACTAGACCATAGATGGTGTGTCACCTGCTCTCAGATTCATCTAACAAAGGCCTCCTTATCAGCCAACAGAGCCGTCATAGCCGTCCTCCTCATTTCCCAGTACAGATTGGAGTTGACACCAAGTCGTGCGCTGCGACTCCTTTCGATAATATCCAGGGTGCCCTGCGAGATAAAACATCTCCTTCTGGGAACACTGGCAATATCAGCATAGCCCTCAGCAACCCTCAGGATCTTATCACAGAAGGCCTCCCACATCACATTAGAGTCAGCAGTTGCACCCAAGTCTGCAAATTCCTCACACAAACTGCGTGCAAACTCATCAGAAACAGCTTGATCTTAGGATCTGGCCAAGTCCAGCCTCATTTTCATAGTAGGTGGTAGCCTACTGGATCTAAGCTGACTCTTCAGAATAGCAACAAGAAGTCTGTGGTCAGAATTGACAAACTGGGCACTTCGGTATACCCTGCAGATCTGCAGGAGCCTCCAGCGTCTGCCTACAAGGGTGTGCTCGGTCTACTTCACCGCACCACCAGTTTTGGAGTACTGAGTCCAATTATGCCGCTCAGGACATTAGAACTAATTGACCCACAGCCCCTGACCTTTTGCAAAGGTAAGGAACATGGAGCCACTTTCACCCTGGTCTCTAGACCCTTGCGGACCAACACAATGCTCATAGCCGGCCCTGACGGTGCCTGTGGTCACATTGAAGTCACCCATGACCAGAGCAGTGTCACCTCGTGGGCAACCATCAACCACTGAGTGAAATTGCGAGCAAAATGTCTCACTTGACTGGACATCGCTCACCCCGGTCAGAGCATATGCTGAGGCAACAGACAAGACCAGACTGACCAGACAAGAGGTAGATGTAACCCACCTACAGAGATCTGGCCACCCCCCTCTGCATTCCTCAGAGAGTGCCACCTCTGAAATGCGGAGTTTATGAAGCTCCTCCAACAGAAGAGGAAGATGGTCATCTTGCTGTAGAGATAAGATGATCCACGCGCCTACCCTACACGTTCTTAATACTTACCCTTCTGCTCTCCGCGGGAGTAGTACCATACCAGATGCAGGGTTGGATGCAGTTTAACGTCATACCCAGAACATCTTAGATGTGAATGGTTAAAATGTCTCTACAATCCCTCGTTACGGAGAGGTCTTTGGAATGTACACTGTAGCACGATACTATCAGTTGCAGTTCTATGGCTCATGCACGCATCAAAAGTTGTTTTGTCAGCCTAATTCGACACAGCAATAAACCGATAATCAAAATTTGCACCTTCATCCCAACATGCAGTGTGTAACATGCAAAATATTCCCTCTTGGGCAACGTACCATCCCAGACGATAGGGAGGAGGCTTGCGGGGTGGAAGGCAACACGATGAACTTTGTTAACCACCTTAAAAACCCCCGAAAGAGTCTGCTGACAAGCTCTGCTGTTTTTGATTTTAGGTTGTGTTAGATACTGGGGCAGTGTGTGGCTCAGTGGGCTAAGCCTGTGTGCCTGTAATCACAAGGTCACAGGTTCAAACCCGACCTTAGCATCTGTGGCTCCTTGAGTAAGACCCTTAAGACCCTGGGCACCCCAACAGGTGGCTGCCCTTTGTGGACAGCTTGCTCTACAAAGAGCAAGTTCAGGGAGGCATGAAAAAGAATTAAAGATCAATTAAGTTGTAATTATTATTATTATTGTTACACTTTGTCAGTCAATTAATTATTACCATATATCTCTTATCTTTTAAAAAAATAAGAATTAGTTTTGGTTGTACTTTTTAGTGTCTCGCAAAATGTGTCTTAAAAATGAACATGCATGTTTGCAGACCGTGATCCTGCCTGAAAAAAAATTGCAATGTGATATTTTTTGAAGTATTACCCATTCCCAGTTTTTTGAGATCAAATCAGCTTAGCTTTGCAGTTTATTTTGCTACTATAACTGGATGTGGGTTTGAACCTCCTCAACCTTGTCAACTTATTGACTGAGCAACTTTTCAATCCATCAGGTTACCCAGAGTCCAAGTCGCAGTGGAAGGATGAATCTCTTTTCCCTCATGCAATCAATCTGTGAACTGGATGAGGACGACGAGAGGGGCGGCAACAAGGAGGTGAGGAAAAGGGGAGCCCGTGTGACCAGGACGATAGAAACAAAGGCCACTACAGCACATGCCATTCATTGTCTGTTTTGTGCTGTGTTGTTCTGCCATTGATGCAGATGGCTGCCAGTCATGGGAGGTCACCTGAGCAAAGGAGGCGGAGCCTGGGCAGAAGGAGCCTTACTCATCAGAAGGCTCACGTGGATGTATCTCCAGAGCCACGCAGCCTGCGTGATGATAGGACCTTGGAGAAGGAAGGGGCGGGGTCAACTGTACCTAAGACTGAAACAATGGAGGAGGAGAGTGGACCTGAGGGAGGATGTGGAGAGTAAAATATGAAATGAGAGCTCAGGAAAAAATGGTGTGTGTGAGTGAAAGAGAGAGAGAGAGAGAGAGAATATTCTGCCAACAAATCTATGTATATAAAAGACTGCAAGTTTTTGAAGCCAACCAGCTTTTAGTTTCACTGCTTCCAGTCACAGAAGAATGAACCTGGAAGTTCATTAATGTAGTATTTTACAAAACTATAGCTAAATGACAAACTATGACCAAGTATCAATATTAGAAAACTCAAACAAGGAAGGCTTATCTATGATTCCTTGTTTTGTTTTTAATGCCACTTTTTATATAAGTATATATAAAAATCATACAGTGCATCCCATAATTGTCAGTGCTGATTTTGAGCAGAAAGACTCTTAGGTAGCCCACACTTGTGTGTGTGTGTGTGTGTGTGTGTGTGTGTGTATGTATGTATTCAAACACGCCTCAGTCATGTGACTGTCAAAAAAATCATCCGTTATGGGTATTTTCCTCATCCAAATAGGACCAGTCAGTAGCATTCAGTTGCAGGGATATGCAATATGTCGAGGTAATATTTTAGTATTTGAAAACAAACAAGTAGTTTTTGCAAGATCTATTTTTGCACAAGCATTTGCACACACACACTTTCTTAGTAGTCTCTCTCTCTCTAGGTGTTCTATGCAATTCATTATTTTTGTTCTTTTAGCTCTGCAAATGTGAAACTATGCAGGTGTTGGAGTGTTGTCAGGGCCTGACATTATTAGTTCCCTTTACTGTATTGCGAAGTCCTCCAAGTGGGTGGATCATTCTGTTCTGCACTTGCTGCGTTACTAGTGCGATGTCTGCCAGCACGCTGATGACGTCTGAATGGAAATACACTGTTTGGCTATATTTTGAACCTATTATTCACCACACTAAGAACATATTTTATTGTAACGCTACAAATATTTGTATATCCATGAAAAAATTGGATTAATAAGTCACGGATATGTATTTTATATTTTTATACCTAGGATCTAGCAATGCCTTGAACAAAAATAGTGATCATCATATGGCCCTAGATGTATATTATTATTAGTGTTAGAAAGGGGTTGTGAGGTGACGGCTTATCATTTTCAGTATTCGTCACTGTGCCTTCCTGAGAGTCCAGTACCTTGTAATGTATTTGTTTAATGTGTGTCTGTTATGAACTGTATGCATGAATGAATGTGGTTTCATTGTTTATCTGTGAACATTACAGAATTGATTCCAGTGTGGATATGGGCCTGTCATGATCTGCCGTATGAACCTAAGAAAAAATTAAGTCAAATGAAAATTGAACAAACCAAAGATTATCAACCAATTCTGAACTGCATTGGCTCAGACAGCGAGATGATCCATTTGTTTTGTATTTTGTTATACCGAATGACTCTTCAAATTCTCAGCTCATATTATTCTGAATAATATGTGCAGTAAATCACAAATGTTTACAGTGGTTTATGTGTACTTCCTACCAGTCTGAGACAAAAATGCTGATGTACAGATCAACAACTTCACACCTCAGGTTTACGGACGTTTTTGCTCCGATCAGATTTGCTTATCTTGATGGTTCACGTTCTTAATACTTACAAGTGACCTGTATCTATTTGTAATGTGAATCGATAAATCTTTGTACGAATCATCTGCGTTACCTACAAAAAAAAATGCTCAGCACATGCATATATGCAAAAAAAAAAAAAAAATTGATCTGACTGTTCTCATTCATGTTGCATGCCTACGACCACATTTTAATGTAACGCAAATCTGATTTGAAGAGTTTGGGTTTCTGTGGGTGGCTTGGCGGTGCAGTGGTTAGCATTGTTGCCTCACACCTCTGGGACATGGGTTTGAGTCTCCACCCTGGCTCCATAGGTGTGGTGTTTACATGTTCTCCCTCTGCTGTCATGGGGTTTACTTTTGGGTTCTCTGCCCCCCCCCAAAGTCCAAAATCATACTAAGGTTAATTTGCTTTACCAAATTGCACATTGGTGTGAATGGTGTGGTGTGTGTCTGCCGTGTGATGGGTTGCTCCTTGCAAAATATGAGCAGTCACGGAAAATACAGAAATGAACTTGTGTGTCCAAGTAGCCCGTGTCCCCTTAAGGCAAAAAAATAAAGATCCAGTAATGTGAACATAGCTTATGTTCTGAGGCAGATCTTACACATTTTATTTAACGCAACATGTAAGGTGCACAGTGATCAGCAAATGGACATTTATCCAGTGAGACAGTGGAACCCATGAACCACCTCTGGTTCTCAGCCGACGTATTTCCTTCGTGGTTCGCAGAGTTTGATCCCTCCTCCTTTCATGGCCAGTCTGAACTTTTTAACCTGAGATAAACATACAGGGAGAAACATATTTCAGGAACGCACACCACTGCCACAATCTTTGTAATTTCATAAATCTGGAGTCTGTAATGTATTCAGGTCAAGGATCTCTTTTTTTGCATTCGTCCTGCCTGTTAAGGAAATGTGCAATAAAAGTATTTCTGACTTTCCCTATAATTCATACAAGCTGAGGCTGCTTTTTAGACACAAGTAGAGGAAGATGCTTTTATCCAAAGCTATGTGCACGTGAGGATTGGAGAGCAGGATTAGTTAGTCCTGGAAGCAACAGGAATCAGAGTCCTGCACAGGTTCGTGAACCCACAAGTGTGCTTTATGTTTCCAAAAAAAAAAACAAAACATAAAATTGTAGTCTACTTATTTTTAATACACATTTCCCATTTAGAACTGTGGTCCATTGGCGGCCTATTAATTTCCACCTACACCCGTACCCACAAATTTAATTTTAGTGACACTTTTCTCCCATTCCTTCTCAACTAGCCTGAAAACAAGAAATGGACGGTTTAGGGGGAGTTTTTACCACAAGCAGTGAGACTCCTCAGCCGCAGCACAAAACTGGACAACATGATGGACAACTACACACAATCACCTATAATTTAATTTCCTTCTGGAAATTATAAGAATATCTGTACCTCATGGCACATATGCACCTTACGGCACACTATTTATTACCATAGTTTACATTTCCAAATGCATCTATATTTATATATAAATATGTATATATTTTAGTTTTTTTATACCCTTACAGTGCAATACCTTGGCTATATATATGTACATATACATATGGCTGCTACATTTTTGTATAGATTTTCCTTGTCTTTTTTACACTTATAATTTTTCTCTTATTTTATACTTATCCTCTGTTAGTACTTATTTCTTATCTCTCATTTTTAGTATGTTTTAGCACAGTTGGAGTGTACTTTTTCAGCCAGGAAAAAACATTTCACTGTATGTTGTACCAGCTATAACTACATGTGACAAATAAAGAATCTTGAATCAACTCCTGGGTTTAACTCTCGGGCACCCGTGGGTACCCAAACCCACACAGCACACGAATAGTGATTAAGGGTCTTCGTCAAGGGTCCAACAGTGACATTACCCAGCCGGCCATAAGGATCTGAACCTGCGACTTTCTGGGTGTGAAGCCACAGAGCCTCACCCCGCCACGTTTTCGGCCCGAGAACGGCACAGGACTCACGGATTCTGAGCGGAAAGTCCACGGGACGACCCTGAAGGTGAGCCTGAGGAGGCCAGCCTCGCGGCAGCGCTGGGCCAGAACCTCCCCCACCGCCTGGCTTGCTGCCACTGAGTGGGTGGAGGCCAGCTCCCGCTTCAAGGCCCACTCTTTGGTGGAGCAAGACAGCACTGGGGAGGAGGAGTGAGGGGCGAAGATTTCTGCTGTGATGTAGTTCTGAGAGCGTGTGAATACCAGCCTAGGAGTGAAAACATGCAAAATAATCACACTGATTAGTACAGGGTCACACGCCGGGCCCCTTACAGTCTAGGAACTATACAGCAGAGGGGCTGACAGTTAGGGTGACGGCTGTTTCAGAACAATTAAACATACTGAGAGGTAAATATGGGGCGACCTGGGTTCGAGTCTCCACCTGGGTTACATGTGTGTGGAGTCTGCATGTTCTCCCTGTGTCGTCGTGGGGTTTCCTCTGGGTACTCTGGTTTCCCCCACAGTCCAAAGACATGCCGAGGCTAATTGGAGTTAATAAATTGCCCGTAGGTGTGTACGTGTGAGTGAATGGTAACAGTGTGTGAGTGTGCCCTGCGATGGGCTGGCCCCCTGTCCAGGGTTGTTCCCTGCCTCG
>JAODKF010000018.1:2037319-2064149 GCA_026779585.1 Mormyrus proboscirostris
AAAATGCCACTCTTGTCTTCTCCATTTAATCTTCAGTTTTACAGGCTGTAGAACTTCAGGCTCCTGTCCATCCCAGCAGAAGTGAGGAACTGAGCATGCTCCCCAAAGGCTACGCCCGTCACCAGGCCCGAATGCTCTGCAATCGAAAATAAAGGTCAAAGGTCAGAACCACGGCGGAAGCAGTACGCTGGTTTTGTGCAGCGCTGAAGTTTAACGTTACAAGGGGCGCAACATTTCAGGCTAACTCACCGGTGAAGTTGAGGACCTCGGACCACTGCTTGCAGACGTACACTCGTATGTCAGAGCCTCCCACTGCCAGGTACGTTCCACTCTGGTCAAAGACCAGTGACTTCACCTGAGCAGGGTCAAAAAAGGATGCTGCAAGTTATGTCATGTAAATCCACTGCAGTTCATCTTGAAAATGAGAGGTTTGTAACACAGACTACAGTCTGTTTAACCCTCTGGGGTCTAGGGGTTGGGGACACACTTTCACTGACTGGGGCATGGTCACTCATTCAATATCATAAATTTAATTCACGGCAAATAAATTTCATACATTTGTTTTCGCATTAAACTCATCTTAATCTTAATGTACTTTGGAAATATGTCAGAATTATGTGAAGTTCGTAATTTAACATCAAAATAGACATTGCAAAATGCCGTTTGGCACACTTGCAGAAACATCATAAAAGTACATAGTAAGCAATGCTGGAAGTGTGTTTTAATCGCACATATCTGATCACCAAAGTCTTAAATGGTGTAGTTGCAACATTCAGTTGGATAAATAAATGAGAAAAACCTAACTCGTGTCACTATTTCGGGCTCCTTTCATTGAATATGTAGCAACTTTCATGTGTATGAATCCCTCCCCCTTTTATGGCGCTGATGGTGATGTATCTGGATTGTGTTTCACCGTTGCGTTGTTCATCAAGTTATCATGTGAATGCGATTTGAATATGCGCTAATGTGGCTATTTAGAATGTGAATAGCGATCTTCGGGTGACAGCGACACTACACGCCCCCAATGCAGCTAAAACTAAGTAAGGCGACATGGTTTACTTTTTTGCCGATTTAACCTAATTTTAAAAACTTTAATACTTCTGACAATGGACGTGTTTAAAAGAAGACAGATCACGGATTCAGTCAGCATTTTTTCCCATGTGTCTACAATAAGATTTCAGCGAGATATAAACTGAAACACACAAGATACGCGGCATCGCAGACGATACCGTCGACCCCAGGGGGTTAACCTAACTTCAAATCAGCATTAGATTTGACATAAATCTGATTGTAAGCAGAATTAAGTATTTTGATTCGTTGTTTTCAAAGACCTCATCTATACAGCCTGCCATTGGACCGCATAACTAGACATCCTTCAGTGTAGGAACCTTGCTAAAGTACCTTCACCTTTCAATAAAAGTTTTACTTCTACTCAGGACATCATAAGTTGGCTTTCAGATGTCTGGATAAAGCACCATTAAGTCACCTCATAATTGCTGTCAAGAGTTATGGTCTTGAAGTTCTTCAGTTTCCTCAAGTCCCACAGTTTCAGAGAGCTGTCCTGAGCACCTGTGAAATGCAACAGCGTGTTTAGCGTGACGTGCAAACCACAGTTCAGGCTCCCGCTGACACATGCAGAGGGGCTAGTCACTCACCAGTGGCCAGGTAGTAACCGTTTTCGGAGAAGGCCACGGCCGTGACCGGCCCAGAGTGTCCGGGGAAGTTGGCCACGTTGGTGCGTTCTTTGAGATCCCAGATCTTGATCTGGGAGTCAGCAGTCCCGGTACCAAAGATGAGCCCATCGGGGTGGAACTGGGCACAGGTCAGAGCTGTGAAGGGGATGGCATGTGGCACAAGGTGAGGGGGAGCAATTTAATACGCCCACATTCTTTCCGCCAATTTTGAAGGGGGGGGGGGATGGGAAGCTTACCACAGCCTGCAGTCTCATCAGTAACCTTGGTGAGGACCCGACCAGTCTGGATATCAGAGAATGCCCAATACTGAAACAGGATAGCAGGAAATAAATGATAAAGGTCAACTGAGGTGTGGCAGAGGTAGACTAGGAATCCAAGCCCAGAGAGAAGCTGGAAGAGACAGGCCGCTCTTCAGAGTGTCATGGCGCCCGCCGCATGCTGGTAGGCGTCTCGTGCTGGAGATCTTACCTGATCCTCAGATGAGCTGAGCAGGTAATCTCCAGTGGCATGCAGAGAGAGTCCAGTCACTCCGGCCTCATGAGCTTTAATAACCTGGACGCAGTTGCCGCTGGACACGGACCACACGCGGATAGTGCTGTCCGGGGAGGCGGAAAACACCACCGACTACAGGAGAGAGGGTGGCACTGCGGGTTAGCTAGGAACAGGCAGCCTGCGCGACTGACGGCGGACCGGCCTGTCATCCCCACCTGAGAGGGGTGGTAGATGACAGAGGTGACCTTCTTCGTGTGGCCCTTCAGGGTAGCCACAATCTGCTCCTCTCGTTTATCGAACACCACCACATTCTTATCCGCACCACCTGCAGAGAGAGAGAGAGAGAGTGTTTAAGGCAAGGGACCTTGCAGGGGACACCCTCACACAACGAGGCACAATGATGCCTTAGCAACAGGAGGCGGCAATAAAGGGGCGTACCAGTGAGCACTTTGTTGGTATCTGTGGAGCACAAGTCCAGAGCAAGGATTCCTGGTACACTGGCACTGTGCAGGCCCTTAAAACACAAAACCAAAGTCATGTGATACGAGTGACACATGTATGCAGCATGAGGGCGGATGTGCATGGAGGGGGTGGGGCATGGAGCTGATACTCACAGCGTGGGATGCCACTTGACGGTATTTGGAGAGATCCTCAACCCTGACCAGCTCTTCGGGGACCGTTTTTCCTCTCTGACAAAAATATTAGTGAGCGAAACTAGCAGCTGTGGGGTGGCGAGCGAAAGAGGAACACGACCTTTTGAACCCCAAATATAACCCCCCGACTCGCTAAACATTCTGTCCGCAAACTAATAAAGCAGTAACTCACCTTCTTTCTTTCGGTTGTAAGCACAGTAGCTTTGTCTTGCAGCTAGAAAAGAGGAAGAATGAAACTGTAAATCATGCAATGTGTTCATCACACTATGAAAAAGGGACTGTGCTCTCCTAAACGCAAACTCCTTTAAGATTCATCAACAACAAAAGCACCCGTTAAGCTGCAAAAATGCTATGATATTAAATCAGACCTAAAAACATTTGCTGATATATCTGATCATCACACACATGAACACTGACACTTGACACCCAATAAATGAGCACCATCTTAGAACCAAGTTATCCAGTATCTGGGAATTGCGGATGCACGCATTCAAAGGGAGGACGATCCGCCGAAAGCCTGCCTCATTAATGCATTCGGATTAACATGCGTCGAAAGGAGGTGCATCTATCAGTGTCTCCTTGGGAGTCTGTGATAAGGGCTCAGATCGAAATCCAGCACACAGACCGGTCCAGACGGCCTGGAGTTCCCAACCCCTGGTGTAACTGGGGATTGAACGCCGATGATGCACCAGCACCTCCCATGTGTGTTTTTGCATAATTACATACACACACGCCCCCAATATCACGCTGCGGCTTATAAAAACGTGGCGGTGGCACGAAACAAAGCAAAGTTTAGAATTAACTAAATTTATCTGCAAATTTTTAGAAATGCCACTGTCCTTTGGCAGGAAAGTCCACCTGTAAGACAGCTTGGCTGCATATCTCTCAGGACTGAGCTACAAATTCTTACCTTCTGTACAATTTCTGGGGTCATTCCGACCTGTTCAGTAACTTCCATTGGCTCTCCACCTGCACCCTAAGTTTGAGAGAAGATGCAAGATTTAATTTCTGACTGAGGGGGAAAATAATTAAAAAAAAAAAAAAAAGTTCTTATTCAGCAGTGAAGCTGATGGATTTAAAAAAGCTGGATCGGGCAGCTCAGTTGAGACTCACCACAGCTGCCAATTGGGAGGCCGGAACAGCCTGGGGAACGACCAATCCGGCTTGAGGCTTCAGCGTCGCCAAGGCTGCGGAAGGTCACACGTCACTACAGATCAAATAAAAGGGCACGACCCGGCCGGTTCCGAGACGAAGGAAGGGGGTAGGTGGGGATGCCCCGGTCAGGCCCCTGTGCTCACCTTCACGGGCAGCAGTGACCTCCTTGGTGAGACGAGCGATCACCCTGCAGGCGGCGTCGTGCTGGTAGAGGGCGTGAGAGAGTTCCTGCCGGGTCGTCTGCAGCTGCTGCCGGAGAGTGAAGCTGTGCAGCATCACGGCGTCCTGAAAGAAAAGGCCGGACAGAGCAGCCGTCGAGATCACAAACAGCTTCCACATGAATCAGTGCTTTAAAGTCCTGGTGGGGCTTCCCCAACCCACTGAGCGCAAAAAAAAAAAAACTGAACTACAGCCTCTCCCCTGGTTACGATGGACTTACATTCCAGGAAACCTGTAGAAAGGCAAAAATGCCTAACAAACATCACAACCTAGCATATACCCTGCCTTAAACATGCTTAGAACACTTACATTAGCCTACAGTTGGGCAAAATCATTAACACCAAGCATATTTTATAACAAAATGTTGAATCTCTCATGTAATTTATTGAATTACTAATACTGAAAGCTAAATTCATTTACCTCTCATAAAGTCAAAATATCATAACATGGACCATTGTAACCCATGGATAGTCTGTATATAAAAGGCACTACACACTTCCCTCCCTGTCATTCAGGAAATTATATTGATCTGATGTACAGAGCGACAGGGGTACTCGGCTTTATCAATGTAAAAAAAATATCCAACTTTCACTCATGGAAAGAGTCAAATTTAAACACTTAAAACAAAAACAGAAAATAATGCCACATGGGGAAATGTACAGTTTTGAGCCTTAGTACATTTACAGATTATATATATATAGTATATACTGTATTATAGGGTCATCTACGCTGTCATGCAGGTACGGCTAAGTTTATGGAGAAAACGGCTTGAGTCACTAACCCATTCGTCTTGCAGCGCTTTGAGGATAGCGGGAATGCTGGTAGCAGATGGAGCCTTGGGTCGGATGGGATGAGATACTGAGAAGGGAACAGGGTTCGGCGCGTTATGCATAAAACACAATGCACCATCCGAGCTGGTGATAGACACACATCTGTGCAACACGCCTTATAAAAGACTCCAACTGCCGGATAGCGCTGCGATCTCACCCTTGATGTCGATGAGCTGCTCTTCAGAAAGCGGCTGGCCCGTTATGGGGTCGGCCCCGTTTTCGGCGATGTACTTCTCGATGAGCCGCCGCTCGAACACCTGGTTCGACACGGGGGACACGCAGGGGTGCTCCGGCACCTCATTGGAGACTGTGGGGGAGGCAGGCGTTGAAACGTGGGCCTTGACCCAGTGCTACTCAGAAGTAAAGCTGCTTTTATGATACTTCGAAAACTAAAACATGGCCAACAAAGTTATAGGTTGTTTTAAACACACTAGAGAATAAAACCAAACGCCACGATCCAGCACGGAAAGCAAAGCTGCACGTTCAACTTACTTGCACAAACCAGAGACATCCTCCGCGAAAAGCCGCCGCTCGTCCACCAGCGAGCGTAAAACAGAAGTTATGAACGGGCTTGGAAAAGACCTGGCCGGCTGAAGCACTCTGCTCCTCACCCTGTCTGTCCTACTCAGAGTACGGCGTGATTTACTTAGTTTTAGCCGGCTTTATTCAGATTTGGTTTTATTCCTTTCAACTGCGTGCATGCGAACGCGGCCACACGGTCAGTCTCGAGCTTGTTGCCGCCGCTGGGATTCCGTTGCATGCCGGGATAGAACCGGTCCTCCAAACGTACCCCTTCCTTTCATTTCGGTTTTTTAAAACCGGGAACGTTTGATTTGGGCTTCGGAGGTTCAACCGGAGCAACTCGGTGTGTTTGTGTATATTTAGTGACAATCACCTGAAAGAAACGGATTTCGATCTTCCACACATTTATTTCACTTTACGACAGGACACAAACACGCTTTACGTTAGAACCTTGAGGAAGCATCATATTGTCGTCCACCATATAAAATTTTTCGAGACTGTAATAGAAATGTTACTGCTTGAGGAAATTAACAACGGATGAACCGAAAAGAGTTGTAAAATATAATTCTGCTGGCTACATTTATAGAATTTCTTCCCTACCCACAGGAGTATAGCTTATCTATAAGAAATGGTTTGTCTGTTCATTTTCCCTTTGTCTTAACGTATTTAAGTGTACAACAAAAATTCTTATAGTGCACAGTACACATAGCATACATTATCTTCAATTTTTTACAAGATAAGTTATTTATGACTATGCACATAAATGGCACTCAGTCATTGTGTAACCATACTACTGATATTACACTATGCAGCAATCCAAAGGATAGAGGTAGCAGAAAGACTCCTTGGTGGTGTAAAATCCTGAGATTGTCAGCAACCTCTGCAGTGTAGAGAAAAAATAATGAAAACTAATATAACAAAGAATGCAAGAATGTCCCAGTTACTGAAATATCTTACTCCATTTCGGTAGTGTTAATAATAATTGTGCACAAGGTGTATCCCAAAGAGTTGAACTTCCATATTATACTTAAATCATAAAAAACTGGACAGTAATGCAATACTATTCCCCACAACATGTAGAGGCAGTGTGAAGCTTGGTGAATTAGGGATTTGTGTGTTTCTCCAGAAGGTGGTGGGGTTGAATCCCCTGACCAGTGGGGTAATCACATCACCTCTGGGTCCTTCAGCAAGGCCTTTAACTCCAATTGCCCCAGGGGTGCAGTTTGTTGTCCCACGTCAGACGTTCCTCAATTGTAAGTCATTTTGGACAAAGGCATCAACTAAACAAATAAATGTTGGCCTAACAGTGCACACTGGACCCAATCAAAATCCCTAGGCTTTGCTTTCCATGCCCTGGGGCTTTCTTGTCCTCTAGGAGAAGCTCAGCTTGTCAGAGGTGTACACACTGCAGCAGTCAGATGTATTAGTGCTGAGTGGCAGTACAGAAAGATACTCCTTTCCATGGGTGGACTTTCCCGTTTTCTTAATCTGGAACTGGACGTAGGGCTCAGAGGAGCGTAAGCAGTCGGAGCTGAGTGGGAAAGTGATGGACGCCTTCCTCTCTCCCTCCATCCCCTGCGAAGAATTAACAGGGATTGATGCATAAATGCGACGCGGTGCGCATATGCGTCTGTGCTCAATATGTGTCGACCTACCAGAGTCTGCAGAATGTTATTAGCAGGGTCTGTCTGTCCCGTGTCAACAAGTGCCTCTGTTTCAGTTGTAGGTGCGCATGCAGTTTTTGCTACTGGAGTGATGTCCTAAAAGGAAGGATACAGGGGAAATTTAAAAAATTAAATAAAAAAATGAAAACAGCAATGATATCAAATGAAAAACTTACTGCCATTGAAGAGACACAATTCCCAGAATTCTGTGCTCTGTCCCACAGAGGGTGACTGGGAAATTGGGGAGTGAAGGGGTAACTGTAAGTCTATAAAAAACAGGATGAATTAAGTTACCAATAACAAACTCTCGTGTGTGTACCAGTACCTAAGAGAAGACCAACCACATAGAGAGGTATTAAGACGTGTCTCCTCACAAAGGTCCAGCTAGAGGTCTCTGCCAGCAACATAAACACAAGAACACATGCAAAACTTGACATGACATGACATGAACACAAGCCTGGCCAAAGTGCCACCTTACCTCACCGTACAGGTGACCACCGAAAGGGGTGACGCTGGCATTTCTTTGAGTGTTTCTGCTTGGCCTGCTCCATGAGGGGTATTTTTTCTTAAGTAGGACAATAACGGCCATAAAGCCAAGTCCGCACAACGGAGCAGCTACTGACTTAAAGTTTACTCTCCACTTTGGTTTTTCTGCAGACGTGCATGGGAAAGAACACAAAGCGAAAAACAATGCTTACCATGCAGAGAAGTACAGTGCACAAGCATATGTGAGGACTTTCATCCATTGACAGCATGCAGCATACACGGGTACACCCTGGATGGGATGCCAGATCATTACAGGGCATGTATACTCTAAGAAAGACACGCTATGGGGAATTTAAAGATGCGACATGGGGGGAATATGCAAACTCCACACACAGAGGACAGGGGTAGGATTCTGGAGGTGTTACCTGGACAAGTTGTTACTTACTAACGACCTCCAGCCACGTGGAGGAGACGAGGTTGCCCTCCGTGTCTCGGACCTCATACACACCAGTGTTGTCCAATCTCAGCTGCTCGATAACAATCTCATCGGATTCACCCACTCGGCCCGGCGTCACCTGCCATCTGTAGCGCTCCGCGGTGGCCACGACTTCGCCGCCTCGCACGAGCAGGACGGCAGGCCGGTCGGTGATGGAAAGGTATGAAGTGGAGGAATAGGAGGGGATGAAAGACAGATGGGTTTTGGAGTAAGGAAGGAAGAGTGGAAGGACCAAGGAGTCACCAGTGAAGTAGGTAAAGCTGAAGCCATGTTCTGCAAGGAAAAGGCAGGAAGAATAAAATGGTAAGAGAAGGCTCGAGTTGAATAGTATATGGGAGACAAAACTATCATTTGTTCCTTCATTCACCTTCAACAATTAGATGGACTGTTGACAGAAGTTGCCTGTTAACATCTCTCAGAGTGTAATTCCCCTGGTCTGCTTGAGTCAGCCCTTCCAGAATCCAGTGTCCGGCCTTCACACTCCCCCTGCTCTGCTGCCTGTTCGAGGGAACCGAGCTGTTCCACAAGGTTGCAGGTTGGGAAAGCGACTGGGAGGATTTAGGGGAAAATTCCATGAAAGCGCCACCACTGGAGATGTCAATCTTTAAGTCGTCTCCATAGAAACGCCTGATGCTCTTGATGCAGTCTGAGTTAAAAAAAAAACAGAAGACTGCTTTGTACCATTTTGTGCCACACTGGTTGATTTTCCTAATAATAATAATTCTTTATTATGGCAAACAAATTCTGCACTCATCGGGGGGACGTCAGTTAAAAAAAGTAACATAATATTTAGGAATGTCTTACCTACTACAGTGAGATAGATCTTCTTATAAACAAATCCAGAGGACATCTTCAATTTAAAGAGTCCTTGGTCTTTCCCTGTCACCTCTTTTACCTGCAAGATCTTTTCTCCTGTCCAGCCATACCTGGGATCTATCACCTGAACATACACAGGAACATATAAACACAGAATCACATGCAAACTGAGGAACCAGTTAACTGCGCATACATGCAAACTAATAGCACATTAAAGAAGTCTGCATGTAACGGTGTGCACCAGCATGCAGAAGCACACAAGCCTCACCTTGTTGTGGTCCAGTACCACTCTTGTAAGTCCGGGAGGAGAACTGGGGATAAAAATGACCACTCTGACTCTAGACTTGATGGGGAGGTTAAAATCCTTCCCAGAACAGACAACATGCTTTTCTTCATTCCACACTACAACACAAAGAAAGGGTTATTTTCATTATTATTATTATAATTATTAGGAAAAACATACCTTTTGCAAAAATATTTGTCTATATATTTTAGAATTTACCTGCCAAAGAGAAATCTGGCAAAAAAAAAAAACAGAAATATTGCAGAATTAATGCAAAAAGTGTAAACATACACAAGTATTCATCACATCAGCTATTTAAACATCTTAGACGACTGAAAATGAAACTCACTCCAAGAGAAAACGCCCAGCAGGAAAACTAAGATCATCATCTGTAAAAGACACACGTAGTATAGTTAAGGGTATATATTCTACGCCCCACACCAGACAACCGTATCACGGCACAGAGGTTAATGACATCTAAGAATGAGTGCTTATTATAGTACTGTACAGTAGGTCGTGCTGTCTCTGACCATAATTTATCTAGCACCAAGTCGTATCAGTAGCCGGCACAGTGTTGCGCTAAAAGCGTCAGAATTCAAAGTAACTGAGAAAACACGTATACGAATGCCATTTAAAGCCATAAAGCACGTTCTGTACTCATAAAGTCGCTCGTTAACCCCCGACATACATCAATATGGGAAAACGCAGCCCGGAATGAAACAAAACAACAGGTAAAGTGTTCGAACGGACACCATTAAAAATAACATTTTGTCTTTAAACACACATATCATATAAGAAGTGTCACATCAGAAGTGTCCATGTTGCATTTCATCAATGAATTTTACAAATCAACAATCACTGGCGATTATCTGGTAGGCTATTTCAAATGCGACGTATATTGAATTACTGTGTAACTGTGCAACACCGCAAGAAAACGCACTATGCTTTATGATGAACTGGAAGATGCATCGATGTATTTGAGATAGTACGCTGAAATATTGCCTAATCACAATAACGCGTTATAACGGTACCATATTACCATCATTAACAAAAACTCACCTGTATCTCAGGCTCAGCTAATTATCGTACAGCATCTCCTCGATGTTACCGTAGAGACAGAATCCTCGTGCAGTGCTTTTGTGACTAAAGCATATTTACGTGCATGGTTCTCTCGCAGCACATACGCAAATCGCATGATTGGGGTTAAACTCGGTAAAAGTAACGCATCATCTCCAACGCGCGACTTTCCACTATGCGCCATCTACTGGACGGTCGCTGGAAATAATCTCCATTACGTCACCACGCGCTTTAAACGTACTGTCGCAGAGAGCTGTATGTAAAACCAGGAGTATTATATCAATACCCTGTAGCACGGTGGCCTCACACCTCCCGCGTTGCCACCGGCTTTTTCTGTGGAATTCACCCTGATTTTATATGGCTTTCCTCCCACAATTCAAAACATGAGAGATAAATGTTAAGTGTTAAATAAGTGTTCCATCGACCAGTGCTACCTATCGAGTCGTGCTACCGGGGCTGTTCTTCCTAGGCCCGGCTCTCCGTGACTCTATACGGATTAAGGTATCGGAAAATAACGGAGAGGGTTGGGACAGTGGTTAGTATTGTTGCTTTCCACCTCTAGGACCAGGGTTTAAGTCTCGGTTGTGGCTCAGTGTGTGTGGCGTGTCCTTCTCATGTTGTAGGAGTGTTTCCACTGGGAACTACAGCTTCCCCTCCCAGTCTAAAAACACGCTAAGATTAACTATCAAATTGGCAATAGATGTGATGGGTGTATGAGTGCACCTTATCCTGGGTTGTGCCCATAGCCTCTGGGCCCTGTTACCCTCAATAAGGTAAATGACTACAGAAAAATAATGGGTACACCAGCACTCCAAAAGATAGTACCATACACATCTCTCAGCATGGTTCAAAAGTAACTCTTTTCCAGTCCACAATATCTCCTCCGCCGTGCATCACAGGTATTGGAGAAATGCTACATATTGTGGTCCAACTTTCTTTTTACACACCCTCCCCCCAGGGCCAAAAATGAAGCAATACAAGAATGAAGAGGTACTCTCTGTTTCTTCTACATGCAAAAGTGCAGTTATGTAATGAATGTCCCCCAAACGAAACAATGCTGGGCATGCTGGTTCCATCCTATTTGATCGATTCCCACAGTTGAACAGATTCCTCACATTTTCTTCTTTCATTTTGATGAACGAGGGTTTGTACAGAAACATCCGTTCAAGAATCCCACCCCGAAAGAGCTTCTCTGTACGGAGGATCCGAATCAGGGGCGGGATGATGCCATTCTGACCTCGCACAGGAATAGTCGCCAGTTCAGCTCTTAAACTCACTGTCCCAAGCATCGAGTAGTATGTTCTAAGTTTATAGCCCACTGAATAAGACGACTGCAACATGAAGTCATCTATCCATACAACATCTTCCATTTGGTCACTTTTAATATTTCATTGTATTCCATGTCAATGAGCAAAAGACATGTCTTGCTTTAACAAATCTTGAGTAATTCAAATGAATTTCTAAACCCTGCACTTCAACTCCTTGCTTTGTGGAGGTTTATGTTTCCAGCTATAATTATTCATACATGCATTTTATCCGTTAACAATAATTTCCATATTATTGCTCAAGCTCAGAAACAACCAATCACCAATCAGCACAAACCGCACGCAACTCCTGCCATTTCTGCATGCATTCTACATGACATCATAAAGAGTGAAGGACAACATTCCCAAACATGTAATAAAGACAGCTTTATTACAGATTGTCAAGTGCACTGACCCAACTCCACATACATCATTGCTTCAGATTGCGTTCGATCCTCTTCATCGACCCCTCCAAACCTTTCACACGTTTCTCCAGATTGCTGGATTTGTCCTGCTCAGACCCGCCTCGGGCCAGACCCAGCAGTGCACAGGTGAAAACCAAGGCGCCTAGACGCCAGGCAGTGGTGTTGGCGTTTGCGCTGGTGTCGCTCACGATGACCATGAAGAGCCAAAGGGCAATGCTCAGCTTCAGAAGCCAAAGAACCCGCCTCAGGATGGACAGAACCAAATGCAGAACCAGGGAGAGGACCCAGTAACCAATCACCGCCAGTAGAGCCCACTGAGCGACAAAGGCCACCCCTTCTGCAGTGAAATGCGGGAAAGGCAGCTTCACTGCAAATAAGGAGAGAAAAAGTCCATTACAAAGCGTTCTGATTCTGCTCAATCACTGCGTTTTTCAAATCCATTTTAAGCAAAAAATATTGTGTCTTAAAAACCACAAGAATCATGCAATTTCTTACACTGCATCAGGTGATTATTTTTGGGATCTCTGGGAAGAATGTTCGTTTTTACTTAAACCAACAGGTTTTTCTAGCTTCAAGCCGGAACTTCAATCCAGCTATTTGCACAAGTTGTTTGTCGAGGCAGAGCTACATGAACACTGCAGCGGCGGTGATGTCCACATGTCGCAGCACGATCACATACCAGCAATGCGTTTCTCACCTGACACTCCAGTTGCACTCAGGATCTCGGTGACATAGACGGCAATCACGTTCAACCCACTGGCTGCTCCCGTCGACAGAAATCCGACCGCCACTTTAAAGTACTAGGCAGGGGAGAGTGAGACCATCTCATATGATTAATTCCCTTTATTGCTGTTGCAATTCACCATGTCACTAGTCACAAGTACCAGTGGAAAAACAGGCCATCAACCCGACCATACAGGTCAAGAGTGAGACCATCTCACATGCAGCAGTTTTCTGTCCCTACAGGTGGTACTCAGTCATATGGCCTCCATGAAGGCTCTTAAATGCAGTGCATTAGGGTTTGCAAAATGTACTATTCACATAAACAATACAGGTTTTTTTTTTTCTCAAAGCACACTCGCAACATATGAAAACAGCTGAGATCTCTCAGCCCGCTTCACAGCTGCCATTCGTGCACCTGTTGTTGTACAGTGTCTGCATTGTTCAGGCAACAGCAGCTCAGCAGAGCTCTACATAAATACAAAACTAATTTCAGGTTCTCTCTCACCTCCAATAAGGCCTCTAGTTTCTCCTGGTCAAACAATGAGCGAAGGCACAATTTAGCATTCTGTGTGAGGAGGGGATGTGCAGGAGAGAGGGTAAAGCCACAGTGGACCAGGTACAGGGTTAAGGAGACAAAAGCAAAAGGTAAGTTATAAGGCAGTTATAGGGCGGTGTGGAAGAGGAACGCGCGAAGCAGGAAAGGAAAAGCTGAGGATTATAAGTGTCAGAATCAAAGAAGCCAGATTTCCAATTGTTTAACGTGTCTGGCAGCAACGACAGGCGTTTCATTTAGGAGGATTTAGAGAATCGCACCCAGCGATAATGTCGCTGGTACCGCCTCTCTTTCTCACCTCAGTGGTCGTTTCGATGACCCGCGATCCGACGACGGACACCAGTAGCTGGTGTGCTTTCCCGCAAGCTTCATCCAGGACAAGCCGCAGTCCCACCAGCAGCTCATTGGGGGTCTGGGAAGCCCCCACATCCGCGGTGCATGGGGGCACCACTCCAGAAAGCGTGATCACAGCTAAAGCCACCAGACTGAGGCGTACTTTGCAAATCCCTCGTAGAGCCATTTCAATATCAATAAGTGTAATAATAGTATTGGACGTACGCAAAACTAATTCAATCACTAAATGATTATATTTTGGACATTCGGTTTCTTAGGGTTTTTAAATGCACAATCGGCTTATATATTTCCGCAAAAAAACTAAACACGCAAAATAAACTGAATACCGATCACGTTGTTCAATTTATTATTAGTAACAAATGACAGCACGCCCAACTGAGACGACATGCAGATAAGAATAAACTCCCAGCCTCCAGCCGTCTGTAATGTCTTGGAAACAACACCAACAATAAAATAATTCTATAGCGATATTTGGCAAACACAGAATTGGTTAAATGCACTTTTGGATTATTCCACCCTTATATTTCCATTACAACCTGGCAACGCTGCAAAACTGCATCTCATGCCTTTTTACACCGTGACCAAGGACACGCGCGTTATTGCGTTACCATTAAATAGCTATATTTAGTATTGAACAAAATTAAAAATAGACTGACCGAATAATACGGCTATACTTTAAATATATCGAGAAATCCGAGGAAGAAAAAAAGTCGGACACTGCTTCTCCGAGGAATTTCCCAAGTTTGACGTTATAACAAAAGAGACGACGGTCGAGCTGGAAAACGCTGGGCTGATTGCAGGCGTTTAAATCTCCTTTATGCTTGTGTGTGTAGTTGAAGGCGTTTTCAATCGGTAAAGCCAGCAGGAAGCTGCTATTGTTTGGCGGATATGAAATGACCTGAAGAAAGTTTTGTGCGCCCCCAGAGCGACGCACACGCTGCCTCCCCACTGACTCGCCGCCTTTAAATTTTCCAGCTCGGCGTTCTCTTGCATGCCACCCAGATGGGCCGTACGAACGGGAGGGATCCTGGGATTTGTGGTTCCGCTCTAACCACTGAGCATCAAGCCACGAGAATTTACTGTAACTCCCGCCCCAAAATACACAGTCAATATACGAACATGTTTTATCGTCTTTTTTTATTAATTGCAAATAAGCAATTACAAATCTGAACCATAAGGAGAATAGAAACCAATACAACTACTTAAAGCAGCTTTCAAATAAAAATGAATAATTATAATCATGAAAAAAAAAAAACAAAAAGAGGCAGGCAAACTCAGGTTGCCCAACTTGAGCTTAAGTCCTGTGTATTTACTCTTCAAATCAGTTACTTAATATACTAGTTTCGTACTGATATAATTGCTTTTTGCTTGGGAGTTCATGAGCCCAAGCTTGCTGTTCAGGGCTCCCTCTCACAGCTCTCCCGAGGTTCCTGAAGAGGGCCTTTTTCTGGACTACGCCTGAGACAGACTGTGCGCTTAACGTTTCGGCTAAATTTATACAACCTATTCTTCGAGCCCCACAACCTCAGTCATGGGAAGTAGCTATTTGAAATTCTAGCACAATCACATACCTCACTCGGTCTTACTGTCCATTTTTAATCACATTTTTCTACCAGGGGCGGAGTAGTTCCTCACCCCCGTTAGCGCCCACTGGGCGTCTATCCGATGTAGATGCGGTGGAAGTCGTTAGCCCCGAAAGCGGCGTTGCATTTGGGACACTTCCTCTGACGCGTGTCGTACCGCGTCTTCACGCACTCGAAGCAGAAGACGTGGAAACACTTTGTCAGGACGGCGTCCTTCACACGCGAGTTACAGCAGGGGCAGGTGAGACGTGCCTACGAGGGGTGGGGGAGAGAGAGTGGGGGCAGAGTTACAGAGGCTCGTTGACCAGGCCGAGCAAACGAAGGGACACTCATCCTCTGACAGGGAGGGCAGGCACCTACTTTGTACTCATTAATCTCCTGATTGAGAATTTCGTCACAGTTTGAAATGTTCTCCGTAGGCTTCTTGGCCTTCTCGAGTTTTCTCCTCAACTTCGAAATGTCCTCCTGGAAATGATTATGGAAAATGATTGGTGCAGTAGAAAACCATCAATAGAGTGTAGGAATTGGTACATTAGAATGTACTAGATATTGTCAACTTATTAAAACTACCAGAGGTGAGCTGGTATGAAATTATGAAAAGGAAGTGAAGTGAAAATGATTGTCATTGCTGACACACCAGAGCAC
The DNA here is from genome assembly GCA_026779585.1 of Mormyrus proboscirostris. Taxonomy (NCBI): domain Eukaryota; kingdom Metazoa; phylum Chordata; class Actinopteri; order Osteoglossiformes; family Mormyridae; genus Mormyrus; species Mormyrus proboscirostris. The sequence goes on from JAODKF010000018.1 coordinate 2,053,294, forward strand.
ACAGTGGATAACAATGAAATGTGTCCTCTGCATTTAACTCATATGTGACATAGAAATGGGCAGGTAATTCAGCACCCGGGGAGTGCTTGGGGGCAGTGCCCTGCTGTTTGGGGATTTGAATCAGCAACCTTCCACTCACAAACACGCTTCCCTAACCATTAGGCCACTACTGATTCATATGTCACTTATTCCATCCAGGGTGTCCCCCACTCACTGTGACCCCGATTCTTATGCATGGATGGACGGACGGAGTTTAGACTGTTTTGGAATATCTCACGTTGCACTTCTGTGACCTGCCAAAGACTGTCTCTTTGTGATATTTACATCACCGGGACCAATGACTCCTGGTGCAGTAAGTGAATCCGCTCACTGTTCATAGCCTAAACCTTCGCAGACACACAGAACACTTCACTGGTCTCGCCTCCTACGCACCTGGGCTCGGCGTGCATTAAAGGACTCCTTCTCGCGGGAAATGCTGTTCTCGATCACCTCCTCGCGGACCCCGCTGAGCCTTTGCTGAACGCTGTCCAGCTGAGTGCGGATCTCCTCTGAGAGCAGTGCCGACTCCTGGGCCTGGTAAGGCAGAGGTGGTGGTGGGGGGATACACGCATTACGAGGGGAGGGTCCCAGCCAAACATGAGCCAAGCAGGGCAGCGTACTGTCTTTGCACATAGATCAGCGTGAGGAAGCTTCTGTAACATTAACATTACGAGTACAGAGGATTTATTGACATATCACATTACCAACTTCCATATCCCTGCAATCATTGACCATACTATAAATAAATACTATAAATATTATACCACACCTAATCAAAGCTTTTAGTCCGGCATTAATGTTAAGCAACGAATATCAGGTAGAGTTTCACGGATCATGTGGGTTTCCTCAATGAACTCCAGCTTCCTCCCGCAGTCAGAAGACACACAGTGAGGTTACCTGGTATTAACTGCCCCTAATATGAGTGTCTGTCCAGAGTCTTGGGCCCCAAACTATTTCAGGATTAAACCCCTCCTCCTCAACTCTGTGCAGGTAATTGAAAGATGGATAGATCAATAGGGATATTGATCATACATATGACCTTTGTGTCTTGCTAATTACACTGAACGATACAGCTTCTTCTTGCGTCACCAATATTTCAGCTGGGATTATAAAGAGGAGCATGCAGCTCTGGTTGACCTTGCGTTTGTTCATCTCCAGAGCCTGGGTCCGCAGTGCCAGTTCTCGCTCTGCAGCACTAATGGTGCCCTGTAGGAGGCGCTCCTTCTCTTCCAGTTTTCTGACTACCTGTAGCTGGGCATCAACCTTACAGAAAAAAGGGAATTATGTGATGCAACGCAAGACGGACTCATGACCGGTATCTGTTAAAATCCCTTCACACATGAGTAGCGAACATCGACAAGTTGTAATTCCGTTGTTTTGTTTTCATTGATGTTCGCAATATCTTCTGTAAAGCCTCTACATTTCACTTTTAATTAGTGTAATTAATTGCGGGAAAAAAAGACATAAGACTTCAGAATGGCCTGCAGCCCAGCGCACCTGAGTCTTCAGTGTCAGCAGCTGGTCGGCCAGCTCTTCCTTCTCCTCCTTCAGCAGTTTGTGGATCTGGTTGGATTTGATCCTCTCACTCATCAGTTTGAAGTTGGCGTCGTCCTTCTCCCTCAGCTGCTGCATGAGTCGGATGTTTTGCTCCTGCATGTCCTCAAACGCCTGGCCGGTCACGTCCATCTCACTGAGGAGCGCGTCTTCCTCCTGAGTCAGAGGATGGCCACGTGAACACGTGGGCGTACACGCAAACACGCACGCCCCTGTGCATTGACAGAAGGACACGGCATACACACCTGCTTGGCCAGGGAGAGTTTCTTGTTGAGAATGTCGATCTGTTCTTCTACTAAGTGGATCTTCCTCAATGCCTCCTCGTCCGCCATCTTCTTCCCCTCCCTCCTCTCCCTCTCCTCCAGCTCCCGCAGACGCTGTTTGAGCTCCTCAGCCTGACGGAGGGGCGTGACCGCTCAGAATATTAAATGCCTAACCCTTCCATTTTAAAATCATAAAAATCCCACATCTGTCCCTGAGTCTACCAGCACGATTCCTTCATCAAACGCTGACCTGTCTCTTGTAAAGTGGGGGTCAACGTACAATGCCCTACGGTCGCCTAAACGCACGAAACCGAGGGCTTCAGCGAAACGCGTCAAAGATAGCTGGGGAAAACAAACAATGGGGGCACAGCCCTTTTTCCCCCAGATGTAAATACAAAGGGTAATGCCGAAATCACTGAATGAACAGGGCACACTGTTCACACGAGTGTGTGGTGTGCACCAGGCTCACACCTCAGACTTGGCCTTCTTCTCGGCTGCCATCAGCTGCACTTTGTCCCGCTGCTCCTTGGGCGCTGACCTGTACATGTCCAGGAGAAGCTTCATCTCTTTTTGGGACTCCTGTGCCTTCCTGGTGAGAAAAGAGGGGTCGGCGCCTGGGTCTTCATCACAGCCACCAATAGTACTGAAAATCACTCCTAGTACTATTTTCATGCTAATATATTATGTTTCAATTATTATTTAGAATTTCAAAATTGCTATTTAGTGGATATTCGGTAAGACGGTTACTGACAATCAGCCGTCTGGCGTTTATCTGACATTTTACGATAAAAACTTAAGCAAACAACTTTACCAGAGTAAATTCACAAAGAAATCAAACAAAAAGGTGAAATTTGACCCCAAACAAAAGAATCACTAAAAGCATCCGGTGGGGGCAAAAGAATTGCTGACCTAACAATTAATGTTTACACCAATCAATAACATCAATATTTTTCGATTTTTTTTTTAGACTGTCAAGCTACTTTTTTGTGTATTTTCATAAAACACCTGGGTTAAATTCTGATGGTAAATAACGTACTTCAGCTCTCCTCTGACAATTTTCAGCTGCTCCATTTCCTTCCTCTTTGGTCCTCCAATCACAGCACATCGCTCAGCCGAGCCCTCCTCTGATTGGCTGCTTGTGCTAGGCCTCTCCCTCTCCTCCTTCACTGGTCCGCCTGGTCCTCCGCGGGCAGCTTTCTCCCGCTCACGCTCCCTTTCTCTCTCCCTCTCTCGCTCCCTCTCTCTCTCTTTCTCCTTTTCCTTCTCTTCCTCCTTTATCGTCCCTTCTCCATCTGCCCCTGGCTCTGTCTTCACAGTTGGTCCTGAAGACACAGAGAAGAACGTGTGAGAAAAAAATTTCGAAATATAGGGCGCAAGTAGGGCCGAGCGTTATCATATTGACATTATATCGAGCATGCACAATAATCACCAGGGCTTCAAATGACAGGTAAAGCATTTAGCCGAACGCCAGCCTTTCCGTGCTATACGGACGTTTATTTACACCCATGATTAGTTAAGCAGATTAATAGCATGACTAAAATATTAATGAGGAATTTTATGATGCCCAAAAGTTCGGCATATTCTTATGTTTAATAAGCGTGTGAGACTTTAAACTGCGAAAAGTACCGCCACACCATTGACATCTTTTTACCTTGTTTATCCGCAAGATCTCCTCTTTTTTAAGAGGTTTGGTTTGCTCCGCTAAACAAATGTAATAAAGACTACTAATAATAGTAATGCTGCCCCAGCTCCCTGTTACTAAGTTCTGAGCATCACAAAATGCATCTCATTAATATTTTAGCTGTACTACTAATCTGCTAACCAAATATTGGGCTTAAACAAATGTGTGTATAGCACTGAAAAGCTGGAGTCCGGCCAAATACCTCGCCTTTAATCCAAAGCCCTGGTGATTATTGTGCATGCACCACACAATATCGCCCAGCCCTAGGCGAAAGTCACCAACGATAGTGCCCGTCTCCTCTGAAGGTCAATATCCATGATGTATTTTTAATGAATATTAACAAATATTGCAATTAAATCAACACCCAAGTGATAAAGCGGGGGGAAATGCACCTATACTGGTGGGTGTGGCAGATCCATTGTCGGGCTCCGCCTTCACAAGAACTTCACAGGAAGGCGCCGGCGTTAGGGGAGAGGCGGTCTCTTCCTTGACGTCCAGCTCCGTGCTGGACTGTGAGTGGAGGATAGAGCTGCCCTTCAGGGCTCGGGCCTATCAGGCAAAGGAGAGTGACTTCAGCATCAAATGAGACCCTGTGGCGCCCCTGCCTGGCCTCCCTGGACCCTCCATGTGACCTGTCACCTGATTCAACTCCGCCTGGGCCTCCCTCAGCCTCAGCTTGTACTTCAGCACCTCACCCTTCATCTGCTGGTTGTGCGTCTGTAGGGTGCTGATCAGGTGACGCATCTCCCTGTTGATTGGCCCTGAGAAAAACAGAGGCGCAAATCGTACGTTGATGCCCCCGCGTGACACGCCATTACCCTGTCACTCAAACATCACGATAGCATCGCATAACCAGTTTAAGCAAATCACGTCCCCTCGGACAAGCCCTCCCCGCCCACCAACTCCTTACCTGCTTGCTCATTGGCCGCCAAGGTCTGCTCGAACTCGATCCTCAGCATCTCATACTCCTTGCGCACCTGAGCCAACGTGTCCTCCAGCTGGATCACCTCGGTGCGAACCTTCCTCTGGAGAGAGACTTCGTCATTCTGCAACAATAAGTAACAACCTCACGGTAAAAAAAAAACACACACATGCATCAGGGACGCAGCACGAAGATTCATAATTAAATAAGTTCACGTATGGGAATCGGCTGATATTCATTAAAAATCATGAATCGTATCGGTGCGATGTGTCAATCTTGGCCAATGTTGCCGGCCGGTATTTAAATTTCATCAGTTTTAAAAATTTTCAGCATCAGAGCTAAACACATAAATACTAAAGTAATGGAGATCGACCTGGATAATAAACTATTTTCCATATAAGAGGATGACGGACTCTGTCAGCTCATTCTCAGCTTAATAGTAGGGCCGCCACTTTCAATCACAAAAAACAACAACCCCCCCCCCCTTGAGTTTCCTGCAATAGGCAGGAAACTACGCAAAGATGCTTCTTCTACAACAAACCACGGTAATCAGTCTACACTACACTACGGCAGAGACATCAGGTTCACCCAACAGTACCTCCATGTGGTCCAACTGCCTGAGCCGGGCTGTTCTGGTGGTGCTAAGCCTGGCTCGAGTCTCGTCCAGCTGGGCCTTCAGAACCAGGGACTCGTTGTACAGGACGGAGAACTGGGATTGCAGGCAGCGGTATTCTGAGGTTTCCCTCACCACCCCCTCGGCACGGCAGCAGAGCTCCACCTGGGATAAATGCGGGGGGCGGGGCAATAGCGTGCCAGTGACTCACAGTGCTTCCCATCCGCCAGGGGTTCAGACACTTCCCACCATGACTTTTCCGTACTTAGTTACTCACTGTATTTTATACTCCCATTGACTCAAAGCTTATCAACAGCACATTTTCTTGATCTCTAACTTTTCTATAATCATGTCATTTCTTATTTTGTGCATTTTTGTCCATCCATCAATCCATTTTCTTAAACAGTTTGTCCTATTCAGGGTCACAAGCGGTACGGAGCCTACGTGCACAAGGCCGGGAACAACCCAGGATGGGGCCGCCGACCCACCACAGCGCACACTCACACACACACCGTTCACTCACACACACACACCTATGGGCAGTTTGGTAACACCAATCAACCTCAGCATGTTTTTGGACTGTGGGGGGAAACCAGAGCACCCAGAGGAAACCTCACAACGACACGGGGAGAACATGCAAACTCAACACACACGGAACCCAGCTGGAGACTCGAACCCAGGTCCCAGTGGTCTGAGGCAACAGTGATGCTTAAATTGTTTAAACTGTATAGTTGTGCCAACACCGAAACAAATTTCTTGTACTTTATGAACATGGAGAGTAAAAGGATTCTGATTGAAAAGAGGGGCTGGACACAGTACAATAAACACATAAAGTGACTAGCTGACACCCAAATAACGCTTTGAAAGACTGTTTTCCAAAAGCCCTGTTTACTTATACAGTGAAATAAGTTTGCAAGGAAAGGTAACTGAAAGCAGAGCGATGTTGAGGTCTCACCCTCATGTTGTTGTTCTCCTGGTACACATTCTGCAGGTCCTGCTGAAGCTTCTGCAGCTCGCTGAGTCTGTTCTCTGCCAGTTCCCTGTTCTCCTCCAACTCGCTGTTCATCTCCTCAAACTGTGAGGAAGAATAATTATCAGGGATCAGGGACAGAAAAGGGGAAATGTGAGCGGAAAGCCGGCAGGGGCCCCGTGGTGTTCCTTACCTTCCGCTTGTTGATGGTGATGGTCCCACAAACACTGCTGGCTTCTCCGCAAACCTTGTAGCCTTTACTGTTCACCTGCAGGCAGAGACCACGATCAAGCAGGGAGAGCCAGGTTCACATATCCAGACACACAAGGACCGACGGTGCCGACGTACCCTCTCCAACACCTCCCCAAGATGGGCGTTGAGCCGGTTCTCCCGTCGCCGGATCTTCTCCATGTCCCACTGCAGGTCTTCGATCAGAACCTGGAGCTCGCTGATCCGACTGTCGGCCCGCGACACGGCCCGGCCCAAAGTCCGAGACTGAGACACAGACTGATGAGCTCAAATTCCACCCAGCATCTTTACAATTACAGTAATTCCACTTCACCGCTGTATGGTTGTGCGATTTTACTACAATGGAACTTTACACGCCGCCAGATTTTAACCAGGAAAATATAATTACCTCACTGGTCATGTGACTGTGTCTTTGCTGCAGCTCTTCTGTCACCTGACGCAGTCGCTCGTTTTCACTGACCAGCAGACTGTTTAGCTCCGAAACAATTTCCGGGATACTGCCCTCTGTCAACACAGGCAGAGAAATTATGACAATCACGGTGTGCAATTTATATGCAAATATTAATTACACGTCAGTGTTATGATAAATGTCCAACCATAGCATAGCAAGTTTTCAGACACTGGAAAATAGAAAGTACCCACAGATATACAGTACATAGGCAGTCAAAGAAACTGTCTACAGCTATTTATCTTAACATAAGTGTATATTTGTCCAGAGTAAAAACACAATTGAACATTAGGTGTGATAGAGTTAATACTGGCAGAGCTCCTGAATTAATATTATGCTAATATTTGTTTGCTGATTGGACATATATCACATTTTTTTTTTTTTTAAAGTTTTTTGCTGAACTGCAGTTCAAGTCCACATCTGATGCAAAAACAAGGGCTATCATGGTGCACATATTCGCCGTGCGCCGATCAGTTACATCAGTTTTGCTTGAGAAAACACAATGAAATGAATTCGCTTCTTGAAATGGGCAAAATGTAACAAGTTTAACAAGTAGATGTTCAACATTGGAACCCCCCCCCCCCCCCCCGTCACGTACATCAGTCGTTCGGGTACATTTTGTTTCCCAAAACATCACACCAACACCAGAGAGAGAGAGAGAGTAGAGTGAGAGATAAGAGCAGCACTGTCTATTGGCTCTGTTGTATGTTGCTGGAAAAACACCCAACATGCGACAACCCCCAAGTGTGTGGCGAGCGGAAGAAATTATAGAGCTGTTTATTGTGACAGATAATATTTGGTAGTTGAGAAAATAGTATCTAGTTTTATCCATCCATCCATTTTCCAACCTGTTTATCCTTCTGGGTCGCGGTGGGTCCAGAGCCTATTCCTGAAGCAACGGGCACGAGGCAGAGAACAACCCAAGTTGGGGCGCCAACCCATAACAGGCCACACTCACGCACCATTCACTCACAAATGCACACCTATGGGCAATTTAGTAACTCCAGTCAGCCTCAGCATGTCTTTGGACTGTGGGGGGAAACCGGAGTACCCGGAGGTAACCCCACGACGACACAGGGAGAACATGCAAACTCCACACACATGAAACCCAGGCTGAGACTCAAACCCACGTCCCAGAGATGTGAGGCAACAGTGTGAACCACCGGACCACCATGCTGCCCCGGATTTAGCATTTGGATTTTTTATTTTACATTTTTACTTTTTCTGTGTAAATGAACCTCTCAGATTTTGTTATTCAGACACGGCGAATGGCCTTCGGTTCGGATTACAGCTGTTCTTATAATATTTTTGCAGTGTTAATAAAAATAAAAAAAACACACATTTTGTTTCCATACTGTACCCCAATTAAAAACATAGATGGGCGCACTGGATGGTTACAGCATATAGCGGACTGACTTTAGGAGGGGCTTCGAAATCTCTAAGCAGACACATTTTAACAGACAGACAATCTCATAGTTCTACAACACCATCATAATCATTTAAAATCATCTTTGATTGCCCAAGATTTTTGCACAGTACTGTACATACGCAAGTCATCTCAAGCATTCCTATTACCTATTTACGTACTAATTAATGTTTCCCCTCTTACATTTTTAGTATATTAAGGAGGCATGAAGCCATTCTCTTAAGGTCACAGACGTCCCCCCCCCATGCTTCCTCACCTGCCCCCGCATCCGGATTCTTTTCCATTAAGTCGACGGTGCTCTTAAGGCTCTCGTAGATGTCGACCACCCGACCAACCAGCTGCAGGCTCAGCTGCAGCCTCTCCTGTAGCTCCGCCTCCATCTCCTCGCTGGTGCTGCTGGCCAGAGTGGCGAGGAAGGAAGGGGCCGTTTCTCCTTGGTGCCCTGTGACGATCAGTGCAGGACACATTGCCGCTGCTGTCTTATGTGGAGTCACGCCTGATCGAGTCACGCCTGATCGAGTCACGCCTGACCGCATTTACGATCCATTAAGATCCGTAGTAACTAAGGTTGTTAGGTAAGGTCGTCCATTTGAAAGTACGAGTTGTAAGTTGCGCGTTTTGGGGACTTCCTTTACACTGATCGAGAGACCCTTGTAAGCGGATTAAGCGGGTACATCGCTTAGTGTAACGCGTGCAGGAGAAAGTGCAGCGCTGGTAGCTGTGTAGTGACCCGCTGTCCATGTCTAATTAGTAAGACAGTATGTGTACACTAATGCACACGTGACGGGCAGCTACACTATTGCGATACGGCCAAACAGACTGTTCACATGTAGGCAGAGACCATGTTCAAGCTGGAAGAGCCCGAAATGAGAATCCACAGCAAGTTGTAATACACCACGCTGTCGAAAAAATTCTACTATTATCAGAGACGGCTGTCTTCCAGAAGAGCAGAATAAAAGCCTAAATTGCTAATATTGGGAGAACTGAGAAGTATTCTAATCCTCGTTTAAGCGTATTGTCTGGACAATGGATATACACACAAAATGAGTCTTTCTTGCCACGTTTCTAAGCCACACGTCACATCCTTGGATTGATGGCCACACTCCCCCATCTCACCTCGGTCTCTGACCCTCTCCTGGTTGGAGTCCCCATCCGGCTCTGGGGTCTCCGGCTTGAGGCTCCGCCCTTCTGCAGACGGCTGATCTGCAGGCTCACTTCCTGACTGGTCATAGCGCCGGCCAATAAGACGCACATTTTCATCGAACTGTGACAGAGGTACAAGAAGGCTGAGTGAATAGCTGCAAAGCTACAGAGTTTGCTATGTTCACTTCCCGGTCAGCCTGGATTACCTGGCTCCAGTAGCGGTTCAAGATTAACAGACTGGCGTCATCGGTGGCCTGCCGCGTCTCCAGTCTCTCAGCTCTCTCCCTCAACTCATCCTCTATTACCTAAATACCGAAATAAATAATGGAAAAACCAAAATTCATCACAGCAGGGAACCAATTCATTCATTCTGCTCAGATTATGCAGCTGACAATTTAAAAATTATATACAATCGAGTGGTGGCCTAACGGTTAGAATGGCGTGCTTGTGATTGAAAGGTGGTTGGATCAAATCCCCAAGCAGCATGGCACCACTGAGGTACCCTGAGCGAGGCGTTGTTCCCAGATATTCAAAAACAGTCTAAACTCCATCCGTCCATCCATGCTTTTACATCAGGGTCACAGTGAATAGAGGACAGCCTGGATGGGATCAGTGACATATTAGGCAGTGGTAGCCTAATGGTTAGGGAAGTGCGCATATTAGTGGAAGGATGCTGGTTCGAATCCCCAATAAGCAATGTTCTAACCCCAAGCACTGCTCCCTGGGTATGCTGCCCCCTGCTATGTCACAATGTCACATACAGGTTAAATGCAGAGGACACATTTCACTGTTGTGCACTATGTGCTGTGGTCTGTCAGCAATGACAATTAAGCACTTTCACTTCACTTAAATAAAGAATTAAAAGTTAAGGCCTACATGTCACTTCAACAAGATTTTGCAATACCCCTTTACCGAGGTTAAATTAGAATCTATTAAATCAAACTTAATAATACATCAAAATGTTTTATCACAAGTAATATTCTACCTAATTTTTTTCACAAAGTCCACGTGAAAATGCATGAAAACAAGTTATTAACAGATTGATTCTTACAGGTCTCACCTCCAGCAGAATTTAGCTAGTAAGTGAATACAGCAGCACGGTGAGTGAAATGTCAAAATACACAAACACAGGACAGAAAAACAAGGCGTCATGCAGGAATATCTTTACACAAGAACTGAATACCTGGTCAGCCCTAATAATAAAAATGAACATTAAAGCTGATGAAAAAAACATAATATTTAATGCAAAAGTAGCCTTTCATTAAACCGGTATTTTACTAAATTACAGGACCTTAAGGAAAAAAACGTTAATGTTAAAGGAGGTGAAACAGTGCTCTGGTAAGGTGTGATTTCGGCATAAGGAGGCTGAAAATAAATCGTTGATTGCTCTAGAACACTTTTATGTGGCGATCGTAAATGTACACAACACACATTAAACTAAAGAGTATGACGGAAGTACCTGACACAACACACATTAATCTAAAGAGTATGACGGAAGTACCTGACACAACACACATTAATCTAAAGAGTATGACGGAAGTACCTGAC
>JAODKF010000018.1:2068589-2109264 GCA_026779585.1 Mormyrus proboscirostris
CCCCCATTCGCACCAAATTTTATGTATTCAGTGGCCCCTGTAAGGTGCTGGCCCCCTGAATCTGCCAGGGGCCCCCATGCCCTTAGTGCCTCCGCGTTTCATCCCCCTCCTTCCATTCCGCAGGTACTATGGGAAAGCGCCTTCAGAAGATAAACGTGGAGAATAACGAAGAGAACCGGCGCTTCTTCCGTGACCTTCTCTTTTCTGTCGATTCCTCGATTGCCAACAGCATAGGGGGGGTCATCTTCTTCCATGAAACCCTGTACCAGAAGTCTGACAAGGGAGTTCCCTTCCCTGAGGTCATTAAGGAGAAGGGCATCGTGGTGGGCATCAAGGTAATCGGGCTACTGGCGCGTTCCTCACACGGCGTGCAGCCATCTGCTGTTATCAGGTATTGATTTGGTGTCATTCCTAGGTGGACAAAGGCACAGCCGGTTTGAACGGGACAGATGGGGAGACGACAACACAAGGTGGATGTCATTTTCTGTTCTTCAGTACTGCGGATAACCAATATCTTTTGATGCTGACAACTTTCAGTCTTTTGATGCGTTTCATATTAATTGTTTTTTACCAGTTTCGTCTCGCATACATAAATCCAGTATTCATGCAGCGCCGTCTGCTTGGTGACGTGTCTATGGCGAAGACGCTCGAAATTCAAAATCTATATGTCAAGCATCGTTTATAACTCAAATATGTACTTTGGGTAGAAGAGCGTAGTGCGTTACTGTGGCTTGGCTTTTCAGGGCTCGATGGTCTGGCGGAGCGCTGTGCCCAATACAAGAAAGATGGCTGCGATTTTGCCAAGTGGCGGTGTGTGCTGAAGATCTCTGACGGCTGCCCGTCAGCCCTTGCGATAGCTGAGAATGCCAATGTGCTCGCTAGGTATGCCAGCATCTGTCAGCAGGTGCGTATCTTACCTCCTGCTCATGTCATTCATGCGCGGTCTGACCGGCTGATACCACAGCTGAACTAAGTCACATTTTTTTCAGGCTGACTGTACCCAAGCTTTTGCACAGTGTAAAATGTGGACCTTTAACAGAAACGAACAAATCATTGGGCTTTGTTTCACTTTTCACAAATGATTGTTGTATTTGTGCCAAAACTATATTTCAAGGTTCAAGGTACTTTATGGTTATCTGCAGCTGTGTACACGTACAAAGTGTGATGAGACAACGTTTCTCCATAGTGCAGGGGTGCATGACGTAAATACATTGACGTACAACGAGAGTACAACATTCACACGGACAAGAACAACACGAAACGTTGAACACTGCAACATTGTGCAATATGGGGCATTGAGTGTGACAGGGGACCACTTAGCCGGGTGCAGGGTCATTAATTAATTAGGACATAAGGAGGTTATAGCAGCATTAGTTGAGAGTTATAAGTAAAGTGCCAGTTAAGAGTGGAGTTATTGTGAAGTAAATAGTCAGGTAGTGTACTGGAATGACATTTGGTTAGGCAGAGATTCATAAATGTTTAGCATTAAGAATTCTGACGGCTTGTGGTATGAAGCTGTCACAATCTGACGCTGTAGTACTGCAGATATTTGCATGTTATACTGAAATACACTTCCGATTGAAACCTTATATTAACGATCATGTATTTTTGTGAAAATTTTGTATTAAAATGAATTCATCCCATTCCATGCAAAATCCCCTGACAAGTCCTCCTTTCTCTTTACCCCAGAATGGCTTGGTTCCTATCGTGGAGCCTGAGATCCTGCCGGATGGAGACCATGACTTGAAGCGGTGTCAGTATGTCACTGAAAAGGTAACGCACTGGCATGTGCTCGTCCGTCTCTCGCTGTTGCTGCTAGCGCCGCGTAGGATATTCTCCTTTACTCCTTTACGCTGGGAATTCCCTCCAGGTGCTGGCGGCTGTTTACAAGGCCCTCTCTGATCATCATGTCTACCTGGAGGGCACCCTGCTGAAGCCTAACATGGTCACTGCAGGGCATTCGTGTCCTAAGAAGTTCACCCCTGAAGAGGTTGCTATGGCAACAGTATCAGCCCTGAGGCGTACAGTACCCGCCTCAGTGCCTGGTAAGAGGGGCGGGGAAAAAAAAAATCAGGAAAATGAAGTTGTTCCGAGGCATTGAAAAGGCTGCCAAACTGGAAGCATTGCAGATTTTTCCTCGGGATCTAAAAGATGCTCACTGTGTAAAGGGACTATGCTTTGACTGTACTGTCATTTCAGTATTCCTCAGGTCTGTTTTGTTGTGCTTAATTTTGCCAACAGGTATTTGCTTCCTGTCTGGGGGCCAGAGTGAAGAGGAGGCCTCTCTCAACCTTAATGCCATAAATCAAACGCCCCTCCACCGACCCTGGAAGCTGACATTTTCGTACGGCCGTGCCCTGCAGGCTTCTGCTCTATCTGCCTGGCAAGGCAAGCAAGAAAACAAAGAGGCTGCACAAAATGCCTTTTGCACACGAGCCAAGGTAATCAGGTTAATATTGAGGGGGAGGAGCTCTAAGCTTATGGGAATTTCATACACAAAAATGCTTTGACGATGGAACAAGAAAATGATTGGATCTCATTCTGTACTAATCTAATTATGGAGGAGGTGGGTCCAAGCAATTAGTCGTCACCAAGACATCTGATTGGTTGTTCCTGCCTCCTTTAGATGCTTGGACCCACCTCCTCTACTATCTGATTGGTTATCTCTCAGAACCGGTCATTTTTCTTTCTGCCCTCAGAACATTTTTGTGCAAGTAAATCTCCCATGAGCAAAATGCCAAGTCTTTGTGGGAGTCGCCAGTCTGCTACACTTTTTACTACATTTTAAAGTTAATATTTACAGTTGCTGTTTGTCTTCCTCAGATTAATGGCCTGGCTTCACAGGGAGAATACAAGCCTGCAGGTGAAGCTAATCGGGCTGCTACTCAATCTCTCTTCACAGCCAGCTATGTGTACTAGAATGGGAATCCTCAGCAGGTTACCCAGCGCATGGCATCCCAGACAAGTGACAGAAGCAACCTCAAAAGTGAATTAAAAACTAACGTTCTACACATGAAACATGGCTGGTTTATTTGGGAATTTGCTGACATGCGTATTGATTCAAAATGCACAAGCTGTTTTACAAAAACCATCCTGGTCTTTGAATAGTGCTGTACAGTACCAGTCAAAAGTTTGGACACGCCAAGCCGCCTATAAAGGAGACTAATAGTATCACATCACATGACCTGGCTACCTGACCTAAACACAGTAGAGATGGTTTGGGAGGAGTTTGACCTGAGAGTAATGGAAAAGCGGGCAGTGAGTGTGATCAGTGATATGTTATAGTTTTAATGTCTTTATGTATTCTAAAATGTTGCAATATTTTTCTATGGCAGTGCTGTCCAAGCTTTTGACTGGTACTGACAACCCAATCTTGGAATGGTGTTGGCGGGTGAAAGGATTGTAAATTGATGTGGCTATACTGAAAACAGAGGTAGTAATACACGCACTCACACCTGAAGGATAATACAACCGTAATGGATTTCAGGGGCCTGTGTCACAAAGCCAGTTTTCTTGCATAGCCTGATAACTTGATGGGTTTAAGGTAGTTTGGGGTAAATAGACTTTCTTAATTCACTCACATTTAGCCCAGACTACCTTAAATCTGAAAACATATCTGCAAAAAATCCTGCTTTGTGATACAGGCCCCTGGAGTGACCCAGGCCAAATAGCAAACTCAGAACAATTTAGTGAACATCCCAGCTGTCTTACTTTCTCCCAATCTGAAAATAAAAAAGACGATCTTCTCTCACTATCTAACCAAAAACAACACCGTCACACAAAATGGCAGTCACTCCCTCTACACTGGACTAATGGACAAATAAAAAGAAGTGACAGTACAAAGAGGGTAAGAGCCAGTCAGCCGAAAACAAAATGCAGGAAACCAAGCAGTCAGCAAAACCTGAGATCAAAGTGCCAAAACAGGAATCCCTGGAAATACCAGCTAAAGTCTGACAACTAGAGTAATACAGAACCAGGGAAGGTGGGAACCAGATGCAGGGATGCGGAGGGAAGATCTGCAATGTAGCAGGTGGATGGGAAGGGAGGCATGGAGCCACATGGGGGCTGCATGGTAAGCACTGCAGCGTGTAACAGTGTCATAAATTGTTACTCTGCTAATGAGATTTTTTTTCATTAGTTCCTGACAGTGTTATACTGACTAAATTAATGGACAAGTTAATAAAATACAGCTTTATATTTTCTCTATAAGACAAAGACAAATTTATGAAAAAAAAAATGAATTCTGCGGCACTAAAAACAGTTTAGAGAGTTTACTGACCACGAAATAAATATCAATCACTACAGATGCTTACAGTCATTTGCACGGGAACAGGGCAGCGCGCTGCGAATTTTAATGGAAAGTTTCCGAAGCGGTCCGTCCGCTCGGTGGAAGCTCCAGAAGCAAGCGAGAACTTGACGGTATCTTGCAGACCCAGTTCACAGGCTCTGTTAATTACGACAATGTCAGCATAACTGTCATAAATCATATGCAACTTACAAGGACAGAATGAGGGAAGAAAACTCTGAGTTCGGAGCAGCAATTATTATATTAAATGGGGACAGACTTCAGGTATACCGCGTTACCTCCTCGTACCCCCTCCTCCGTTCTCGACAGATCCACATGCGAAGCAGGAAGCAGACCGCCCACCGAGCTCGCTGTTTGTGAAGGCCTGATGCACACGGGCTCTCAGCTTCAGCGTGTATTCAAACGGATAAGTATTAATGCTGTCTCGTGCATCAACACCCTTGTTTGTATAGTCCAGTCAGGGACCCGATGACAGGGTCAGTATCTCTGGGATTCAAAGGTGCACCTTTCTTTTCCATGTCTGAGTGGGAAAATGGCACGTTTTAACCGCATGATAATTGAATCGATCACTGAATCCTGAAGTATCTAGAATCATTTAATTTACATCTCCTTATTATTTTATTGTATACACTAACACCAGTTAACATTTTCGATACCAAGAATCTAATATAAATTAGCTATACCTAACTTGAACAACAATTATTGATATAAATAGCTATTATCAAATGCTTATATACAGATTTATCATAATGATAAATATACAACAAAAACTTATTTTAAAAAAGTAAAAAATAATACAAGGCAGTTAATCGCGAAATTATCTCCAACTAACGGTTTTCTTAGTTAGTCTAATTCATTTAGTTAATAATTATAACAAAATCCAGCACACACATACATACATTCATACATACGCAGACACACTAACCTTTGTCTGCCAACGAAGATCTTGGTAGCTACGTTTAGATTCAGACCGGTTACCAACTTCGGTCAGCTAGCTGGTTTACGTGCACGGTGCAGGTTTATTACCTTGTAAATAGTCTTTAGGGTTTGCAAACTACCCCAACGCTTTTGATGCTTTTTTCAAAGTACAAAGTTACCATTGGTTGACAGGCCAATTAACTAAAATAACAAACATCTATTCATGGTGATGTGCCGCTATACACGTTTGTGCCACCTGTGTTACGTTTCAATAAATAACTATTTCCAAAATACTAGCAGATATATAATTTAAAAAGATTATGGTTTCCTGGTCCGCTCACATATACCAGCCACAAAATCCCATGAAAAGACAAACGCGATCACAACGCACGTGTATGTTGGTATTTCCTTAAAATTAAATGAAAATAATATTGAGTACGAAATAATGTTACTACTATTAATAATTCATTTACAGTAATATACTTTTATCATCCTCTATTAAGGATTATTACTTGGCATTTGAATCTGTCTTAACATTTAAAGTCACGTAGAACTTCGGCGCGGTTCTGCCTCCGTACTTAGGGCCCGATGAGCTCGTTCATGGACCTGCGATGCTGAGGCTCATGTCCAACACAGGAGCCTCACGTTAGAGGATGTTATATCTGCCCTGGGGTTAGTAGCCTGATGTACAGTTAGAAAATCCCGCCATCAGTTTCAAATTTAGAAGCATTTTCGTTGTCAGTACCGAGAATTAATCATCGTTAAAGAACACGTTAAAAAAAAAAAAAAAAAAAAAAAAAAACAAGTTAAAAACAGATTCAGCAATAATTGTGTGTATATGATAATACTTTATTTTCCCTCCATCAATCCTGTCGGTGTGTTCATTTTCCAGTGTTCATTTCATCTTAAGAGCTTTTGATCAAATAATTCAAAGGTTAAACAACCCTAGAATCTTTGCTGATGGGTTGCTGCTTGTTAAATCTCGCACTACTCGGTTTTTACAGCACTAAGAATTATAATGCAAGTTTAATGTGCCATATCTTATGCACATTATTTTGTCTTTACGGTAAATTAAAACAGCGGAATTGACGAATCTTCGTCAGATAAATGTTACGGATGTCGCTTTTGAGTCTGTCTCTTACATTAACTAAGTGGTGGTTATTTCAGCTTGAGGCTTAATACCTAAAGGGTTGCCAACTTTGGTCAGCTGGCTGGCGTGAGATATTCTCTACTCACATAAACACGCATCAAATCTCAGGTTCACCTGTCCACTTGCTTTGGGAATAGTCTGACCCTCAACTCTATGCCAGTTTGGATAAAAGCATTGGGGAAATATGTCCAGTGTACACCAAGAGTGTTCCACATGGTTATTCTTTGCATGACATGTATGCGATCTCAAAAAAAAAGTCTGCTTTTTGATGTGATAGGCAGCAGGGCCTATTTTCCCCCACCTTCACTGTCAGGTCATTTTCACTCTCGATCTTCATGCTCCGTAGTAAAGTGCAGCCTACTCACGTCGGAGCTTATACGCCTTCTTTAATTTCGTACCGCCAGCTTTGGTTTCTTCTTGAATGTGTGAAAGAGAAGCATTATTCATCTGTCCCTTTCTGATGTGGAAAGCGACACTGATATATAGGGAAAACTGAGTAGTGGTGCAGTGGGTAAATGTGCTGTTTTGGTCAATGTATTATATTTATAGTTGCTGCATATTACATATTAAAATACTATGTAATACAATGTAATATTTAATTCTATTACATATAAGAATACCATGTAATACTATGTAATACTATTACATATGAAGATACTATGTAATACTATGTAATGTGTAATACGATTACTTATTAAGAGCACTGACCTAATCAGGGACTATGAATTTTGATAGCATTTTAAATAGCTAGGCAGTAGTAGCGTGAACTATACTCTACGGAAAAACAGGCTCATCTCAGATGTACTCAACTGTAAGAAAATCTTTGCATAAAATGATACGCGTGCGTGATTTACGAGATTCACCTCTTCGATAACTTCATTTAAATTACTACTTATAGGTATATGTATAAACTTGTGTCACATGTGAAGATATGTATCATTTGAAACAATGAAATGGCAGCAGTAAAATGAGTAATAAGTGATTTGCAGGGGGAAAAGTAATGTAAATATACTGTCTGAAAAAAGCACCAATTTTCACCCCTCAAGGGTCTACCAGTTGTACTCTAGTCGTAGGTAAATGTATCTTTTGTTCTAATTAAAGGTACAGAAATGAACTCTGGGGAACATCTCTTTACCATTGAGGTACATTAATGCTGTTTGTACCCTGGAGAACAAAACTGTACCAGGGCTGTACCCTTTCTCTGAAGATGTAATCCTGTGGGAAAGAAACATGAAAATGATCTAAAATGAATCCCACCAAATAAAGTTATATCAGAGGTTCTTCATATTGAAATAAAAATTGATATCTTGCTGTTTCACACACACATATCACAATTGTGAACTGCGAATGTAAGAACATCATTACAGAAGCATACAAGGTTGGAAAAACGCTGCTTTTTGCCGTTTCGTGGGGCAACATAAAGAAATGTGTTTGGAACTAAATCTGTATTAAAGATGAAATAACTTTAAGTGTAACGAAACAAGTATTTGATGTTCTTGTGATTAATCTAATGTGTTGATGTGTATTTATTTGATTTAACAAAGTGCAATTAAACTAATTGAATCTAAACAAAGAACAAGAATAATAAATATGAGACCAGAAAAATATCAGAACCGTTATGTGATTGAGTTTATTTTACCTGTATGTGCCTTGATTAACAAATATGCTTTTCTTTTTTCATATTAAAAGAAACTTTGATTATCGAAACATTGAAACCCATACATTTGTTGCAGCTTTTAACTTTTAAAAGTGATTTCTGACTATGAACTGTGAACTATTTCTTAGTGTATCAAAACATTAAAGTGCAGAAATAAAAACGAATATGGTAATATTAGAGTAGGCCTGTTTGAAATCAGGTTGATAGTGTGATGGATTGATGTCTCAACCCGGTCACGCTCATTCTCAGCGGATTTAGGGATCAGCTATGGCTCGCCGCAATATCAAATGGATATATTGAAAACGATGAGTGCATGAAAACGTCATAGTTGAATTAATACATAATTTTATACAAAATATATTCGTTCTAAATGGATCTTTAACATATTGTTTTGACGACATTCTCGCAAATCGCTCACACTGGAAGTTGAAACATTCCTGTACGATTATTAATATCGGTTGTGAATGTAAAGTACTTTCTATAATAATGTCATGGATTTTGCCCAGACCGCTTTCCCGTAACGCGCTGCATATTCCGCATATTGTTTATTGTTCAGGTAACCTAACAGACCTTTCTACATTCGGAAATCATAAACAGCCATAATTTATCAGAATAAATACACCATTACGATATATTTGTAAATGTAAATTAAAGATACCACACACCATTTTACATTTTTTTTTTTTTACCTTTTTAAGCATGTAGATGGAAAAAGAAGAAAAAAATAACCATTGTAGTACAGTAACTTGTACACAGGAGATGAGCTGGAGCTGCGCACTGGGTATTTTTCTCAGTAAATCCATTGAACGGTAAACCACCCGCGAAAGATAAAAGAAAATGAAACCAAATGAGAACCAAATCATGCAACAGTCATAACTCGTCTATTGACTTGTGTCGTGGTGCGACTGGTGGTTTAATGGAATACATAGAATAGAGAGTAAACAGGTCTTTATTGCAGCATCTGCACAGGTATGCACTTGGCACTGTAGCACACTGTCTGCACCACGGTGTGTGAGAAACTTAAGTGTGACGCAATTTTGTGCACCTGGGGAGCATAAAAACGGAAGAAATGAACATAGTCTGTTTCCTAAACATTGCAATCATTTCTTACTCGCTAAGTATCTTTTCATTTTCTCACTCCTCGTTCATCTGCTTATTCTATGCTTCCCTTCTCCCCCACCCCCATCTTTCTCTTTTTTTCTCTCTCTCTTCATCACTAACACACTTTGATGCAAGGAAGTTCTATGTATGCAGAGAGACCGAGAAAGAGCAGCAGAGCCGATGGGAGAGCCGCACTATTTCTCTCGTGCACACACTTCCTTCACCTTCATTTCTCGCGCCGGTCTTCGGTCTCTCGTACTCCCTCCATATCTCTCGCTCTGCGAAATCATCTAGGGGTAAGACACGAATTTTACTGATGCTAAATGAGATCGATTTAAAGTAATGTTCTGTCTTGTAATCAGACTTTTTGTAACTGGAATATAATGAAATTATCCAACTAAATAACACAGATATCTGATGAAAGTCAGCCTAACAGTGACTGTAATTGTTACGATTATACGATTATAGAAAAAAAGACATGCTCAGTCTTGCTGCTGAAACGAGTTTTTTTTTTTTTTAATTGTAGGCCCTATTTGGGTATGACCATTATACTGGCGCCGTTTATTATTTTCTGAAGAATTTTTAATAAATTAATCTCCCCATTGTTGCGTTTATTTAGCCTTAAATTGATAGAATAAATTACATTTGCATACCTGAACTCATTTATAAATTTTTTAAACCTCACCCGTGAGATTCACCCCTGCATATTTGGTAACCTTGTTCTTTAAATTACTCTTTCAGTGACGATGGTGAAACTGACAATTATTGCCGTATTACTGTTTGGTAAGTTTGTTTTTGGTTCAATAAACATAGCAGTCCGTTTGTTGTATCTGAATATAAGCAAACACGTGGCGCCTTTTTCAATCTAAACCGAACAACAGGAATGTATTTGGCCTGGTATCCTACAAAAGTAAAACTTCGCCTTGGAAACATCTTGATTTCACACTCTAACGTACATCAAAAAAGTAATATGAATGTATTATTTGCAGTACGGTGCAAAAGTCGCAGGCCATCAAACATTTATCTGTGAAAGAAGGACTTCATTTAAGAATATAGTTCAGTATAGATCAGCGACATGATAAATCCAAAGAAGCATTTAATCTGTTCTCCAAAAAGTTATATCTTCATATCTTGTTGGACTGCAAGATGAACATTGCTTCAGTTCCCAAACCCCTGCTCAGGGGCACCAAAGCCATGCCATTTCTTCATTAAATTTCCCTACCAGCTCAATTAATTAGCAAGTGTGGCAAGATGGTGAGGTCATGGCGAGGCAAAAATAATCGCATGCTAATTGGTGAGTCAAGAATTACATGCATGGGTGTATTAGATTGTTACTGCAAGTAATGCGATGACTTACAGATAGGTGTCGAAATGCTTCTGCCATGATTCCAGAGATATGAAATTCATAGTTCCACATCAGCATAAGGATAAAAAAAAAAAACAAGCGTCATTTAAATTTTTTATTGGCACAGTATTGTCTATACGGCAATAACGCATTATGTTTTTGTGGTTATGAACAAATGTGATTTCTGTCGAAAGATGGAGGGTTGACATTCCACGCTAGCTGTATGATCAGTTAGGCCTGTTTCTTCAGCTGTGGAGTGATTTTGGGCTACAGCAGTAACGCGGCGGCCTTCTTATGTAATCCTGTTGTTGTTACTGCTGAAATATAATCAATTATAACTGACCACAGTCTTGATATTTGTGAATTTCTGAGAGATATTAGGTGCGCTGAGCAAATTTATAAATGAGAGTTTATTTGTTGTTAAAATAACAATGCAAGTGCAATTATGATTGTTCAGCTTCTTAAAAATGTAACACTCTTGCAGTAGTAATTTGATTTTAGTTTGAGTTTTTGCTATTGTGTCAGATACATGCCAGAACCAAACGAAGTAAAATTAGCTTTTTAAAATTTTGTTTGCATTTACATGTAACATAGTTGCTTAGAGGCAACATGAAGATAATATCATAACAGCCTAGTGAATGCTAATTTAATACAACCCAGCAGGACCAGGGGATCTGCAGGAACATGACTGAAGATATATGGCCTGCAGCGTTTTCAGGATGCTGTTTTGTTGTTTGGTTGCTGCAGTTCAGGTCACTTCATGCATCTTGCTTGAAGCAGATATATAAAAGTTAGCCCTGTCTTAAAAGGAAAAGAGTAAAAGCAAAACTTTTAATTGCTGCTACTGCTGCTATGCTCAGTATTACTTTTACTGTAATGATATGGATGCAGTTACAGAAATTGATCAAACAACAACAACAACAACGTAATAATAATAATGATAATAATAACAGAATAATCTCGCACAGTGATGTCACTTCTCTAGGACAGCACATTTGAATTCAATCCCAGCTCTGTGCATTTTTGTACTTCCCATGTTCACCCCGTGTTCATCCCATGTTCACCCCGTGTTCTCTCCGTGTTCACCCCGTGTTCATTCTGTGTTCATCCCATGTTCATTCCATGTTCGCCCCGTATTCTTCCCGTGTAACCTTGGGTTTTCTCATGCAATTTGAAGACATGCAGTTACATGATTTGGTATCCCTAAAATGGCTGCAATGCGTGATTGTGAGTGCGTGTGTACGTGTGCATGTGCCCTGTGGTAGGCTGGAATACTGTCGGAGGTTTTTCCTGCCTCATGTCCTCTGTTTCCTCAGATAGGCTCCAGGATCCTTGTGGTCCTACACTGGATAAGTAATTAGTAGATGGATGGAGGGTTATTCACCACATCAGCAACAACAACAAAATAAAAATAACTTCTTTGTTCTTATTGCAGTTGTGTGCAATGAATCCCTGCCCACTCATCCTACCAATGTAACGATGACCACCAGGAACATTTCTGAGCCTTCTACCTTTTCGCCATGTTCTGCACCTGTGACAGTCCCGATACCGTCACTTGCTACTCCTCTTCCACCAGTCCTGGCACTCATCTACGTGAGAGCCAAGGCGAGCTCGTGCCAAGGGGTCATCCAGCTCGAATTTAACCACTCCGACACCGCGCCACTCTGCCACCACAGTAATGAAAAGCTGACACGCCTCAAGAAAACGCTCTGCACCCACCTGGGATGTGGCGAATTCAAGGGATGGAAAGAATCACAATACCAACTGGGTTACAAGATTGTGGAAAGTGGATTGATGAAAAACGATTGTACGACGCTGGAGATTATGTGTAAAGGTAAGACAGTGTGCATGCATTTGTGCATCTAAACATTTTTGAAAGTTATTTTCAATACTATCTCAGCATGCCATCAGCTCTGAACATAAAGTTCATGGTTTTTTGAGCACCACTTATGACAGGAAGGCGCATTTTTGAAGGTGCTCTGCGTTTTTCTGCAGTAGAACTAGAGTGTCTTTTAAAAGCAGAAGTGTCAGCTCCTTCATTCTGCTCATCCAGCTCTCCCCAAGAGTAAAGAACTGGTTGGCTACAAGACTGTGACTGGTCTGCTGATCACGGCGATCCTAGTCCTGCTTCTTCTCAGGTTCGGACATAAGAGGTGCACCACCCTTTACAACAAATGTAAGTTGAGAAACACAGAAAATTAAGCTCTCAGTAGTCATCCTCCTTTGATTCATACAGGTTTTATCAGTCGGACACCAATATATATTTAATGCCTCATGTGCTTCTATTTTGGATGGCTATTTTGCTGCATGTTCCTTTTATTGTTAATATGTTTGTAAAAAGCAAAATACGGCATATGAGACAGTCAGACTTCACCTGGGAATATAATTTGAATCCATTTGGTTAATTTGTTTCTTAAACTCTGCTGAGATAGATCCAGGACTCTTTCCACTGTGACTGTGGGTTTTCTGTACATGGACATAAATGGTGCTTTTTCTGTGCAGTCTTTAAGCGGAGGAATCGGGAGTGGATTGGACCCACGCAGAGTCAGAGTGGTAAGTGGTCTGCGTTATTTTGTTGTTAATAGACACTTTTACACAAAGTAACGTACACATAGTATTTCATCATCTCGAAATGCAAAGGTTCAGCAGCTGGTTATATTTGCACTAGAATCTAAACCACGAGTCAGTCTATTGCCTGGACCTTCAGGTAGCAGGAACTACTGAATCTGTATTTTTCTGTATGACATGTGCCTGCATTCTGTGTCAGTGTCGTTTTATAGAGCACAGGCTGGAATGCCTCCCAGCAAGTCAGCGAGATACTCGTACCCTGGTGAGTGCATGGAATATATAACCCGTAAACCAATTTTCTTGAAACAGCTATGGAACAGTAAAGGTATACCACTCACAACTCAAACCCCTTGAAATTTAAAGCGTTTTCATGACATATTTTCGTTTTGTTGGGAAGATTATGAGGTGAATTTTACGGCATATAAAGGTGGCTCCCTCTTTGCGAGAAAACTTACATAGTTATATACATTTATACAACGTGTAGCTGATGAATGACGCACGTCAGATTTGTATTAAGCCCACTTTTGTGTTTTAATTAATATAACTGAATTCAAGTAATTTGACAACAGGGTTTGGATGTCTGTCTTTGCTTTCATCTTCACATTCTCACGTGTCGAACGTGATGATGAGGTTACCTGTTACCAGCATTAGCTGTTCAGAATTGCATAGTATACTGCGTGTTTATTTAAACTGCAACTTTGTAACTCTGGATATAGTGTCAATGACTGCATTTGCTATCCTACAGCACTGGAGAGACTGTCTGTACAACCCAGCAGAGAGTCTTCTTCAAACCGAAACAGTGACTGTGATTCATATAACTAAGTCATCGGCATGACCTTTTATATCAACGCCGCCATTATGAAACACCAGTGTTTTCTTCCAAGTGCCTAGTAACAAAAACTTTTCATCAAAAAATAAAGGTCCCGGAAGCAAAAGAAATGCTTTCCAGATAAACGTCTGGCTTGCGTTCCGGTTGGCAAGCATCCCGAATGACCACCGACTGTGTTGACGTTAACGTGGCATGGACTTTAGGTGAGATGATTCGTATGTTATATATGTAATATACAAATTAGGTCCTGCTCTTTATGTCAATGGGATTGCACCTTCATTTTTCACTTCTGGTATAATACCAGAAATAGTTCCCCAGACATTCCCCGTCACAGTTTTTAAAAATCTGAGGTCTGAATTTCATTCTGATATTAAAGGAATGTTTTATTTGTTGTAGACATTAAATTTAATTTCTCATTTAAGCTCGTTTTAGTAAATACTGTGAAAAATACATGCGTTTTTGTGTTTGTAATGTTACACTTTTATACAGCTTTTCACTTGTGCATTCTTTCAAAACCTGGCTTTCTTTATGCATGACATTAATATGTTTGTTATTTTGTTGATTGATGTAGGTAAGCACAGGTTTTAAAGTTGCCTTATGTCATTTTTTTTTTTAACCAAAACTACAAAACATTGAGTGCATTTTCAACAAAATGCAAGCATGAGGAAAAGAAAAGATTTGGGAAGGTAGAGGAAGCAGAGAATAAGAACGTTGATCTATTTTTGTAACAGAAATTGGGTTTCCTGTGTTTTTATTCATTTCCTGTTTCTGTGTTATTTCTGTCATTTCATGCACGCCTGGATCCCCTGTATTCTTGCAGTTCATTCATGCATCCCAGGGCCCCTCTGTGTGTATGTCCCCCTTTTCATTTTAAGTTGACATTTCCCTCCAGTCATTTACTATGCGTAACATTCTAGACGTATCTGTAAAACTAAGTGGAAAACCAGACAGGCCCCAATAATGTTTTACATGATAAAACTGTGTATATTTTTTTTAACTGTGTATATTTTTACACTATATTAAAGACTGTCCATGCCTATTTGCATTAAACGGTTGGTGATTTGCAGGCTGATTGTTTTATGAACTACAGTGACCAAAAATGTATTGGGGTGGATCAAAAAAAAAAAAGTGATATTTTATCTGCCGGACTGTATCTGATGGAAAAAACACTGTTTTAAAAAATATAATCTAATCTTGATTGATATCAGCTTACATTGCGATTAAACAGATAAAAACAAAAAAAAACTACATGACAAATGGGTATAAAAATGGAATGATGGATGGAATTTATATTCTGTACTTGACAAGGCAAGCGTTGTAAAATTGCACACGTGACTTTTCTTTAATAAAATCACATAAAATACACAGTCTGTCACATTAAAGCTGGCTCAATGCATAAGAAAAATATATTTACACACAATAAGAAACAAAAAATATATCCGTTCACTTTGTGTCCACCAATCTTCTATGTTGGACAGAGCGCATGGGATGTTTCAATTCATATACACTGAACTGGCAACAAGCGGGTATGGAAAATGAATGAATGAATGAATGGGTGTGCTTTTTATTTATACTAGGAGGGTAATGAGAGAAAGTTTACAGTTTACAGAAGGCTTTATCGGAGGCAAAAATGGGTCTTACCTATAGTACTAGGCAGGGGCACCAAATAAAGTGGCCATTGCATGATTAATTTATTCTATTCTCCCACATCACACGATATTTTTCTGCTATGCAACATTTCCAAATATTTTCAAACGATAAAAATGTACATATATCACCAATGTGTCGCAACTGTATAACAAAAACAGCTTATTCAAATCATTAATTTCTCCTTGATTTGAATGAACACCAGCAGCGTGTCTAAGTCACAGTTCAAGGTTACAGAAATGAATTTCGAGTTCGACTTTAATTCATTTTTGCGGTACACCCCTCAAACGTTTTTGGTAATTACCATGCTTGCGGAAATCCTGAAAAATTCAATGCACGCTCCGTCAGTTACGGTTAAAACATTTTGCTTGTTATTCATAGATGACAATAAGAATGTTTTCGATACACATGTACGTGATAAAATAATTGAATACAATATTTTAAACCGACAGTAAATACTTTCATACTTAAAACAGCTTATATAGCTTATGTTGTATGCAGTTTACAGTATTAAATTTAGTTTCTTAATTTGAAATGCAGACTAGGTATTCAAAGCACTGAAGTAAAGTTACATGATATGTACAGAAAATTATCCTTACAGGGAATTCAGTGAGGCCGAGCTTACGTGAGCTTAGAAATATAACGCTAGGGAATATTCACACCGATATATATATATATATATATGCGAAATGGGATCACAAAGTAGATACTAATACGTTGTTTTAATTTGTTTAAGATTCCTGTTCCAAACATCACTTATAGTTTTCCAAGGCTGGATAACCCAGGAAGGAGCCACAACAAGCGAGCATGGAAAATGAATGAATGAATGGGTGTGCTTTTTATTTATACAAGGAGGGTAATGAGAGAAAGTTTACAGTTTGCAGAAGGCTTTATCGGAGGCAAAACCATAACAACAGGAAGCTCTAGCAATTGACAATGAAGTCCACTCTCGCTATATTAAAGTACGCAAGAGTCATATACAGACAAAATACAGAATACGGAAACATTCATTTTGCGAAATCAAGACACGCTGTGTTAAGAAGAACTTTTATTTTAATGCGTCGTAGTGCATATGCACCCGAATGCTGTTTTCTCCGTTTACGGTTTCATCAAAGTTTAAAAGTACAACAACAAAAGCTTTAGCATACCTTGAACTGAAACAAACAACATTTAATCCTGCCAACTAGTTTCCTCATATACTGTTTACACCCGATTAATATTTCGGTTTTATAAAACGCACGAAGAGCTCCCTGTAACCTGCACAAACGAACGCGTCATAGCTTCCGGAGGGAAATTTGAAATAGAAACGCCAGGGGGCAGACAGTTAATAGATTTCACAGCAAGTTAACAGCAACAACCACATCGACTGCATTTGGAAAGAAAATGTAGAGCACAATTATAACTATCATTTTTTAATTTACATATAATATTATAATATAATATTATAGTGTGAGTGGATTTCATTGTCAACTGTTAGAGCTTCCTGTTGTTATGGTTTTACGTTTCCTCCTGGGCTATCCAACCTTGGGAAGAGGTTCCACGTGATTAAAACAGCGAATATTATAGTATCTCCTTTTTGTCAAAGACATGGGAGGGAAGGAAATACCCAATTAGTTTTGTAGAACATAGAAATTAAAAAATCACATAGCGATTAAAATTCAATATTGCATGTATCTGGGGGGGGGGGTGCATCAGATGTGTGATGGACTGGCAGGAGCAAAAGAAAGATACTAGTTAACAAAGCTGACGGGAGATCAGGGTTCTTCTGGCTTCCTACACACTTTCCATTTTTAAGTTTTAAAGATCCAGGGTGGAGAACCTAAACGTTGTCGACCGGGGTGGTGATGGAAGCAGTTGCCAGGGCTGGGTGGAGAAATGGGAGTTGGCACATGCAGTATGTTAAATAAGCAGTTGGCCTGGGTGGTTTCTTAAGTCGATGCCCCAAGAGAATGCCGCCCCGCCCTACTGGCCATCTTGCTAGGACTCTGGCTGCTGGCTTCAGCTAAACGGTAACATTTCTGCCCACCATGCGGAGAACATCTCACCCATATTCTAAATGTCGATCAACTTTACGCACGCTTTGTGTTTTGCTGCCAATTCGCATTTGGGATCCTTAGCCAACCAGTTACATTATTTGGAATTGGCAAGCTGACCATGTGAAAACATTTCCCAACTGTGAGCGTTGTACATTGCAAGGTAACCTACATCAGTATTTTTCACTGGAAATTATAATAGACTGATTAGTTGCAATAGTCTGGAAACATGTTTCCATACTCTTTCCTTTTCCATGCTTATCCAAACTTGGCAAACACAAAAATCAAAATCCACACCTTTCCATACAATTATGTGAGTTATGTAAAGAAACAAGAAAACCTTTTATTCAAAACCTATACTGGAGTTGTTCTCAAATGATGTAATTTCATCATCAACCATTTTTTTCACAGTGTAAAAATCAATTTTGGTTACACTGTATATATTTTTACGTACACACACCCCATAGTCCACAAAAATGGTCCAGTCGCCCACTTCTGGATCATGACCCACCAGTTGAGAAACGGTGTCAGACTATATGGGAAGATCATGAATATCTTGCAAAGGTAAGTGTATAAGGCTCATGTCTCAGAAAAATGCCTAGTTACTTATAAGATGTAAAGCAACTATATACTTTTTTAAGTGAATGGGAGTGATAAGTGATCGCAAATTGTCTGGTTCTATATTACCATGTAACTGTAATTAATTAAGGTAGTTATAATAGCAGCATCTGAATTACGCCTGATGGTACACAAATATTACTCTTATCTTTAAAATGAGAAAAAATGGCTGTATTAAAAATCAGAAATGATGTGTGCAGGAAATAGCTGACTAAGTGATGCTTGTTTTTCAATCTGTAATGTTATCCATTGTATTAACAGAAGCAAGCAATGCAATATATGAACGTCAACTCTGCTGTTTCTCATGGTAAGCTTATTAACTGGAATTACAATACAGCTAATATTTGGGGTCACGTCAGTTGATAGGATAGCCAACCGGTAATTCGCGCAGACATTGGCTCCAGTGTCAGTACAGGTTAGATCTAGTGTTTGAAACTGGCTATGAATGTCCCCATTATAAGCCTATTATAGACAGTTTACTGTTGCTCGTAAAACACATTGAACAAACATACTTGACAAATTACCTCATAGAGGTTGGGGTGTAATTATGGGCTGTCATAGCTACTTGTCTAGCATGAATAACTGCGAACAAAAGGATATTTTGAATGAAAGTGTCAATCAAAAGGTTATTATAAGGTTTAATGTTACATGTGAAACAGACATTAAAGTTGAATTCATTTTTTAAAAAGGGACAAATAACCACAGAAAAGTGGCTACCAGCTGTCAACTTCGCAAATGTTAGCCAATGAACATGACTGTGAGACCACAGCTAAGAACTGTCACACACTTGGGGGCATGGTTTACTGGAACCATATTCTTGGATATTGCATGCACATCTACTTAATACTATTATCATAACGACAGAACAAACCAGAACAGCACCTATCACACCATGCCTGTTTGTTCAGAGGCTCCAACAATAATACAACAAAATACTGATGTGAAACAAAGGGCAACTTCAGGCCTATTTTTTTCCCAAAAGTATTTGTTTGCTACTGTGTTTCGATATACAAAGATCATTGACTTGGCCGGACATTTATCAGCAGCATGGATTAGCCTGATCAGCTTGATATTATTTTGAAGAGCGATTGACTCGAAACAAAATAGTGGTGTACGGAAGGCCAGTATCTGTCAGCAATGGTCAGTTTTCAAATCAGTTTGAAAAGCATCAACATACACACCGAGGTCTTTCTCATAATCAGCTACCTTTATTTCAGTGGAACCCATAAAATACTTTATATTTCTGCTCCCTGCATGGATTACCTTACATTTATCCGTGTTAAATTTCATCTGCCAGGTATCAGCCCAGTCGCTAATTAAATCCAGATCCCATTGTAGCCTATCAGTATCTGCTACACCACCCACCCGGGTGTCGTTGTGCCTCTAATAACTACTTGCTGCTTCCTGTCTTTTAGCCAGTTTTCAATCCAAGTTGCCACAATTACTAAAATCCCTGCAGCTTTGAGCTTAAGCAAGAGCCATTTGTGGGGGACAACATTAAAGGCCTTCTGGAAATCTAAGTAGATCACATCGTAGGCCTTTTTGTGACGATCTCTTCAGAAGGGATAAGACTGGTTTATACATTATGGGAAAATTCTGAAGTATGTCCGGTCACACTTGGCTCATATAACCAAATGCACATGAAGCCATGGATTTCAAAGTGTTTTTCCTCGAAAATGGTACAGTAAAAGTTGTCCAAATTGTGCCTGGAAATAACTTGGGACCTTGCCTTTCAGAAGGTACAAGACTAGTTTTTACATTATGGGAAAGTAAGAAATTCGCTGTATTTAAGTATATCATGTACTTCATACATATGATTATAAATCAGTCTTTACTTATCCAAGATCGCTCTAAGTGTCCGTTCTTTTTCCTAAACGCGACCTGATACCGTAATGTTATGTTTATGCGTGCACCACACATTTAAAGCGCGGATGGTTTGACCGTGCATCGGCAAAGCGCGGAGAGCTTCACCGCAGTCGGGCGTTGTTTACTGTGGGGCAAGGTGCAATATTTGTATGAGTTTGATGGTACATAAAGTTTCATCTTTTTCCTTTGCCAAGTTTACTACCTGGTTAGAATAGATCAAATTTGTAATTCAAATTCATTTATTCAATAAGATGACATGCACTGTCAGGTGTGTGTATACATACATATAGACATACATATATAAACATAAACAATGACTAAATTTTTCTCACCGCCGCGGCCCGGGTTCGATTCCCGGTCAGGGAAGAACGTTTTCCGTTCCACATTAACTGGACTGTGAAATGTCGTACACTTAGTATTACGCAAATTGTATCTGAGCAAATCTAACAAGCTTACTCGAAAGAATTTAAGGCTTTTTTTTGACTATGCCTCAAAATGACCATGATTTATACACTACTTGCTTAATCATATATTTATGAAAAATTCAACTACATGATCTGCAGGAATATTAAGACTTTCACATCTTTTCGATAAATTTTCAGCTTCCTTAAATTCGTTACTACGTTGAAACTGAAGATAAAACACTAAGGTTTTTCTGACGTTTTCATCTGAACGCACAATCCACACATCCATTACCACAGTTTGAAAACCACAACAAAAATAAGATGCTTTAAGCTTATGTAAGAATATTATGTCATACAGATTTTATTTTAGTATTATTGTTCATCAGTCTGAAACCATGGTTCACATACATGCTACAATTGTCCTTTTACTGAAGTCCAGCAATATTTGCAATGAAATTACAGGAAGCATCATACATTTTTTGTTTGAAATTCACCCTGAAATGTTCAGCAATTTAAAATCCACTAAAGTAAATAATTACACACAACAGGTTCAACGACAAAGTCCAACCTGTCATGTCAAACAGTAAGCTGAATAGGACTGCAACTTCGATGTACAACCTATGTATCTGGGTGCAGATCCTGTGACAGTAAATCTTGACTGGCGTGTAACTGTTGGGGAAATACTATTTTACCTTCATTATGGATACGCAGGTGTCTTTTCAGGCTGTCTTGTAGAGTAAACTTTTTCCCACACTGTACACAAATATATGGTTTCTGACCAGTGTGAACACTCAGATGCCTTTTGAGGACATGCAGCTGAGTAAAACTCTTCTCACACTGCGTGCAGCTAAACGGCTTTTCTCCAGTGTGAATCAGTTGGTGTATTTTAAGGTGGCTTCCCTGAGTGAAGCGTTTCCCGCAGTACATGCATATGTACGGCTTTTCTCCAGTGTGGATTCGTTTATGTCTTCTTAGGCTGTCTTGCAGTGAGAAACTTTTGCCACAGTGACTGCAAGTGTAGGGTCTATGACCGGTATGGACACTCAGATGTCTTTTGAGTACATGGACATGAGTGAAGCTCTTCCCACACTGGGTACAACTAAATGGTTTTTCACCTGTATGAATGAGCTGATGAATCTTAAGGTGACCTCGCTGTGTAAAACTCTTCCCACAGTGAGTACAATTAAAACGCCTGTCCGTATCCGACCTTTGGTCAATCCTAATACTTTTCAGTGAGGAAAAGTCATTTTGCAGCAAGAATTCTTTTTCATGTACCACACCTAAACTCAACTGTCTTCTGCTGTGGCCACCTAATAGTTCATGGTTTTTCTCTGCATACATTTGTTGCTGCACTTCCAGAAGGTTTTTGAAACCTCTGTTACTTTCTTGCTGCATTCCTTTGCTCTCTTTGTCTTCACTACACCAAACAGGATATAACTCAACTACCTCCATTCTTGCCTCATCACTGCATATAGGCATCTCAAGTTCATCCTTAATCTTAGCAGGCTCTAGATTGCCGACTTCAGATTTTGTGTCTGTCATACCTAAGCCACCTGGAATTGTACCGGTCTCAGTAGTATGGGGCCCCGGCAGAGCTGACTGAGCGGCTGAATCACTCTCTATTGTGTCAGAGTAACCCGATTCACCAGTTTCTTTTGCCTGATGTACCAAGTGTCGTGGACTACCTCTCTCATGCATTAGATATTGAGGAAACAGATGGTTCAGGGTACTATGCTCAGATGGGGCTCGACTGAGTCTTTGGGCTGAGCAAGAGTACTCATCCTCTGACTTGAAGACTCCTGTCAGTTTACTGATTTTTTTCCCTACTGATTGGATGGAGTGCTGGT
This sequence comes from Mormyrus proboscirostris, assembly GCA_026779585.1. Lineage (NCBI taxonomy): Eukaryota > Metazoa > Chordata > Actinopteri > Osteoglossiformes > Mormyridae > Mormyrus > Mormyrus proboscirostris. Next base: position 2,090,879 of record JAODKF010000018.1, read on the forward strand.
CGCTGAATTGTTTGATGCCTGTTGTAGGTGTAAAAGGTGCTTCACAGTCCTCCTGGCTGTGCAGCCTTTCTGTGTGGAGCACTCGTTTAATATCGGTGAAATCTTGTGATTCCAACGCACCTTTAGGAAAACAGAAAAAAAACACATCAGATTACTATGACAAGCAGTGGTGTATCAGTTCTGAGACCTGAGACCGAGACAATGTTCACAATCTCCTATCGCGGTTCCGGAAGATTCAATACTGATAAAACTGGTTAGTACAGACCAAACTGAAATATCTGTTCTGTCAATCTGAATGTTTTCATCATGACAATCGATTCTAATGTTAAAACATTAATTTTTATCCCTTTGTATTTTAACCGTTTAATTATTTATAAGGAGATATGAATATCTTGAGTTCTTGACAACTTCCTGAAGCATCTTTTGTGCTGAATTTGGTGGGGCAAGCTGACCTTGACAGGTTGCCAGTTGTCTGAAATTTTATCTATTTACAAACAAAAATTCACTTTAAATTGACCTGAAATACCTTTGAAATGTAAAGACAACAAAGGTTCTTTCTGAAGTATCCAGAAAAGAAAGAAAGACTCAAGACCAAGATTCATTTGGTTCGAATTGTCAAAGACTGGTTCAGGGAGCATATATGACTTGGTCACCACAGAGTTGTGACCTTAACTTCATTGAATGTCTTTTGGATTTGATAAAGGAGGCTTTATGGAGTGGTTCAACTCACTTGTCAATACAGGATCTCGGTGAGAAATGAATGCAAATTTGTATGAAAATAAAGGGTGAGATGTTGCATAAGCCTGTGGAAACAATGGCTTGACAAATGTGCACCATAATTAAAGCTAAAGGCATCCAATGAAAAATTCAAATGATGTTTTTTTTTTTTTTTTTGCCAGGCAGTGTACTATTCTTATGGTCTAGCATGGCTTTTGACTGGGTCATTAAGGTTTTATGCAATATACTGCTCCACAGACTCCCACAAAAAAAAGCAGACTGGAGATGCCGGGGATTGAACCCGGGGCCTCATACATGCAAAGCATGCACTCTACCACTGAGCTACATCCCCCGCTGCCCCACAGCTCACGAGGATAAGGGCTGATTTCCAGTCTCCTTCCAATAAAAGAAAACTACATCACTGTTCAATTTTTGTATGTTTGCAAAGGTATCAACACTGTAATGTATTAGGGACCAGAAAGAAACACATTACCTTTCTGGCTACTTTTCAGTCTTCTCTGTGAATCAGTGTTCTCCAGGTCCTCCCTAAGTTCTTCATGCTTAATTAAAATAGTTCCAGACCAGCTCCCATCCACGTCTGCATCCTGTAATAGGGAATTTTAATATAACTGGTAACTTATTGTGGCCAATTCCAGATCTGGATTCTGATAATATATATTTATAAAATGTTCTATTAAAATGTTAAACAAGACACTTGTCTGCATATAAACAAGATGGTCATGATGATGATTGATCGTTATGGTTGGTTAGATTGCTTGTTAAAGAGTACAACTTCTGTCATTTGAGATAGAAATAAAATGAATATGGTTATGAAAATTGCGCTTGAATTGCTGCTTGTCCTAGGGTGCTGAATTCAGAGTACACTGGCTAATCCTAGATAAATCGACATCCTGGAATAATGTAACACTTTCTTACATTTTCTTACATTCAAAATCATTTCTCAGTTGCAACCTAATACCCCAACGAAAGCGATGTCGTGTGAAAAAGTTGTGGAAATTTCAGTGGCCAAACATGGATGTATTCCTGTTGACTTTTAAGGGATATTATTTTGACATTACTAAGTCTACCAAATAATCGACTATGGCATCCCAATAACGCAATGACTGAAGACTATAAGCTAGTTTAAATGTAGAGAGTTTGTCTAGGAATTTAATATATAACAGCACTTTTAAAACGAACCTTGGTGCTAACAGACTGGTGGTTTTTAACAATGGTCTGTCGTGCCGATTTCGGACCCCTTCCACGTCGGGCCGCCTTTAATTCATTTTCCATCCATTGCAATTTCCTCTTCAGAGACGTGTTTTCTTTTTGATGATAGGATATTTCCAAGCGCAGAAATGCAGAGCGATTGTCAAAAAGTTTACTAATATCTGTAACCGCTGCTTTAACTAGCACATCCATAATAGAGGCTAATTCATCTTGAAAAGTAGCACAGTTCGTCATTTTGCTGACGTTATTACCTAGTATTACAGTAGCTGTCTCTTAGTAATAATTTAAAAACAGTGGTATTATTTGTCCAGCTCGTGAACTTACAGTAATATGTTTATGTGCTATTAGCAATAAGATAGCTAGCTACGTAGCTAACTTGCAAGCTAGGGATCTGAAGGCGACTGTTAGCACATTTATTTCCGGACTTATGTACCGTATATACAGGAAAATAAGAGCAATTGCAATGCGCGTAATGTTTTCTAATCTAAAAAGAATGTGACTAGAGATTTTAAAACAAGGGGGATGTAGCTCAGTGGTAGAGCGCATGCTTTGCATGTATGAGGCCCCGGGTTCAATCCCCGGCATCTCCAGATGGGGTCATTTTGTGGGTATTTGTGAGTGATGTGGTTGTTGATTGTTTAAAACCCCATTGAAATGCATTTCAACAATGGGTCATTGGGGATCTAACATAGAGTGTGAAGGCATTTGTTCAAGGTAGTGTCTTTGCTCTTACAGCAGCTCTGGGGAGCCCAGATTTATGGAGACCCAAGGGTTTTTTTTTTTTTTTTTGCTTTACTTCTGGTTTTAATGAGGCTGTTATTCCAGAGTAGCCTCTAAGTTCACATGGTGCTCCAGTTGTAAATAAGCAGCTAAACTAAAGGCAAGGCTGCTGATTACATCTCTCCAAGGAACCGACCCCCCACCTTGTTTATACGTTTGGGAATCATGAAGCTCTTCAGGGTCTAATAAGTGAAAAGTCGGACATGGAACATTCATAACCTGAAGGAAAGGTGTATGTCAAATAGTTTATTTGCTTTCTGAACAGTGATATAAATTAATATTTTACAAATATATCTGAATGTATAGCAAGAATTCTTTTCTTTTTTTGGTGTAGCCTCTTGATCAGTGTGTGAAGAAAATTTCCTTACATTATTTTGAATAAGTAAAAAAAAACATTATTAGCATATCTAGTTTGATAGTAGGTGATGTACTTCACTGAAAATGTGATTTTCTTCCCTATAAAATTATACATCTAATTTTACTGCACTTTTGATTTACTGCAGACAAATTTTTAAGTTTTAAAACTGAAAACATCCTAAGGTAAAACTGAAGAAAGAATTCTGCGGTACTCTCTGATATGTAATGAATAGTATTAACAATGGAACTCTATGTTACAAAGCACTGAAGAAACCTTGGTTACCAAGGAGATGGTAAGTTCTGTTCTTCAATTCAGTTCTTCGGTTTTGACAGCTGAGGGATTCAGTCATTCTCTAACACATAACCCTTTCATACTTCCAGTTTCTCTGAGTGTTGGAACTGCTAAAAATACAGCTTGCCATGCCCCTACACTGCATGACCTTTGACCCCTCCTTACCACTACATGCATCCAAGTCAGATCTGTTGTCTAGACAACCTAACTCTTTCCACTTTGAAAGAAAAGGTTTTTAAGAAGCATTTAAAGAAAAGTATTTAAAAATGGCATTAAATGATCACATTGAAAGTTAACTCAGTGTTTGATGTCTCATTTCACTTATATTTGAACTTATATTGTGTAGTTATTTTGTTCCTCTGGTTGCTTAATGAGCAGGTTTTAGAATTTGTGCAATGTTTTAAGTATGCTTTTCCTATCATGAGATTCCTAAAAAAAACAAGTCTGTATGCGACAGCACACATCTGGAAAAGCAGTTTCTGTCGCCATCTCACTCTCAATGTGCAGCAAAACTTTTCAACAGGTGTTAATACATTTACTCCTCTTCACCCCAGTTCCACAAAACAATCTCTGCAAACTGCTTTTTCCTTAGGCAGAGTAATAGACACCAACAAAGAATATCACCTGTGACAAATGCTTATGAGAACATCTGGCATAATTTTGCAAGTGGTTTGCTAAATAAACCACTTTCCTAAATACATCCACCGTAACTTTACCCCTAGTGTTTAATATGAAACTAATTAGATTTTCCAGCTATGGTATAACATCCTGCTCTGTTTGTTTGCTTTTGTTGTGACCATTTATCACATTATTTTGAAGGAGCATTTTCATATTAAAACATGGCATTACTTATAAAACAAAATGCAGTCATTCAAAAATAACCTCACGTATATGTGCAACATTTCTTACTTTTACTTGCCTTTGCAGTACTAAACACTTCAAATATGCAATGTAAATATTTAACAGCAGGCCAATGCAAATGCTCATTGTGGTAATAAAAATGGTCAAAACAAAATCAGCATTTGGCTAATAGGGTGAACTTCTAAAATCTGAGGATTTAAAGCTCCTGTAACAAAACGTACGTCTGCACCGCCCCTCACAGCTTTGCATGTAATATTTGCCTATACCATTTAACTCTCTGCAGTTCTGTTGGAAATGGTTCAAATCCCTAAATTAATATAACCAATGATATTATACATTTTATAGGATACAAGATTATACATTTTAATTAATTTTGGTAATTGGTTATTTAACGATAAAGAAATGTGAATTAATCTTCAGCCATGTGTTTTATATCTGAATGGAGTAAGTAGTTGTATGTATGTCTGAGTGTGTGTGTGTGAGAAAGAGAGAGAGAGAGAAAGAGAGAGTAAAGATGCAAATCTCCACGCTTCTTCTTATAGCATGAAAGGTGGTACCTTTTTTTTGATGCACCACAACTGCCCCCTCCCCCTCCCAGCACAGCAGACACCCACCCTGCTAACTGACTGTCCTGTTTCTGAGCAGGGCAGGGTGGGAATGCCATTTGTGAAGAGACTATTGTGAAGACTTACATGCGCTGGACTGTGGGAGGGCTTTCAAAAAGATCAGATCTTGAAAGGACACATCTGTTCTGACAGAGAGAGGGACGTACTGGATGCAGAAGGTAAGTAAGATTTGCTGCTTTCTCTGCGATGGTCTCTGGACTGTTTTTGTCACATCTGACCACTTTATCTTCTCTGACTCTATTAATACAACTGAAAATGTCCTAATGTGTCCGGTATTTATTTATCAAATAACCTTTAATCAGTCAAAAAAATACTTCAATGCATTTCTCTCTATGTACGGACGTTATAAAATAAACACACTTGGCCTGTTATAGATTTTATGGAAACAAACGATGTCCAATGCATTTATACGTTATCACCATGAGGAAATAGATTTGTTGATTTGTCCTCATATTTGTTACTTTTTTTAACTTCTTGTGTTTCATTTCCCTCTGTAGTTTGCTCTTCTCCTTAGTACTGTCCAAGAGAAAGAGTCCTTAATTTAATTTAATTTAATTTAATTTAATTATGTCACAAATCTATCTCATGCCTCCTTCCCTGTCACATTTGTTAATGGAATGACATCTGCTAATTAAATTAAAGCACATAATCCCTTTTCTCATCCATCATTCGTTGTTTACACTGTCCTGCCTTACACATCCATCTCTCATTCATTTTCTTCCTCAAACTATTTTTCTGTCTTGCAACAGAATACTTTGTAATTTTCTACTAATGAATTTGTATTGTTAGCAAATACTCCTGTTTTAGATGTTTTATTTATAATAGTAACATTTTCACAGAATAATTTAAATGTGGTTGAGGGTAGGAATTATTCTATAGGATATTTAGTGATAATAAATATTCAGACACGCAAATTTGGTTCTCAAGTAAAATACAATATTTGACATTTGTCAGATAAAAAACATTCAATATTATCTGGCTCACTATTGACCTCTGTGTTCCAGGAACAAGACTGCAATCAACATTGATCAAACTGCATCAAAAGAAGACATAAAATTAAAGTGAAATACTCACATAATATATTGCTAGACATTTTAAAAACGGTTATATTGCCAGTAATGATAAATAATGGGTATTTTAACAATGGTTCTTTGTATATGTAAGCTTAAACAAAAAATGCATATCCAAAAATATAGAATTCATAACGTTAACACTGTTGCAATATGACACAGTATAAGGTTATACAGTAAAAGATTTTTCTCAGATAAAGGTGAAATCATGTATACATATTCCTAGGTTTAAAAGAGGCAGAGGCGTCAAGTGCTGTAACATAAAGTTAATTTATCAGATAACCTACAGACAAGCACATATTACAGAGAAAGAATGAGGGTTGTGGTTTGGGGATGGCGGCTTCTCTACGTCTACAAGCTAGTGGGGGCTCTTCCTATTTCACCTTTGCACCCGACCATTCAGACTTCATCGTCCTCCGCTTTTGTCAGCCCTACAGAAGATGAAAGCACAGAACTGGTGGTAAGTAAAATGAAGAGAGATAAGCACTGAGACGTATTAGAAGCTTTAATATTTTTGCTCCCAATGTGCAGAGAGGTTCCAGCACATGACTACTGCTGTTCATATGAATAAAACCGTATTAGGTTATTAGGTTATATGAGTGATGTCCTTCTCGATTTAAACCAGCTATAAACGATATAATCTTCCCGTTGCAAACACATGTAAATGTCCTTCCCTCCTCCCTATTCAGGACTGGCTAACACGTTACGGCTATCTTCCGCCCTCCGATCCTTCTACCGGGCAGCTGCAAGCATGGACAGCCGTCACACGAGCTTTGAGGACTATGCAGAATTTCGCTGGCCTCAATGTAACAGGAACTGTAGGTAAAACAATAAAATACGATGAAACGCGGTCAATTTTTCTACCGCTTCAGTCTGCAATAGACAGTCCCCCAGCCTGACCTTTAAACACTCTAATGTTCTCAGTTCTCTAATGTATCGTTATGGCTGAAGCACATGTTGTCATTACGATCTTCCACCAGAATTATCATCTTCTCATGGAATTTCAGTAGGTCAGCTCAAAGGTTTGTTCTCTTTCTCTTAGATAAGGACACACTAGACTTGATGCGCCAACCGCGATGCTCCCTTCCAGATGAGGATAAGGAGCAGGACGCCGTGCATGCTGGGAGACACCGGCGAAGAAGGGGGGCTACCTGGACATACAGAAACATCAACTGGAGGTTCATTTTCAAGATTTGTCTCCTCTTGTCCCCATTTCTCTTTTCTTATGATTGGTGCGTACACGATTCTCAGAGAATTCCTTCATCACCACTAGGTTGCGGTCATACCCCACTCCCTCTGCTCTTTCTCGTGAGACAATTCGCTCCCTGGTGTTCTATGCCCTTAAGGTTTGGGCGGAGCCAATTCCACTGGAATTCCATGAGGTGCGTTCACAGAATTTTAAAATGTCATTTATGATATAAAAAATACATGGCGTATTGTCAATGTAATTGCACAGATACAATATGGAAAGAACCCGTCACTTCTTCTTAGAAGTTAGCAGCTTAGGATTTTGCAGGGATGAAATCTCATTAGCAGGTGGTGGAAAACTAAAGGAAGGCATCCTCAATGTTATTCAGCTAATTGAAGCAGATGTGCTTAACACTCATCGACGTAGGAGACGTTCACCTTTCAGATTAACGTAACTTTCCATGGCCATTTCCGTCTCCGTGTCACTTCCCCACCCTCCTTTTCTTGGCAGGTGGGCAGCCCAGTCGGAGCTGACTTACTGGTGGATTTCCTGCATGACTCACATGGCGATGGGTTTCCCTTTGATGGCCCAGGGGGGTCTGTGGGCCATGCTTTCTTTCCATCTGATCCTGACAGAGCTGGTGCAGTTCACTTGGATTCACAGGAAGACTGGGCTTTCAGGCAACCTTGTGAGTGCCTGACCTTTAACTTTTTTATCACAGCCAAAATGTGGGTGTCAGGCTTCATAAAATGTACCCTGAATTAATTTACTCTCTCTCTCTCTCTCTCTCTCTGTTTCTTTCAGCCTCTGAGGGTATTGATCTCTTCACAGTGCTGGTGCATGAGTTTGGTCACGCCTTAGGGCTGTCCCATTCCTCCTCGAAGCGCTCTGTCATGAGGCCTTACTACCACGGCTCACTGGGGGATCCCCTGGACTTCACCCTGAGCTCCCTGGACAGGGAGCAGATCACTAAACTATATGGTATGAATAGGAACATTTTATATCAGCCTTAGTAGACAATCATAATTAGCTATTTTTTCATTGCAATAAATTACATCCAACTGCTAAAGTTTGTGAATTAATGTTGTTTTGTTGTAACTGTGTAGGAATCCTAAGAGCTACCAAGTTACTCAGTTTTGACGTCAACATCTGACATCATCTTTTATTTTAGGTTCAATGAAAATGAATTACTTATAATAGCCATGACCACTTTTCTTGAACTTGCAGTGAAGGGTTGTGCATATCACTGTTTTAGTTCATTGTATCACTTGGGATTTCTACTTGTTTATCAGTGAATCAATGTGTAAGTAGGTAAAAATAAATAAATAAATAAAGAAAATAATAAAAAATAATAAAAAAAGAGTAAATAAGGGAAAATAAAGGAAAAAGTAGGTATATAAAATATAAGGCAATATATATTTTTATGTTGATGCCTTTTTTAATTTATTGTGACCGTGATTCCAACACATGACAGACACATACGTCTTAATATTGTGCTGTGTTATGATTGCTCTGATATCTCTGTATCTCAGGTAACCGAGATAATCATCTGGACATAGATTCTACTGATACAGCCTTGCAGCCTCACTTCAGACGCAGAGAAAAATATATTACTGAACAACAAAGGTACCAGAATTGTAAATGCCCACTGTCCCAAGGCTGAATGTTGTACCGTTGCAGCACTGAAAACGATTAAATTCTTTCCTTTGATGTAGAAATACTGTTGACCGCTGCGCAACCAGCTTTGATGCAGTGGCCAAAATTAGAGGGGAGACCTTTTTTTTTAAAGGTGAGTTAGTAGTAAATGAAAGATTGGTGTGCTTTATTAGATAATGTAACAAGTCATATAGCAACCAATTTGAAATCACATTTTTGGAATTGCTATAATGTTTCGTTGCAAGGACACATTGTATTGTTTCTATTTCTCAGTTCCTATAGTCACACTGGAATGCACTGGATAGTTATATATAATATTCCAAAATGCAGTGAACATGCGTGTGTCGCAGCACTGTCTTCCCTATTGCCATGATTGACCGATCGCCATCAGTGAATTTATTTTTATGTTCTATGACTGCTCTTGGCACTGCACTTTGTTAAGTTGTCTTATTAGATTATTGCTATGTTTGATAGGTGCTGTATCTTGCTCACATACTCCTTAAACCTTAGATAAAAGTGTCAAAAGTGAGCGCAAATTTTCACAAAGGAATGAAAAGTGAAATAAGATCATGCGAGGTGATTGAGAATGATTCTTTTCAAATAGGCATATCTGAGAGGATATTCCACCGACTGTGTCTGTCCGATAGGTCTCAGCATGTGGAGGGTCAGCCGAGGAGGACTGGTGTCCGGGAAACCCGCCTTCCTTCGGCAAATGTGGAAGGGTCTCCCTCCCAGCCTAGCCTCCCTCCAGGCAGTCTTAGAGAGACAGTCAGACCACGGAATTGTTTTCATTAGTGGTTAAGTCTACTTTCTCACTTTAGCACAACATTTAATTAACATTCATTAAAATTTTGTGTTTACTTTTTATTGGTAAAATAAAACATACCTGTAGCTAAAAATGAACCAGATAATAAGTATGAAACTGCCTCATTATTTCTCAGGTTGCATTGTTTGCTAATAGCAGTGTAGCACGTTCAGTTGACCACTTCCAGAGGTGGAAAGTTCTGGCTCCGAAAGTGCAAATCCAGACCAAGATTTTGTTCTAACCAACCAGTTGTGTACGTGTGAAAATGACTCTTTATGGCCAACTGTCTGGTTTAAACAAAATTTGGTCTGGACTTTTACTTCCTGAACCTGATTTTTCAACTCATTTCTTTGATCTCCTTCTAGGCCCCCAGTATTGGTTGTTTAAAGATCTCTCCCTCCAAGAAGGGTACCCCCGGCCTCTGTCTGATTTAGGTGCTGGAGGACAGGAGGTTGAGCAAGGGCTGGTATGGGACATGGAAAACGGTGCAGTTTGGGGGAATAGAGAAGCAGAAAACAATAGAGAAGACAATTTAGGCATCTGGAAAGAACTCCTAAGAAAAGGTGTGAATGGAATCACCACAGATGAAGATGGTAAGACAGTTTGTGTATATACAGAACTCTGGGAGAAGTCTTGGGTAGTCGGCAGTCACAGAAATTGATGTTTAAATGAGGCCAGCATGTTGGTGCAAAGCTATGATATTATGTAAGTGTTTCATCTTGGCCATTACGAAACTTCTCCTAAAGTCACCCCAGTATTTGCACTAGCCCAGCTTATTTGACCTCTCAATACTCCATTGCGTTACTTAACAAATCAAGTTAATTAATAGATTAAGCTGCTGGAGAAAATTAATGAATATATAAATTTGATGATGTGCTGGTGGAGAGCGGTTTGGGAACTAAAGTGCAGTTTACCTACCTATCCAACAAGACATCAGTTCTTTTTGGAAAACAGACAAAATGCTTGTTTATTTTTATTGTGTCACTGTTAGTTTACATCTTTTAAACCTTAAACACACAATTACTACAAAGATAAATAGTCTTCCGGGAGTGGCATGGTGGCAGTGGTTAGCAATGTTGCTTCACACGTCTGGGCCCAGGGTCCAAGTCTCTGCAAATGGCTCCATGAGTGTGGAGTCTGCATCTTCTCCCTGTGTCATCATGGGGTTTCCTCTGTTTCCCCTCCCCAAGTTTAAGGACATGCTGAGGATAACTGGCTCTACCAAAGTACCCATAGGAGTGAATGGTGTGTGTGTGTGCCCTGCGACGGGCTGGTACCCTGTCCTGGGTTCTTCCCTCTCTTGAGCCCATACCACCTGGGATAGGACAAGCAGTTTCAAAAAATGGATAAATAGCCTTACACATTTTCTTTGACTGCCTAAGGCTTTTACACAGTGCAGTATTATTGCGTTACCTGCTACTGTTACCATTTGTTGATGATGCTCTCTTCACTGATCTTTCTCTCTTCATCTCTATCAGGCTCTATATACTTCTTTAGAGGCCAATTGTACTGGAAGTTTCCCTATCCGGGCTCCAGCCCCGAAGCAGGATTCCCGCGCTCTCTGGCCACAGACTGGCTCGACTGTCCTCAGCCTTTTTCATCCTCTCCGGGCAGCTTCTCTTTTTCACAACCCACCGGCAGAGAGGAGTTTCACAGAACTGGGAGGGACGGGGAAGCGAACCAGGAGGAAGGAAGGCATTCTGGCAGAGATGGCAAAAAGACAGGAGGCAAAAACGCGCTGGAGCAATGGGCTTGCCCTTGCCTGAACAGTGGGGTGCCAGGGATTGTCCTGATGTGGGGCAAAACTTCATTGCTCTTACCTCTGCTTTTGCCATATTTCTGACTGCAGCATCTATCTAAAGGGTCTACGGGGCATGTGAAATTCACTTTCCAAGCTTTAAAGGACAAATACCAAGTTAACACCGAGAAAATATGATACTGGAAAAAAGAAAAATAATACTCTAACTAATCGAAAGTAATTGTATTTCATCTTTGAATGTAATTTGCATGATGAATGCAGTATTTGTTTTCACACTGATTATATATAAATTTATATATATATATATAAAAAACATTTAAAAAAATTGGAGTGTTTGATCTTAAGGATGGGAGTTGTGGAAATCTACAATTAATATTTTACTAAATATTTAATTAAAAAAATATCTAAGAAATAATAGTAATTGAACCTCATGCAGCCATTTAATATGCTTTTAATTTTCATAAAAATTTGAATACAGACCATGATGATTTAAATTATGATAAAATGAATAATACATATCATGCAAATAAGAAATCATTCACCTTTAAATTAATTCAGATGATTTTTGCAATAAATAATTTTTAAAATCTTTAGATGTTAACATAGATAGGAGCAAAATTACATAACAAACTATGCCATTTAAACTACAATTAAATGTGGGCTATCAAGCACATAATGCCATTACACTGATTTTTGAGGCATATATTAAAAGCAATAAATAATAGTGATCGATTATCTTATTATTGCAGATTGTTTTACCCAATATATAGGTTGAAAATACAGCTTAGTATGATATTACATTTCAGAATATACACAAATATTTTTCAGTATTTCTACGTAACATTAAAGATATATATTTTTGTAAGTGTGCATGAAATTCTGTGTCTCTCTTCCTCTCTCTGTGCTGTTCCATTTTAAAAGATGTCACCATGAGTTCTGTACATCATGTAGGACCTCCGTCTGCTGAAACGCCGTTTGATGGCCGCGCAGCACCCGAACAGGAGGCACTGTGAAGCAAAGAGAAGCGAAACAGACGGAATGAGGGAGACAGTGGCTGACGAAAAAACGCAATTATTTAGATTGGAGTGATAGAGATGTGATATTTCTTTCTGCGCTGCGCTGCTGCCTCTATATGTCACACGGAGATGGACACAGAAAATGCGGGACTTACACATAGCAGTATCCATAACGGAATGAGGATGATGATGATGGCACAGGGAATGATGATGGCCAAAGCCCAGATGGGAAATCTCTGATCTCCCACCCCAGCCGTGGTACCAGATGGGAGCACAGTCATGTGGAGAGTGGGAAGGAGGCCGGGAGCAGTTGTGGTAGGGGGAGTAGTAGTTACTAAACCTGAAGACGACATAGATTCATAGTTAGAGCAGTAGCTGGCTTGTCACCTTTGCATTCATCCATCCTTCTTTCCATAGTCACTTATCCGTGACAGGTTTTGTCTGCATTCACCTTTACAGAAGTACTTCTTTGATATAGAGCACTGTCAGTCAAAGGCAATGTTTCACGGTATTCACCTAAGTAGTAAGTGTATATTTGTTCAGAAGAAAAAACAATTTACCATAACAATATATGCGTATTAACAATAACACAATAAAAACTAGCAATAATTTCTTCTCTTCTCCAAAATGTTACTCATCTTGTTGGATGGTTAGATGAACTTCTGTTTCAGCCTCAAAACCTCTGCCCGCTATTGCATATATTTGTTACATTTGACCACCAGCTCAATTAATTAATATACTTAATTAGCAAAATAACTCAATGAGGTGGAGATTAGGCAAACAAGGTGTGCTAGTGTTGCACTAGAGGGTTTCTGCAAATACTGGGGTGATTTTAGTACGGTTCTTGAAGCTGACACACATTGACAGACATAATATCATAATTTACTCCAACATTTAATCATCATTTTCTCTGACTGCCTAAGACTTTTACACAATACTGTACATCACAGCAGACCACTGACACTTGTATCATATGTTTGGGGGAGGGATGCCTATGACATTGTCAAGAGACACGCAGTGATTGATGAATTAAACTTACCAATGAGTTTCATGATCGCGTACAAAAATCTACTTGGATTGTTAATGTCTTCCATCTGAAAAATGTAGGTCTCATGGGCAATGATCCGACTACCATCAATACTGTAAGGAAGAAAGCAAAGGTTAGGATGAAATTACAATGCGGCAATGTTATTATATCACTGCACAATATTTTGAGCTCTCTGATTATTATTTTATTTTTAAGAATTGTTTTAAAGTAAAATAATTAAGGCAAAAAAAGTATGCTTTAATAGTCAGAGTATATAATGCTGTTAGGTAATGTCAATATATATATATATGTATAATGATATTACTCGTAGCTTGATGCTGATACTTACGTAAAGATTGCATTTGGAAAGGTGACATTAGAATTAGATGAGGGGTCAGTGAGAATAAGCTTCATCTGAAAACCAGAGCATCGAAGCAGAAGAGAAACATCAATTTTTGCGGTTCTGTTATATTACACTAGGGTTCAATAACCACAAACGATCTGAAAATACAACTTTATGTTAGTTCAGTAGATTATTTAAAGCATTAACTCCCATCAGGTTACTAACAACTGTTGTCTTACATATTCTGTGCATCGCCAAATAACAAGACCCCATTTGTTAAACTATTATTGCACATGTAATCAATAGATTACTATGTCTTTTTTGCAGCTACTTCTAGGCAACCCATTACACGGTGCAATTGAGTCAGCTGATCTCATTCCTATTGTATTTTTTCGCAAACAAATAGTATAAATAAGATGATAATCCATCCAGTACATCTAGTACAGGGGTTGTGTGCCTGGAGTCTCCCCAGCCAAGAGAGTCACAAGGTGCGACCCATAAAACTGCTATTCAATCCCAAGACACATGTGACATGAGCAATTTACAGACAGCAATTCGCTATACTATAGTGATGTGGTTATCCGTTACTTTCGTGTAATCGTTACTACCGAGTACTCGGCAACCCAGAATTCGTTACTTAATACTCGTTACCCAATACTCGTTACCACTTGGGGGTGGCTATGCATATAATAATGAATGCTGCTACATATAGTATACCTTAGTCCGAAAGCCTACAGTACTTAGCAGCGTCACGTTAGTGTGGGTAATTTGACTCATGCTGCTGTTGCTGGTTGTAAGAACTGCAATCACGATTGCTTTCTCAAAATTGAGTATCAAGATGCACAGCGCACTGAGTGCAAACAAAGGAGAGCGTGATGCCAGGAGATGGGTTTCAATATTTATTATTATTATTTATTTATTTTTTTTAAAAAAAGGCAGATGCAGACTAAGAATACAATGACCAGGCTGGGGAAACAAACTGAAACACGGACTAAATATACTGAACTAATGACAGCAACAGGAAACAGCTGGTAAACATGGACAATCCACAAGAGGTTAAGAAGGGGGCGTGGCACACAAGATCGGACGAGCGGTTTATGACATTGACAGCCTATATAAAAAATATGGCCAACTGAATAAAGATACGGTAAGAAAGAAAAATCTATATATAGACTTTTTATCATAGTTTTGGACAAAGATCGTAGTTGTTAAGGAACATGATCATTTGCATTTTTTCAGCTGACAGAAATGAAATGGATATCGGTACCGCATTCGGTAGTCAATCAGTTGGTGACCGTATTGTTACTCGGTACTTTCAGTTGGATAATGGAAACGGGTTTATCGAGTGATTACTCAAGATAGTAGGAGCCTGAAGGCAAGTCTCAGGCTAGACCAGGGGTGCCCAATATGTCGTTTGCAAAGGTAATCAGGGTAGATTTTATGGCATAAAAAATAGAGATGGATGACGAGTTCAGCCGCTCCAGTTGCTGCAAAACTCTAGAAAGTTACTGAGTCGTCTACTTAGCCTCCAATTTATTTTTACTAAACTTAAGAAAGGGTATAAAAATGAATGGGGGAGTAGGACCAAGTAAGAAGCTAAAAACCTACCACTTCCATACAGAATGTGAGGAGGACTTTTTCCACATGTCATATTCGAAGTGCGTTTGCCTCATCTGTCAGCCTACCTTTGCTATTCTGAAGAAGGGAAAATGTGGAGCGGCATTTTCGGACTGGTCACAAAAACTACGACATTAACTTCCCTCCCAAAAAGTGAGCTGAGAAAGAGAAAGGTGAAGGAACTAAAATCCCAGTTCAGTTCAAAAATACTTTTTATAAATTATTATTATTAATAATAATAATACTCAATATTTTTATACATAAATATATAGTAGGTAGATCATTTTGACTTGGTCAAGTATAACTAGCTCACAAGCTGAAAAAGTGTGGGCACCCCTGGGCTAGACGGAACCCACTTGCTAACCCTAGCCCCCCAATATGTGGACTCATATGTGGGCCATACAACATGCAGTCAATGAGTGCAGGCTTCAGATATTGGAAACCAGCTGCAACTGCATGCCAGCCAGAACTGTCGCAAACAACAGTCTGCCAGGTGAGTACCGATTGGGCGGTTTGATCAGTCATTTCGTTACTGTCAGCAACGAATCCTTGAATGGCTGAATACTCGTAACGATTCGTTACAGCCTGGTATTCGTTACTTACGTACTCGTTACTACTCTAATCTACACCAATACTATACTACGTATTTTCACTGTGGGGGAGAAACCAAATGACTAAATTCTACACAAAAAATAGGGTTTAGATTCCACCAAATGTGTGAGTATACAATGGTATTTAGATTATTATCATGTGCGTGTGTGGGAGAGGGGTGTAATCTTTGACTATCAAACAGGCACTTACAACATCTTAGTTTTATTTTCCCCACACGGTGTGCACTCTTTTGTTAATTTGCAGACAACAGATGATTGGGACAACGGTGACTGTGGTTATTGTGTCGGCAACTAAACAGCCTGATGAACTCCTCCACATCTAAACTTCTTGGAGTCATGCCGTATGTTTTCCCCTTTTTTCCCAAAGAAGTGACAACCGTGACTGTCCTTATGCAAAGCTTATTGCACCTTCAGGTCTTCAGTTCTTTGAGGTAAGCAATGTCTCCATTGACCAGTTTTAAAACAGCATGAGAAGCCGGGGTTTTAAAGATACATGTATCTACATTCCACTAACCGTTGGTATTTTCCGTAGATTAAATGTACTAAAAAGCAATACGCCTCCTTGAATCGGGTTTACCTGTGAAAGCATGTGTTGCCTATAACAGCTTGCCAATAAGTGACACATACATCTACAAAGTCTAAGGAGAAGTGAAGCCTGCTACGTACTGAGTATGTTCAACTGGTTGGTTGAAACAAAATCCTGGTTTGGATTTTTACTTTCTGGACCTGAAATGTCCATCTCTGCATATTCACGCCGTGGCATTTACGACATTCAAACCAGACATCTTCTACTTTGACAAAAATGCAGCTTCAGCACAACAAAAAAACTTAGTAAAACTGTGACTTCGTTTTAAAGTTTCTTTAAATTATTTTATCCTCGTTTTCGCTGTTAATTTTGTCTATACTACCTCTTTCAACATTGCATTACTCTATAATTACTTTAATTTTTATATAACTATATAATTGCGTTGTATGTCATGCATATACGTAAAGTTAAATGAATGAATTAAAAATATGAATGATAGATTCTCCCAGAATCTCTTCAACAAGCAACAGGGTCACTATGGTTGCTCTACTGCACACAGTAAATGCCAGGAGAAAGGATGAACTCACCAACTGGTTTATGTCTTCCTGGATCAGACTGTAAATCTTATTTGTCAGCGAGATTCTTTCATCTATTTTGACATTATTCATCATGTAGATCAAGTTGAGACCGAAAGAAGTGTCTGAGATTTCTGGAAATATAGAAAACAACACTGTTATTAAATGCCCAGTGCCTAGTTATGAGCATTTACCAAATAAAGTAGAAGCTATGTCAAATGTTTTTTTGTGTTTCAGATTGTCTGACTTCATTAATTCAAATGACATTTCAAAGCACAAAAAAATAAGGAATAAAATGTTTGTGCAAATGAAATGGAGAATTTTTCACCCAAAAAATATTAAAACAGACAAGGGAATTATACACGTACTTTCATATGTGATGTTCCGAAGGCTTCTTGGATTAATCATTGCTAGAATTGCAGATCTTGCTTGTGGATTCAGCAGAGAATTGGCAACGTTAAGAACTTCACTTTCACTGGGCAGCCTTACGTGAGTGACAAACACAATCCGGACATATATGAGCACATCCTTAATGCTGAAAAAACACACACACACACAAAAAAAAACAATCAGAGATATTTTACATTATTACATAGACTAGAATAAGTAGATGATAACAATGTGTATTTACATAAAAAATATATTGTGGAACATATTACAAAATAACATACATTGTGGAGGGTGATGGAATTACCGCTGACAGAGAGTAAGGTCTGTTAAACGATATGGGGCCTAAAGTGGGAGAATCAGACCTATTTATATTTCCAAGTTGGACAAACCTTGAAATAAGTGATGAATGTGTTGGTAAACGTGATTTTGTAATATTTGGAGATACTGGAGACTGGGAGGAGCTTGCTGAGCCAGGAGGAGAAGTTGTTGAAGTTGTGGATGCAGGAACTGATGAAGTAATAATTCCCACAGCTGTAGCACCTACAGCAAGTGAATGGGATGTTGTATTTGATTTTGTCAGTGACAATGAAGATGACAATGTTGAGCCTGTTGAGAAAATGTGTGCAGTAGTTGTAGTAGATGGTACAGATGTAAATGATGATGCATTTAATCCAGCTGCAGAAGGTTTAGATGCAAATGTTGAGCCGGAGACACTGGTTACGGATTCATTGATCAATAAGGTGGGAGAGGTTGAGGTGCTGGGTGATAAAGTCTGGCTAGGTGATGAAGATGATGATACAGAGCTTAGTGATATAAGGTTTGTAGTAGATTCAGTGATCAGTGTTGTAGCAGATGCTGTTGCTTGCGGTGATGCAGTTTCGGTAGGGGATGAAGATGATGATGCAGAGGGTGTTGGGATAATGTTTGCAGTAGATGTTC
>JAODKF010000018.1:2114036-2126756 GCA_026779585.1 Mormyrus proboscirostris
CAAATACATCATATAACCATATATATTCTTTAGTGTTGTAGTCAAGACCGCCTAAACCGAGACCAAGACATTGCCGACACCAAATAGAATCGAGACCAAGACAAGGTCGAGACCAAATAAATTCAAGACCAATACAAGACCGAGACCACAAAAAATTAGTTCTTGAGACCGGTCTTGGTCTCAAAACCGGTCTTAAGAACTACAGCACTAGGTGATGCTTTCTGCTACAGGAAGTCATCTACTGGCTGAATCTACCCGAGGACCGGGAGGTCCCTGTAGCCTTTGATTTAGTCAGCTGGAGCAGGACCATCCTAGGAGATGTCTCCGCCCAGGAACGCGCACATAATAGCGGAGGTGTGCAAAAATCTCCGGAAGTTAGTAGAGCGGGTCACGGAGAGACGGCTGAAGCTGATGACACTCTGCAGCAAGCGGGGCTCCGATCTGCTGGTTCCTTCCGGGGTAACCCCACCTCTGCTGACATCCTTTAGCCAGAGAAAGAAGAAGAGGAGGCAAAAGGAGAAGAGGCTAGAGGAAGTCCCGATGATCGTCCTAGGGACATGCTCTCTCTCTGCAGCCTTTCTCTTCTCAGCTTCTCTCCCTGCCAGTAATCAGAGGGAATCCTGGTCACCCTGGACATCACCGTCACGTCGCTCCTGCAGGTATTAAAAGCTTGCGGCTTATACCTTCCAGGAGGCATGCCTTGCCCATAAAGGGGCCAGAGCTCTGTGGGATGCTATCCGGTGGATCCTGAGGGTTCTTACAGGGGCAGTGCCACCTCTTACAGCGCCAGCCCTGGTGGCTATACCGGATGTCTCTGACTTGCCTGGTCTGCCTGACCCGCTCTGAGGTGCCTGAGGCGGCCCCGCCTGCTGCGTAGCCCGAGGTGCCTAATACTGCCCTTCCTCCTGCTGCACCAGAGACCCCTGCTGTGGTCCCGGCAGCCACTCTGCCCGAGGCACTGCCTGCTGTTCTGCCCAAGATCCAGGTGCCACCTCCGCCTAACGCTCCGGCCCCAGCTCTACCCACTGTATCTCCTGCTCCAGTCCCCCTGGCACCAGTCCCAGTCACTAAGGAGGCCCCAGACTGTCTGATCACCGCTCCTTTCCCCTTGGAGAAGGAGGAGCAGAGGTGGGACTCCTCGGGTACCTCCCTGATGGCCCCAAAGGACTCCTCCATGAGGACAACTCCTCCACCATTGCTTCAGAAGGGTCAATCCTGACCAGAACCCTGCCTGTCAGTGTCCCATAAAGGGAGAGGACATAGGTACAGGGGTTGGGTCCCACCTGCCTGTGGTTCCCCCTTTGTTTTGGATTTCAAATCAAATCAAATCACTTTTATTGTCACATCACAATACTGGTGCAATAGTACAGTACATGTGAGTGAAATTCTTGTGTGCGAGCTTCACAAGCAGTAGTGGTGTACAAATATAAGAAATAGGGACATTTATAGAGTAAAGTATAATATGTACAAAATAAGAGTGAATGAACATTAAATATGTGAATACCCATATATATAGTACGTATGCATACGTGTGCATATGCGCACACATGCACCTACATATCTACATGCACATACACATACATACCCATATATACATACAAATATATATATATATATATATATATATACACACCTCTATATATACACACATACACATACAACACACACAGAAAGTCTGAGTTGTATGTGTGTCTCCCGTATCCTGATTCCCTGACCGATCGTAACAATTACTTACATGTGTGTCATAATACTACTGTGCCAGTAATGTAGAAGTATAGCATACACAACTACCACATAATACATAATTTAAAAACTATGCAATAGAAAAATCAACTAGGCTAGTACACATGATCCATACTTCAGATTTTCATACCTTTAGAGCATTGCAGAGTGAGGGACATCCCTGACCTGAAGTACTGTCAGATCATTATCTACCATCTAGGTCATACCATATCTTGATAAAGACGTAAGCAGATTAAAACTTGTAAAAGTATTTTCTGGCTGGTAATGTACACAGGAGTAGTATATAGGAAACCCTAGGAAAAGCTAGCTTCCTAATCCTATCAAAAGTGAGAGTTTAATCTTCATGTTAATAATTCTGCTATGTTTAATGACCTACAAACAATACGTAAAACAACTGTGTATTAATTTAGACATCAGCCTTGAGCTGACCAATATGACAAAATATTTTACCACACTCTTTCATATGAAATGATATAAATAATTGTCACAATATTATTCACCTCATTATTTCTTTATTCAGTGCTCAATTTTCACCTAAAATTCACTGGAATTGCCCTTAAACAAGTTCAGAATATCAAAAAGGTAACAAATTGAACTGACTGCAACCTGAAATCTGATTTTAATGAATCATAGCCTATAGAAATCCACACATAAATCATACATATAAGTAATACACCAAGGCATGTATTCAGTGGAATGCCGATTCACTGGTCTGACAGCTGCAATTCACTTACTGCGTCTTTCTGGGTCTGCTGAAATTCTATGAAATGTTGAACCAGACATATTGGGCATATTTAACAATAATCTGCTGGAACACTAAATACATTCAGGGGCTGCGGGTCACTGGATCCTGGTTCCAACAGCCTGAGTCACATCGTTGGACATCTCTGGGTCCATGGTTCTTGAAGCTGATCCTCCAATCAACTTTGAGCTACCCAATCTCACTGAGATTGCACGGGTGATAAATCAGCTGGGTGGCAGGGAAGGCCACAGGGATCTGTGGTATCCAGGGTGAACTTCTCCAGGCTGGTAGTAAGGCCATCCTCCTGTCATTGCAGGCAATCTTTGCGTGAATATTGGTTCTTTGCAGCCTTTGCCGATTTTTATAAAGTCTTTGAATCAGTTGATCCAGTTGCTCTGTGGGACATCCTGAGACTTTGCGGGATCCCCCTGAAGCTTCTGGATATCATGGTCAGCCTGTACACTGGAACTGTGAGTGCTGCACAGAGTAGAGGGAGAAACTCTGTGTTCTTCCCAGTTGATTCTGGGGTTTACCAGGGGTGTGTTCTTGCTCCTACTCTGTTCAATGCTTGTATGGACTGGGTGTTTGGGGTCGTGGGGTCCAGCGGCTATGGGGCGTCTGTTGGTGAAGAAAGATTTACTGATCTTGACTTTGCCGATGACGCCGTGATCATAGCGGAGTCGATGGAAGCTCTGATTCGAGCTTTCGAGAGACTGAGCAAGGAGTCTGTGTCTGGGGTTGTGGGTGTCCTGGATAAAGACCAAGATCCAGGCATTTAATGACTTTTTAGGCACAGCCATCAGTAAGGTGTCTGTCTGCAGGGGAAATGTCAACCTTGTTGAGAGCTTTACCTACCTCAGCAGCAACATTCTTGTCTCTGGTGACTCTTCCTATGAAGTCAGCAGATGGATTTGGAGAGCATGGGGGCCATGAGGTCGCTGGCTTTTAGTGTGTGTTGCTCCCGATATCTTTGCAAGAGGACAAAGTTCCAAGTCTTTAGAGTCCTGGTGCTCCCTGTCTTCCTGTATGGCTGTGAGACCATGGACGCTATCCAGTGAGCTGAGATGAAGACTGGACTCCTTCAGAACTGTGTCTCTTTGGAGAATCCTTGGGTACTCGAGGACCCAAGAGTCTTGACCAGGCCAAGGGAATGCCCACGTAACACCTGGCTGCATCAAATGGATGGCCATTTCCCGAGGGTAGGACTGGACCGTGTATCTGCCTGGGGGATCACTAGCCAGGATCCTTTGCGGTGGGTGTGGCAATGAGCTGCATCATCGCATGCTCCCCAACCTGACCTGACCTGATACGATGTTACTTTTGGATATACTGCGAGTTTGACTGACTAAAAAAGCAGACCAAACCATTTCGTTCATTATAGGGAGAGAAAGTAAAACTGTTTTCAACCATTATGTGAAAGAAAATTACGAAGATAAAAAATAAACTTTTATGGGGTACGCAAATACTACATAAAGTTTTCACAGATATGTATTATTGATAAATAACTGCAGAAGAATATTTAAAGGTTAGAGGCTCCTTTGACACAGGGTCTAGGGGTCAATGGACCTGGCCCCCCCCCCCCATCTCTGTCCTCATCGGCAGCCCTGCACTTAGTGAAAAGTGCAGTCAGGCATTTACCAAAGTGATAAATGTTTGGTTTTACTTCAGTATTACAAAAAAAGCTGTCTTGCTATAATAAGTGGGCATCTTTTATTTGAAAAGCAGGGATACCCAACCTTATTTAACTCAAGATCTACTTTTCAAGTGGGCAATGTGCTGAGATCTACCAGTTTAAAGAGGGAGCTATAGCTATTAATCTATTTCATTCTAGCGTTACTCTAGCTATTGCCTTTCTACATAGCTAACATGCACACAGCAAGTCCAAACAAATACAGGTAATTCTCCAAATTAGAAAAAGGGTGAATAAATGTATTTCTCTACCTTAGTGGGACCGCTGGCACTGGGAAGATGCAGCTAGGCAAAAAATGACTGCTGTGCTGCTAACTGACTTTTCAGCTCTCGCGCTTTTCGGCTGCGTATGGCTGTTTTAGCAGGGAACTCGGTCTCGTATCTTTTGTGCATCGTTTTGAAATGCTCTTATTTTCTTATCTTCGGAAAAGCCACGTTCGCATTGCATAAAAGACATATGGACTTCGAATTTGTAAACAAAAAAGTAATCTTTTTTTCCATTTTGCGTGCTAAATGTTTACATCACACGATTACTGTAGGTGCACACTGAAAAATGGGCGCGCGCAAGTGCACAAAGCCTTGCAACGCACTTCGCGATGGATTGAGAATTACTCCGCGATGGACTGGTTTGGGTCCCCTGATGTACAGTGTGTGTATATATATATATATAGATATACACACACACACACACACACACACACACACTTATTAATAATTTGCCATCCAATGGTAATGGAGCCCATCCCGGGGACAGGTTGGGACCAACCATTGGCAGTCACCAACGCACCTCAACACATCAACCTGCCCTGCACGCTTTGGAGGGAGGAAACCCTCCAGCGAAAACCCACGCGAACACGGGGAGAGCGTGCGAACTCCACGCAGAAAGCGGAACTGAACCCAGAACCTTCTTGCTGTGAGGCCACTACGCCACCGCTATTTTCCCATTACATTTCTATTATTATAATGTGAGCAGTTCCTCTTGTAAGCACATAATTGTTAATCTAATTATTAAATGGGTAATAAAATTAAATTATTAATAATAATATATCCATTTAATAATAATAAATGCCAATTAAATTAGTAGATACTGCGTACATTTTTATATTATTACGAATTACTACATAGATTTCAGTTTGACTGGTTTGTAAACAACATCGTGGACCAGGATTCTGACCAATAACGTAGTTAAATCACATTTTGGTCATATCGCCCACCACGAGCAGTAAGCTACCTATTTTCTATTCATTCCTTCATTTTTCATTACCACTTATGCAATATAGTACTCCACAAACAGAGCTTGGCAAGTGTATAACGAATCACTTTAAAAGAACACCACATCATTCTTCAGAAAAACAAAAGTGAACTAACATGGGCATTTATCTTAACTCTGGAGTTTATTTACAAAGGTTGCTGTTTTGTAATATACAGAAGCGTTTTATATTCGATCAATTTTAACCCAAACTTAAAGTAACCAGACTTGAATTCACTCAGCTGCGGTCCGTCTGCACGCTTTGAAAGATGCAGTTAAACGGGTTTTTTAGTTCTCTAGGATGCATTTAATTAAACTTGATTCACTCTAATTTAAACATCTCTCTGTTTTGTATTTGTCAATGATATATTCCCGAATCTGTGAAATTAGTATGCATTAATCATGGGGTTTTCTGGTAATGCATGTACAGTACAGTTTACATTTTCGTCATTCCAAGACTTTTCATGCTTATTGGAACTTAATCAGCCAAATTCTCACACGAAGTGAAACGCTTTGATCTACAGTTTGCTATGACTAAAAATGTTAAAATCATCTAAATAAAAGATATAAATGACTAAACTCAAGGTTGGAAAAACATTAGCAAATTTATATTAATCGGGAGAGTGTTCATGATGATTGCTTTGAAAATGCATTCAGTTTCAAATTATACAAATCATTCAGTTATTTATATTGCCGACAGACACGAAAGTCCATATATACATAATTGTTTGCCTGGTTTTTTTAAATAGATAAACTCACCCGTTCTCTCTTCCACTCTCCATCAGCATCATCATAAATAACAATCTAAAATTAACAGATCTCCTTTCCGTTTGCAGGTGGTCGGATATCTGTGTAATGTACTGTAATCCGTGTACTGTAGAGTCGCTCGCAGCTAGGGTAATTGAAGGCGTGGTTAGCAAAGCAATTCTCCCTAAAGTTATTGTCTCTAGCCTTCATGACCTGCGACGATAATAATAATGATAATAATAATTTATATGATTTTATATGATTAATAACAATCGTAGTAGTGGTAGTAGTAGTAATAATAATAATAATAATAATAAGAGATATTAACTATGCGACATAATACACGTTGACGCTTCAGAGTTTCGAGTTCCCGAGATGTCACGGTCTTAGATTCTTCTCGTAAAATTGTGCAGTTGATCGGTATACTTCAGGTAGTTTGCTTTCATTTACCTTCAAATGTATATTTAACAGTATCCCAAATCTACGAAATATCTAATGAATGCTGCATAAATTGACTGATAATGTTAAATGTTCCTTACAATTGTTTGCGTAAAACAGGGGCCAGTCTTACCGGCAAAGGGCCATCGTGTTTGCTGGTTTTTGGGATACCCTTTAGGGCAGACTCTTCGGCCAATCAGCCTTTTGATTAATAATTTAATTAAAGAGTAGTGCGAAAACCCGCGTAACTACAGCTCTTTCTGAATAAGAACCCCTACCCCTGGCGTAGAAGATCCACATTAAAAATGTTAAATTATTATACAAACGTTGTGCCATCACCACTAATAGATCTTACTACTCTCACATGGCTTGATTTT
Organism: Mormyrus proboscirostris; assembly: GCA_026779585.1. Lineage (NCBI taxonomy): Eukaryota > Metazoa > Chordata > Actinopteri > Osteoglossiformes > Mormyridae > Mormyrus > Mormyrus proboscirostris. Next base: position 2,121,022 of record JAODKF010000018.1, read on the forward strand.
TCGGTGTATCAGTGATTTATTCAATCATTTTCAATATTCAATCATTTTCCAGTTTTTTTATGCATTAAACATGTATTGGTCTACAAAATAATTTATATCAGTTTACTATGCTTTGTTAAATTATTGTTTTCATTTTGTTACAGAAGGAATTTTGTAAAGAAAGAAAGAAGAAAATTCAGTCCAGACAATGACATAGTTTTAAACAGCATATCACTTTAATCCCATTGTAAGTTGCTGGTGTACATCTTAATAATTAAAATAAAATAATAAAATAAAATGGGGGTATGGATGAGTCCAGATTAAATATTGGCTTGTCCCCCCGTACCCCCGCTTCCTACGCTCCTGGATAATACATGTAGGCTGGTAGGCTAATTTATATTCTGAAATGTTTAAAATCCCAGATTTAAATTTTACTCATAATCTATGCATTCCGTTTATCTAAATCTATCTCCTTTTACAACATGTTATCCACACCTGTAATTAAATCTGAACTAGTTAAATCATCATTCAAAAATACCAGTCGTATTACTGTGCAAACAAAAGAATGTGTTATTTCACAATGTGTTTACTCAACTGCTCTTTTAAAAACAATTACAATCGAAGATTTATAAAATAATATAACTAATTATAGTTTAATAGAACTGGGTGATTACAAGTAGGATGATGCACAAAATAGTTTACATGTACACTGTCAGAAAAATAGTACCAATTTTTACCCTTGATTGTACAGCCCCATGACAAGCAAAGGTATAAATTGGCAGTCTTTTCTCTCGACTGCATACTGTTTGGTAGTGGCAGGCATTTTGACAGAACCTGACCCTCCTGCTACTCCAGAATGTTTCTCAGAGCTATTTGGTTTGCTCTTTTCATGAAAAGTATGAAAAACAGAGTGATCTGGTACTCTTTTTGGACTGTATTAATATTGAATATCTTTTCTAGCTATTAAAATGTGATTTTGGTTTCAGTTAAATTTTTATTTAAGAAGGTGTGATTTAGACTTGTGCCCCTTGTTGCTGGAATATGCTGCGGACCCCCGCAAGCCCTCTACAGGACAGGAGGTAGAGTGTCACGTCCACGGGTAGACGGGCAGGCAGGAAGCAGGGAAGGATCAGGTAGGCAGGCGAAATGGCAGGAGATGAGGAGTTTATTTAGGACACGGCAGACAGAGACAAACATCAATGACTGATCTAGGGAAACCAACTCAGACGCGGACTTAAGTACACAGGACAGGTTGAACATAACAGGCAACAGGTGTTCACAATCCAGGATTAACACGAGGTGACGAGGGGGGCGTGGCACACAGGAGGATCGGACAAGCAGGTCAGGACATAGAGGCCTTTTGAAGATGAATGAATGAATGAATGAATGAATGAATGATCTTGAACTTAGGAAACTTCAAAACAGTAACAAAGTATAGGTCATAAAAGAAAAAATTGGTAGGATTACGCAAAAAAAGGTTTCCTTACCTTGAGATGAATACCATTTCAAGTTTTAATTTGGATAAATTAATAATTCATTTATTTAATTTTTTTGCCGGAAAGATACAATTAATTTTTTTGATGTTCAAAGGGTAGATTACTGGAAAAAGAATATTTTTCACCCACACACAACCAAATAAATTAACCAATAGAATAAGGAGTAAATAAGCAAAAATGGGTACATGTTCAAATAGTTGAACAAATAATAAGGTAATTTTTTATTTTTTGCGTATTCGTTGGCCAATACGTATCCATCCATCCATTTTCTGTAACCGGTTGTCCTACTCAGGGTTGGAGGGGGTCCAGAGCCCATCCCAGAGGCAAGGTGGGGAACAACCCAGTGCAGGGCAAACATACATATTCTACAGCTAAATGATGAATTTCTTCTGGCTTGTTGTCAGCATTTTCAGAGTTAGAAGGTAAGGCGGGTAAAGTGAGCCGTCGGATGAAGTGTATTGCTCAGGACTTATACCAAAACTGCCCTTAGATTCTTATATAAAAGTGAAACTTTATTAATCCCTGGGGGGGGGGGGGGGATAACCTTTTGCCTAACCCCACCGTGTTCTCCATGACATGCATGAGGGTGAAAGCGAGCTGAGCGGCTGCCTGCAGCAGTACCCATGGAGCTGGGGGTTAGGGGCCTATTTGGACAAAGTCAGGCTTGAACCAGCAACCTTCCAATCACTGGCACAAATCTGATGACCCGCATAGTCAAAACGCACTTTTCATTATCTGGATATAATTTTACAGGCTTTGGTTGCATTTTCAAGATGACATCACTGAATGTATGAGGACTGTTAAGCCTATGTAAATAAAGGTAGCAACTTTGTAATACTTGTTCGGTTAGAATGCAGTGCTTTAAATACTGACTGAAGCAATACATATTTTCAATTGTCTTTATTTTATTGTGAATGACACTTGTCTGAACTTGTCTGAACACTTGAAGTGTTACGCAATGTAGGTCAATGTTTTTCATGAAAAGTGGCTGTAGTTTCAAGCTTTACTAGAGCTATAGACATACATATTAATCAGCTGTTATTCACTGGTATGACTATGAAAATATAACTCTTAAATGTAACTTTTGATATTACAGTAAAATGTATTCAAATTTTTAGGGCATGCTCTGTGTCCCACATTTTAACCCTTACAATAATAATAATAATAATAATAATAATAATAATAATAGACACTTTTATTAATCCCCATGGAGAAATAGTCTTTTTACTGTATGCCTACCTCAACTTACTCTTTGTAGAGTAAGCTGTCTGCAAAAGGCAACCACCTTCTGCAGCACCCAGGGACCCACAGACATGCTAAGGTTGGGTTTGAACCAATGACCTTTTGATTATACGCACATAGGCTTAGCCCACTGAGCCACACGTTGCTTCCCAAAATCATGGCCTTGTACATCTTCATTTTCTTTTTCATTTCCCTTCTCTGTGTCTATAGCATGAGGATTGACATGACCAATAAACAGGATGTGTGACATTGGTCAGCTACCTATGGACTTCTCTCTGCCCAGAGCGCTCAGTACAGACATTTTGCATCCTTTGGACCCTGTTGGGGCCAAGAAAAGGTGGGCCAAAGGAAAAGAACATTTGGATCATGTGTGATGAGGGGTGATGGGTGATTCTCACAGTTCAAAGTGTCAAAGAAACATACATACTTTCTGCTTCCACAGGCATCTACCAAGAACTGCATTGTGGAGGAGCATTGTTTAATTTAGCATGTGCTTATATTTATGCGTGCAGATATTTCAAGCTGTCTTGTGTTTTTCTTGGAATACAAATGCACAATACAAAATTCAAATAGCTGGCATAGACTTCAATCACTGTTCCAGGATAACGTACAACAACAGCCCTATGACAATACTCAATGATCTTAAGACAATGATTCAGAGGCACACATTCTCTTGAAATTACTGAACAAGATGAACAAGTACAATAATTTCAACAACTTACACAAGTGGGCTGGGCTTGGTATATACCAATATTTCACAAAAGTTAACTCTGCTAAGTTAAATTGTTTTCACACACTGTATTTACTGTATGAGGGACATAAGCTGAAGTTAAGGAATGGAGTGTAGAATATCATTAAATGCTTAATATGCGAATAACCGCAAATAAAGGCTGGCACCCTGATTCGATCATTTCATTTCATATAGTTTAATTTTATTTTGTATAGTTTTATTTAGTTTAATTTCAATTATTAAACACTCAATGTTATATTAAATATATATAAATGTTATATAAAGGTTGCATCACATGGTTTAACGTGGATATAAGTAGCATTAATATAAGGATAATGCAACTTGAAATATGGAATATAATTAGCGTGATGCTGGTCATTGGATGGAAGTTTTGTTTGTAAATATTTCTTTGCTTAAAATGCCATCTAGTTAATGCTGCCCCTGTTGTGACAGCAGTAACCTTATGAGCTCCACAGGGCACAAATACTCACATGCACTCCGACACATTTTATCTAGTCACCGGAAAAGGATGTCAGATTGACCTAATTACATTAAATAGTTCAAATTGGATAGCACCTTATTCATATACATGAATCCTCTGTGGTAACTGCACCATTCAGCGACAGTACAATAAGTAGCCCTTTCTTACTCTGGTTCTGCTTCTGTAGCCCCCAGGGCTGTAGGAAATGGGGGTGAGGTTATGTGTTCTCTTCAATATTTCATTAATCTCCCAATAAAAAGACCCTTGTATATCAACATTGAAACATCGTGGAAAGAGGGCACCCACTTGATAACCGAGAAGATGCCACCACTCACTTGACCGTCCCACTGAGGATGGATGTAGAAAGGAGTGATTTCACTGAGGAGCAGTAACGTAACCGGTCCTGTTTGGGTCATCAAAGGCCACAGCAGGGCGGACGATGCTTATAGATTTGATCGTAAATGGCCAGAATGGCCAGCAAAAGAACATTAACTCGCTTGACTTTCTTGCTGTGATGCAGGAGCAATCTCACTGGGGACGAGCGCTGGAAATGTGGCTAATTGGGTCATCAGAGGCCAGACCGGCACAGAAATCTGTGCTGATTGGGTGAGAAATGGCCTCAGCAAAGCTACTTACATGACCACTTTACAAAGTCCAGGCAGTGTGTCTCAGGTGCATGATTAAGGAATATTAACACCTTATAGAACAGTAATTATAAGGAAGTTGTGCCCCCACCAATATCAAATTTTCTGCTATACAGTTGGTAGCATGTTCTCCCTAACTTCTGCTGCATTAATTTTTAGGCAGCTAGACCTAGACTTAACAAGCACAAGATATACTAAGTAGGTGTCATAAGGGGCACCTTATCATTTAAGTAGTCAGGAGTTGATGGTTTTTGGGATGTTACACCGCTTTCATTCATTAATGTTTTGTCTGGAAGACTGAGAAGAAAAACAAAACAGGAAACTGTAAAAGAGTCAACATTTATGAGTCAAACTCCAGTTTAAATGAAATTGTGGCAGAATTTCAGGTGAAAATTTTAAACATGACCAATGGCATGTATTTAGGAAATCAAACACAACATGCAACAAAAATCGCATGCAAGCCAAACAGTTAAAGTATGGATGGAAAATCTGTGTAGCTGAGGTCTTACCTTTTTTCAAGTAAAAAAGTAATTGTTTAGTGTCTTTCAGATAAAATAAATGTGAAAAATTCATATTTCTAAAACAATAGTTAATGATTCGATAGAAGCTGACATGATTGCTTACATGTACTCAGCCTAATTTTGCATAATATGCAGCTTTCGTTTGTCTAAAATAATAATTATGGTCTGTGTGGTACAGTGCAAAAGTCTTATGCGGTCTAAGAAAATGATGTTCAATCTGTAAAACAATGATGTTTGTCAAAGTGTGGCAGATTATCCATTTCAAAACCTTTCCTAAAGTCAAACTCAATCACCCCACCTTGACTGACTAACTGAACCCTCAGTAAATGATCTTTGACTGCCCCAGACTTTTGCACGGTAATTCATAAACACATGTACTGTCATGCAGCAAGCGGGTGCAGACCGAAGAAGCAAGAGCAGGACTCATGGTGTCAGGAGAATATGGGGTTTGATTGGGGGAAAACGTAGCGACACATACACCAACGTCAATGACCGGACTGGGGAAAACGTACTTTAACGCGGACTTAAATACATAGGACTAATTAAACAACAACAAGAAACAGCTGGTAAACACAGGGATGCCACACGATGTAGTGAGAGGTCATGGCACAAGGGAGGATCGGATGAGTGGCCCCCTGGGGG
>JAODKF010000018.1:2244029-2256321 GCA_026779585.1 Mormyrus proboscirostris
CCCCCCCCCCCCCCCCCCCCCGCTCTTTACCGAAGCAGACTGAGGAATCTCACTTTCAATTTCTGAATCCTTCCAGTTATTTTACGGAACGCTGCTCAGTAAACATCAGCTCTGCGTTTTTCATGGATGGATCTGTCTTGTGGGGGAGCTCACAGAAAGGGTTAAAAAAAAAAAGCCCAGAATCAGAAGATTGAATTATTTTATTGTGGCTGAAACCCTGGTAGGTAGGGGGCTATATGTATCGTTTGCTGGTTCCAGGAGGCGATGCAGGAGCCGTGGACCTCAATAAAGCTTCTGGAAGCAGAGATACAAAAATTGTAATGGATGTCACTGCACTGTAATTAACGACCACCCTCTTAATGAGCACACCTGCGGTGTAATCAACACAAACAGGTTGCCACGGCGGCGCTGGCGCCCCCGCGTAACACGGTCGCCTTTGTTTCAGCCGACCCAGGGTGACGCCCGTCACAGCTTTTCAGAAATATTTACCGTCAAATCCCCCCCGCCCCCGGCGCGGCCACAGCGGCCAGCTCTGAAAAGGCCCGGCTTATCCTCAGCAGTGGAATCAGTCGTGCTCCATTGTTCCTGCCGCCCGCACTGGAATCATTAGCATACGTGTGTGTGGAGGGGGGGGGGCAGGGGTATCACTGCCATAAAGAGCAGTGTCGGAGGATTTTACGTTAGATTGCTGGGTGGCATAAACTGAGGTGGTGGCTGATGGTTGAGGAAGACTCTCCATATCTATTGGCTCATAAACAGAAGACGTAAAAAAATAAGAATGCCTTGGAAGCCTTGAGCCGTAGTGTCTGTTGAATCCTGATGTTTGCACACAGTGCTTGGGGCGACAAAGAAAATGCGTGGTGAGAAAAGGCCGGTCCCACCCTATGGGTCTTTGAGTATCGAGTAGGTATTGTTGCCAGTCCCACCCTATGGGTCTTTGAGTATCGAGTAGGTATTTTGGAGGAATGAGCGAAAAATGTTAAGTGGGCAAGGGGGTCGATGCAGAAGGAAGGACGTGCTTGACTTCCAAAGCAGCTACAGAGGGATCTTTGGGGATGGGTCTGTCGAAGGTCGTAACTCCCCCCACCCGCCCGCACAGTTGATCTCTGCCGTCTTCTGTAATGTAAAAAATGTGTTCTCTGGATAAAAGGTTGCTGGATCTGCTGCCCCGACAACGTTGTACGGATGTGTCGGACCCTCCCCCAGGCAGTGATGCTCCGCCTCCTTCCCACCCCCCTCTCCGCCCAGGTGCGGCGCATCTGGTCGCAGCGGTACCCGTGGCGCGTCAGCGGCATTCAGCGGCGCTGCGTTGGTGGCCGCTTGGCTCCTGACAGCCACAGCCGAGCCTCTTTAATTACTGCGAGGAATTAAGCGGGAGACACTGGTGTAATAAGCGCTTTCTGAAGTGTGAACAATGAAGGTTCGTCAGCTGTCATTTTTTTTTTCTCCCCGGCAAAGATTCCTTCCGCTGTTTTTCTCTTTTTCCCATAGATAATGATTAAGTGTTAACAGCCTGTAGTTATCACACTGTTGTTCACTCCACGCAATATTCTTCTGGGGATGAAGACAAGGAAAGTAAATGCACATCAGGCTTTCTTAAGGGGGGGGACACTGAAGGTGGCTTAAATAGTCTGTGACGTTGCTTGGCACAGCGCCGTTTTGTTTTTTGTTTTTTTTTTTTGGATTCATTTGTCTAGGCGCCTTCCATCTGGTACTTGTTTAATCGAATCATGTAGAGAAAACTTTCTTTCCCCCATACTTGAAGCATCCTGGTAATTTTAAGCTGAATCTTCAGGTATGATCATGGAGGCCTGTTGATTGAGTTGAGGTTGAAAAGGTTGGTGCATTTGAACCTCTTGATTTTGTGATGGCAGTTAGAATTTTCCAGACTCGTCACCTCTGAAGCTTTTTTTTTTTTCCCTTTTGTGGTTAGAAATGAATCAATATTCTGTCCATGTTGTCTTTCCTTCCCTCTAAAAGCTGTGGAGTTTGTCATACTTTTTGGAGCACATGGCACAGTAATAGGAGTGCATTACTTCTTGCTGTGTTCAGCCAGCTGTCTGAACTTATAAACGAGGGACAAATTGAAATGAAAGTGTGTAATCAAATTGTACATCTGTGCTTCGGCTCACTTTTCCTTCTCTTTCTTCAGCTTCAGGAGACCGTGAAGAGGAAACTGGATAGTGCTCGCTCGCCACTGAACGGGGAGCAGAATGGGATTTGTGATGGGAGCTTCTCTCCGAATGCGAAAAGGGTGCGGAAGGATGGTGTCGGAGGAGGCATGGACTCGCTGGCTAGCTTGCCAAACAACGTGCCCCCAGTGCCAGCAGTTTCGCCCCTCCACCAATTGGACATCGAACCCCAGCTTCCATTGACAAAAAACACCAAAAGCAGCAACGTACATGTCCCTAACCGAGCTGAGGATCTACCGAAGAATGGTGGACTGTCAGACCTTAAGCTTCAGGTCAACGGCTCTCTTGATTTGGACGAAGGCTTTAGCCATCTCCAAAACAAGGAGATGAGGCAGGAGCCCCTGGACGACCCCGCTGGCATCGAATCCTCGGACACCTCTCTCTCCAACCAAAATAAACTCTTCTCAGACATCAATCTCAATGACCAAGAGTGGCAAGAGCTTATCGATGAGTTAGTCAACACTGTGCCCGAGGATGACATGCATGACTTGTTCAACGAGGATTTTGAGGAGAAGAAGGAGCCAGAGTTCCCCAGGCCAGCTGCACAGACACCCCTTCCCCAGGAGCCCCCTCCTGTAGCCTCTTCTCAGAATAACCAGATACCCATGGGGTCCCCGCAGGTCCGGCCATCCTCTTCAGGCCCGCAATTTGGCACAGCAGCTAATAGCACTCCACCTCAGCAACCACAACTACAGCAACCACCTCCTGTTTCTATAGCATCAAGCTCGCCTGCTAATTGTGTGGCACGGTCGCCTCAAACTCCCAATCAAGGTCAGACTCAGCAATCCCGGCCTGGGAATGGTTTTCTAATTAATCCTGGCTCAGGGGTGCTTCCAGGGTCTACTTCAGGGTCTGTTGGGGCTTCAGGGGCTACCGGGGTGGGCAGTACATTTCCCATGCCTCAGTCTACAGCGGAACTGTCTTCGGCTGAGCAGTTGAAGCAGATGGCTGCTCAGCAGCGGGCGAAACTCAATCAGCAGAAGCAGCAGCAGCAGCAGCAACAACAGCAGCAGCAGCAATCGTCACAAGCAGCTAACTGGTCCCCTGCCGGGCCTCCTACCAGTCCGTATGGTGGGCCTTTCAACTCGGACAAGCCAAATAGCCCCATGATGTACCCGCAAGCCTTCAATACCCAGAACCCAATGGTGCCTGTGATGGGGAACAACCCTCAAAAGGCTGCCATAAACAGCTACCTCCCTCAGAACCACATGAACATGATTAGCCAACAGCCAAACAACATGGGTCAAAACGTGTTGAGTAAACAGCAGGGCAATGTTCTCTCGTACAGTAACACTAAGCCCCTGAGCCACTTCAGCGCGGTGGAACACATGGGCCAGAGGATGACCCCGCCTGTGGCTAACCCTGCCAAGAACTCCACCATGCCTTACATGCAGCTTCCGGCGGGGCAAGGCGCGGGCCAGCCGCAGGTGCCCACTCAAGCCCAGGGCCAGATGCCTGGCCAAGCGGCCCACCTGAGTGAGGAGAGGAAGCGAATTCTGCTTATGCAAAAGCAGCAGGGGTTGTCCTACAGCAACATGCCACCTCATGGACAGGTGAGTATGGTTGTGACTCCTTTTTCTGAGATATTGAGTGATACTGGGATGTCTGAGGTGATTGCACTGGAAACCTTGGAATAATAGGAGTGTGCCTGACAGATTTTCACATGTGGCCTGATCTTAATGGGGAATAATAATACGTGATGCCTTGCTGTGCGCCATTGCATAGCCAGACTTGTTTTGAATGGTCATTAATGAAGTAAACTTGACTCTTGAAATTCTCAAAGTATGTCTGTCAAACAAGTTGGGTAAAAAACCCAATATCTCACGTCTTCAGGGGGCCTAGGTGTTGTGCCATTCTAGGGGAGTGATGAGTACATCACTTAGAATTCGATAGAATTAACTCCATCAGCAGCGTCTGTGTTTAGTAACTCTAGGGAAATGTCCGCATCCTGACAGAGCGAGCACCCTCAGACGGCAGAGAGCAGAGACCAGCTGTCGGCGATGGTGCATTAAAGGACCTCAATACGCCCTCACATCAGTAACGCTAATGAAACGAAACGCTGACCCTATAATTTTCTGTGTTGTCAGCATACAGAAAGAGCAGGGTGCCACTGATCGCTTTTCCTAAGAACTCAAAGAACTTGGTCATAAGCTGGATGGCAAGTGGTCTGTCAGGGAAGTCAGTGCGAGTTTGAAGTGTTTACTGCTTCCATGTGCATGCTACTTCTACAGGGTCCTAATCAGCATTTCACTTATTATATTGTTGGGCTTGATTGTCACGGCACAGTGCTGATAGTATAGTAATGTTGGAATTTTTGAGATTGGCATAAGCTCATAACGACTGCTAAATTAGTCATAAGCCCGAGTGGCAGTTTGAAGGTTTATATTTCTCAAGCTATAGGTGCAGCAGATTTGAATCCCCTCCAGCGGCTCGGCGGTGACCAATCTTGGGAAAGATTAATAAAGGGAGCGATTTATTAAGATGTGGCAGGTGCAGAGGAAGCCACAGTGGAAGAGGCAGATTCTCTGATGGAGAGTTCCCTTCTCTCGTCTGTTTTTCTGCGGGAGGAGGAGGATGAGGAGGAGGGACAGAGTCGTGATCGGCGGATCTGCAGTGCCGCTGTCATTCCCGGACTGCTGTGGCTGCGGGATAGAGTCGTACGACTCCATAATGGTCTTGTTGAAGGACCCAAGATTGTCACAGTTCTCACTTCTCTGCTGTTAGAGAGCCATGGAGGTGGGGGTTGGTGGTTGAGGCGGTAGGGAGCAGGAGGGGTGAGAAACAACAACAAACCAAAAGTACCTCAGATGATATATTTTTGTTGAGAGCTACACAAATGGACTCTTGTGCTCTGCGTGTGATTGGGACGCGTGTGGTCTAGACTTCAGGTGTATTGATTATTGAACAGGCTGAACTGGGGGTGGAGTAGTTAGCATTATTTATGCGCTTATTTACATGCATTGTACCCTCATCTGTCGTGGCGGGTGGGGGCTGTCGCCATGCTCTGTACAGGTCGCCACGTAGAGCCACGTTAAGTAACCTCATTCGCGTGCAATTATGAAACTCCTGCCTGCTTTTTAAAAGCTTGTTAGTAGAGGTTTAATTGTTACTTCTCAGTTTGCATTTCGTGGCAGCAGTAATTTATTCTCTGGCGGCCAATAAGGCGGCATTGCAGTGGATCGGATTCCCCACCCTACGCCACCGGCTAATGGATTTTTGTGGAGGCAGGGTCTTCGGAGAGCTGATTGGGGAATGAAGGTTTGATGGGCTCTGTAATGACCCACTGAGGAAGCCGTGTTATATTCCTCGGGGTTATGAATAAGGCCTCACCTGCTTTCGTCTTGGTTTCTCCCGGCTCCGCTCTTCGTATATCTTCCAATTGTCCGTAGTAATGAAGCTCATTTCTATGGAGATGGTAGATGATTTACCGCTTCGGAGTGCAGAGGTTGGTTCATTTGTCGGCTTCTGGGAGGATGTTTATTGGAAAGCGGAGTGTACACAGTCGAAGTGGAGCAGCCCTTTCGGGAAGATCCGAGGGTAGCACGGGGTGGCAGTGCTGATCCTAAGCATCACGGTGGATGTTGTGGCTATGAGTTGGCAGTGGGTCGTCGAACTCTGGCAGAATGCTGGCCGCCCTATCGGCGTGCATCACCACCGAATGGGGGCCTCGCAGTTCTTCGGTGAATGTGGCCTTCTCGCGCCCGCTCACAGGTTGCAACATAACCAAGCACCGTGGCTGCAGCTAAATGGCCGGTGTCCCTGCCGGCATTCGGCGATCGCGTTTCAGCTCAGACGTTCTTGAAATCACGGCTCCGATGCCTCCCCCTCGCATGGGGATGTTGCTGCACGGCTGCCGCGGCGTTCTTACTCGTGCCGTGCTGCTCATTATCCATCTTAAACATGCGCGTTTAGGATTCCGTGCTGCCTGTCAAGAAACGAGTGCCGTTTCCTTTATTCCTCGCTGTTCCCAGGTGACCCTGTGTCATGGTAAATGTATTTTTCCCCTCCCCCACTAGCAACCATAATGTTTTAATCTCAAGCATTTGGGTTGTGCGTTTTGTGTCCAATGTTGTGTTTTGGGAGCAAACAGATCCAACCCAGTAATTTTGGGTCAGGTGGGAAGTCGACTTCTCTATGCCGACTGCCAGTGATGTTTATTAGCTTCGTCTTAGCCAACAAAAATCTGTGAGCTAATTAGTTCCACAATTAATTCCACAGGTTTCAGACTTCCAAGATGTAGGGGTGGGGCATACTTTCCCTACGGTGATGTTAAGCGTGCATATGATTTCTTTTTTTAATGAAGGAGTCTTGCGTGCACCTCGCTTTTTCCTTTGCATTATTGACACCAGAATCTTCACTTAGAGGATCTTTCATTTCACCTGTTACAGGCTGAGGAAGAAAAAGACTTTCAGACTCTCAAAGTGTGTAGCTGGAACTAGACCAAAGGAAGCAAATTTGATCCCATCCTTGTCTCCCCAACCCCACCTCCGCTAAGTCCTTGAAGACGCATGTCAAGGCCTGAGCTCTTATGCTGCTTAGAGACCTCCAGAAGGGATGTGCATTACCTGCATGTGTGTCTGTCTGGTGGGGGTCAGAGTTCAGGGAGGGTGATACTTCAGAGGAGTTACCAGAGTAACGGTATGTTTGTGCAAGGGGGGGTTCCTGATGGAGGGAGCATCCTCATTGCTCTGCATCAGTGTTTCTTAGCCCAGTCCACAGGGACCCCCCAGGCAGCCCACATGTCTGCTCCCTCCCAACTCCCAATACACCCGTACCAGGTATTCTGTGCTCTTGGTTGTGTTTCTTGTTCTTGATTCTTTTGGTCAGGTGTGCTGGGAGCTGGGAGGGAGCAAAAATGTGAAGCGTCGGGGGGGGGGGGGGACCCCCGGGCCCCGGTTGAGGGACTGCTCTGCTTCGTAGCTGCTAACCAGTGATCACTGACTTGCACCCTTTTCAGCGATGCTAATGTTGGATAACGTGCCCTGATTTTGTGTCCTGTCCACGTACCACTCAAGCTTTAAAATAGGCTTCCTGGTCCGGTTATGGAGCTCGTCATTGGTACTAGACCCCCCCATGCCGTGGTCATGGGATCGATCCACCAGTTAAGAACCATTATTTCAGCTTATCTATCACAAATGGTCATTTTTTATGCAAATGTAAAATATTTAAAATGGAGAAACCAGAATATGGATTATTCCTATATATGTGTTTATCAGAATCGGAAAACCTTCAGTATACTGGAGAAAATAGCTTGAGGTTACAGACAGCACACTACACAATCACAACATAGTGCGTCATAGCATAGCAATATTGCACTGGAAAGAGAAACAGACATTTATTCGTTATTAAATAGCCATATCTTCATTATATCTATATATATATATATACACACACACACATGCACACACACACACCTGTAATCATTTTTTTCCTAGGGGACTAACGTTGCTAATGTTAACTATGACAAGCCTAACTCCTACCCAGCCCCAACCTTAACCATAAATAACTAAACAAAACACAAGATTTCTTGCATTTTTTTACACTGCAGTCAGAGTATTAGAAAATTGTGTTTTCTCTTGTGGTGACCATTGGTATATCTGGACCACACACACACCACATCCATATATTTTAAGGTTATTCTTTTTTTCTCTCTCAAGAGAAGCAAAATGCTTTTATCCCAAGGAAAACTGTGAATTTGTACTGTCCAGTGCGATGACGTGTGAGCGAAGCAGCTGTTCTTCTCAGTGGCTCCTCTCCCTTTTACATTCCATTCACCTGGATGCCGCTGTCATTTACAGTAACCAACATAGCAACTAAATTCCATGCGAGCCATCAAATCGAATGTCCTCTTGTCCTCTAAAGGAGAGACTTCTGAGGCGAAGATGTTCCTTAAATCCTGCATTAATGGAAGTGATGTCTGGAGATTGATTTGAGGACAGAAACATCAGCAAGCCCGTCCAAGCATGGAGATTGTACATCTTGTGGAAGCGCATTGATGTTGGGAAGCAGAGGCTGGGTGGGACGGAGGCATCCCTGGGGAATGTCACAGGCCTGCAGGTCACCCTGTGTGGCTGAGGCGCCGGCGCTGTTCAAAGCAGATCCGGTTGCGTGATGTCACCACTGGTGGCGTTGGCGGTGATGTCATGCGATTAGCTAATTGGCTAACGCTAGCCCTGCTGAAGCGAAGAATAAGGGTTAATCCTGGAGTTGCACTCCACCCCTCCCATGTCAGGCAGGTGGGTGCACACACACACACACACACACACACATACTCGCGCACACCATGGCAGCAAAACTTTGGCCTCTCTCGGCTGCTCTGCGTTGCCATGGATACCCTCATCCACGGCGCCTTGTTGCCCGACGCGATGACAGCTCTAAGACGGGAAGGCGGTGGTGGAGGATGAGGGGGGGAGGCATTAAATAAGGGAGGTGTGTGTGTTTGTGTTCGAGGGTGTGAGGTGGCCATTTTAGTAGATGTCTGACCTGATGTGCACCATGGGTCCTTGATGCTTCAGAAAGGACTGGAGGTGGGGGGGTGAAAAGGAAAATCAAAGGGATCAGCTCCCTTCCTCTGCACAGATGTTCCTGCAGTCCTTTATTAATGTGGTCTCAGATAATTATTTTACAATGAGGTGGCAGGTTTCACTGAAGTGCCAATTTGTTTCGTGAAGAGGGCATCACTGTAATTACCCGTGGAGGACTTAAACCCAATCCCGGCTCCATGTCCCCGTTTTATTTGCCCGTCAGTTTAAATCGGAGTACTTAGGAGCCCCAGTCCGTGTGGTGCCCCTGGAATTCGGAGCGTGTCTGCCCACTCCGGAGCTGTGATTCTGCCCACCTGCAACCTGAACCACACATCATCTGTGGCCTGCGCTTTTATCCCCGAAGTCTGAATGCATTTGATCTTAATAGCCTTCGTTTTGGTGTTGTGAGGCCGGGTTTCAGGCGCCGGTTTTGGCGTTGGATTCAAGATCCAGCAGGTCGTTGGCACAGGCCCAGCAAACTGTCAGTTAAAATCTTACCCTGCATGTCCTTCTGAGCACCTGTAAATGCAAATCAAGCACAAAACAATAAGACAATAAATACAAATAAATGAATACAATAAAAAGAGGAAATATATATGATGACAACAATGCATATGTGAACAAAAGGCAAAGTAAACATGTAGTACAATGTAAACATAATGGAAATGTTGTAAAGGAGCAGCTGCATCAAATAACTGACCAGTCCTGTTCTCCAGTTCATGTTGTATGCTTGGTATGTTTTGGAACTTTTGGAAGTTATGACATCCAGAGACAGTAGGATCCAGTTCTTAGGTTCTTGGGATGAGGGTTAATTTAGGGTTGGTGAAGATAAGCTGGGACTTATCTGCCTCTTGAGTGAGGACACGCTCTCGTTCTGGTGTCACCTCGCGGGGCAGTCCTGGGCGGAAGCTCTCGGGCTAAGTCGTGTCATGATGGCAGAGCTCAGCTAAATGTGGGCAGACAACTGTTTCTAAAACCAGCCTTAATGCCCCCGCCCCACCCCCACCCCCAGCTCGTGTCCTCCTGTCGCATGTTAGATGTTTAAAGTCACCTGGTTGCCGTGACCCCATGTTCCCATCATACTGCAGATGATCTTTACCTAGGGAAGAGTCGTGTTCTCAACAGGTCAAGCTAGGTGTCCACGGATGGGGTGTGAGGATGGACTGTCAACCTGCTCTAAAGGTGTCCAGCGGTGTTTTAAGACCGGAGAGTGAGGTGTCTCACCAGGGATTGCCCATACTTGCTGTCATGTGTGGTATAACACACAATAAGACTAGTGTTAAGTTAATGATGCCAATCAATCTCCAACTTCTTTTCACATACTGGGAAGACAGGAAGTACTTCGCTGCAGATAGAAAGGCCCTGGCATGAATGTCAGCTTTATTTCATTCACCATTTGGCAGCTTCCTTGAAGCTGAAAGGTAATAGTTCACAGAAAGGCCAGCTGTGTAGTTTTCAAAACAACGCCTAAATGTTCTTGTACGTTTGTATCGCCTTTTTGTTTTTTACCTTTGTTTTAGTTCGCCAGCGTTGTTACTCTCGTCACGCGGTCAGGTCATGTGACCGGTGAGGCGTGCACTGAGCGTGCCGGGGTCTGTCACCTTCAATGCATCTTCACACCTCCTGCACATGTCCTGGCCTCTCATGCATAGCGAGGCACAGCCAGACCTTTCCTTACGTATGCGGTGAATCATGATGTCTAGCAGGGCTTCAGATATGATTGCGCATTAAAACTGGTGAATGGTGTATGGCTCAGGGGGTTAGGACGTTGTGGCTGTGATCGAAAGGTTGCCGGTTAAAATCTCATGGTCAGCAAAGTGATTGCACCGTTGGGCCCTTGAGCAAGACCCTTAACCACAAATTTCTCCAGGGACTATCTGGCCCTGCTTTCTCAAAATTTGTCACTTTGGATGAAAGTGTGTGCTAAATGAATAAAATTTAAATACTCGCATTGACATATGGACCGATAAGCATGACATCTTCCTCCATTCTGACCCCTTTCCTCTCCTACTCATCTCTGATTCTCTGTCTCTCACTTGTTGTCTTCAGCCCATTTCTCCACGTCTCCCTGGGCCCCTGATCGGCAGGGCTGCGACAGAATGTAGTTCCGCGCCAGACGGTCGTGGCGGTGTGACGGAACGCCAGCTTCGCCGCCCGCGTGCAGGTTTTTAAAAGCCCCTCGGGTTTGAGGACACGCTCGGTGACACATTCCGTTCTGCTCCCATTCAGATTATCGTGGTATCGTGTCGACATTACTCAGGTTGCTGGCAGGTTGACTCCTCAGCCCCAAAGTATAACAGGAGGATCCGATTGTCTTTATAAAATGCCGACGCTCTCCCAAACGCTCGGTGCTGTCTGGGGAGCGTGCAAAGGAAGAACTAAGCAGCTTTGAGGATTAAGAGTAGAATTTGACTTTTTTGTACCAAGAATCTTTCACTTGGGGGCAATTTGCCTTGAACGGCGAAACACGGATTATCCCTTCTTAAAGTTGCCTAATCCCCATCCTGTACCTGATACTGGGCCATAACACTGTGGAGTGTCATTTATACACTCTCTGTAGATGGTGTTTAGTACTCCTGGTCATGCTCTTATTGATTTCGGGAAGGAGGGCGCGTGTGTGTGTGTGTGTGTGTGTGTGTATGTTCGCACTCTGTGTATGGTTGTGTATCCATGCACACATGCAAATTATTCCATACCTTTGGCATCCATTTCCTCTGAATACCAGCAATAACATTCCAGTGCATTCTGACGGCGGCCATTAGCTTGCCTCGCAAACGGAGGAAAGGTAACGAGAGATTGGCTTAGCAGCTTCACGAAGATGAACGCTTAGTGCTTTTAGCCCATCCCGGGAAAAGGAGGAGGAGGGAAAATAGCACGGATTCAATAACGGCTGCTTAGTCCGCGCGTTGCCATGACAGCTGGACGGCTTCCCTCGGCGGATTGATGGAACTGGATTACGGCGCTTGCAGTCCACGTGGGCTGGGGATGCGCGGCGTTAGCGGCTGTCTGCCTCGTGTTCGCGTGATTAATGGTTGTCGTAAGTAGGGCACAGTGGGTCCTCGGAAGCGGCAGGAGCGAGCCGGGTGATGTCGCAGTGCCCATATGGGGCACCGTCCATAAGCGCCAAATCCAATTCGCCAGCATGTTCTCCTCTTTAAAACTACAGGGCAGTCATCCTGTCCGTACGCAGACAAATATGCCCGTGGCAAGACTCATCTGTGTCAAAAGGTTTCGATTAAGAAGAACAAACAATGCAGGCTGCATTTTTTTAAATATCACGTCTGCAGTTAAAATTGCATTTCCAACAAAATGTCTCTTAGAACGGCAAAATGTTGATTCTCGTCACACGGTCTGGAGTAGAGGTTCCCACTCTTGGTAGCAGCAGTCCATGGCCAGTGTGGCAATGCTCCATGGAACATTAGACCGTCGAACAGTGGGGGTTTGCAGAGGGGTTGGTTCATTGTGTTTATTTTTAAATTTTATATGACCCCCTCATGTTTGTGTGTTCTGTTTGCATCTGGAAAAAAATCGCTGAATGCTCTGCGGGGGGGGGGGGGGGGGGGGGGGGGGGGGGGG
>JAODKF010000018.1:2278188-2304119 GCA_026779585.1 Mormyrus proboscirostris
AACCCTCATTTCTGCCCATAGCGTGAATCGGCAGGCTACAGGAAAGTAGGAAAATGCTACTAAAGCACCCGTGACACGTGGCCGGTCTCCGTCTCATCCGGGTTTTAGGGATTCTGTCGGCAGAGCGTCATCCTGCCTTGTCGACTTTAACCTCCAGCATGTGTTTGTAAATCGTGTTTGACGTGACAAGTTATGTACAGGTGGGTAAAATGAATGGGGTCACATGACAAGGAATGGTGTATTAATTACTCGAACCGCCCGGCTGTTTAAAGCGAAAGCAAAGTGTTTTATTGTATGATTTCAACTTCAGACTAAGCCGTATGGAACCCTAGAGCCGCCTCACATTCCCCAGTAGATGGAGCTTTCAGTTGGGGGTGGGGGGTGGGGGGGGGGGGAAGTGGGCAGGGGCAGGTGTTCGATCACTGGCGAGTCTTTCTGCTTGACCCCGTGTGCTGGATGTGGGACTTCATCAGGAGTGGCTGAATTAATCTCCCAGGGCAGATGACCCCCTGTCCCTGTTCAAAGGGACCCCAGTCATGTCTCTGCTCTGTTCCATGTCAGTATCTGCACAAGTGTGTGTGTGTATGCGTGTGTGTATAATATGTGTGCATATACATATAATGTGTGTGTGTGTACATGGCTTCTCTGAAGGTGATGAGATCTTCCACTCTTGTCCTCAGGAAAGTGATGACCTCACCACACACACACACACACACACAGACGTGCCCCTCCCCCTCCCCCACCTCAGATGCAGAGGGGTGGGTCACGGAGGAGCCAATAGAACAGAATGGCTGGGAAGCGGGTGTGAGACTCCGCCCCCAGCAAACGCACGTGGTCCAGACCCGCGCGCCAGCTGTCAGCCAGTTTTCTCTGCCGTTCCGGTGGCATTGCACTGCCATTGACGGGCTCTCGGGCCTCTTTCCACCTCCTCCTGGCGCCCTGCCTCTCTCATTCACCCGGAAGGCATGCAGGAAGCCGTATCGTTAATCGATTAAACTGATAAGCTGATCGATTTACGTTACAGAGAGAGGTTAGCTGCAGTGCGTGCTCTTGCCTTCCTCTTCCAAGCCACATCCCTCCTTCCCTCCTTCTCTCTCCCTGTCTCTCACCCTGACATTTTATTGCTGTATACCTGCTGCACACAAATAGCCTCATGCAGTTGTATCCCCTGTTTCAGGTGGAGTGGTGCCCTGACCACAGGCCTGTAATTAAATTAGATGGTTGTAAAGACCACCCCTCTCGTTACAGTAATTTCACTTATGTGGCGCCCCCACTCTGCTTCATTATCATTCTCATTGTCTGTTTTTTGATTCCTCCCTCACTTTTCGTGTTGCACCGGTGTCTGTTCATTGATTGGCCCCATTCTCTGCCATCGTGTGGCATTGTGATCTCTGGGAGATGTACAGGACAGCATGTCACCTTCAGCATCGACGGCATGGTGTCCCCAGTCCGTGAACATTTTGGTCCGTGATCAGGTCATCCTCGCAGAAAGGTGGCGACATTGTCTGGCTTGTTTGTTTGAGTCTGAGGCTGGGTGGTTGTCTGGGGTCTGTCGGTCACCCCCTTAAAATATGAATTTGAAATCCTCTTGCATGTTTGAGGACAGCCCGGTGGAGATTTCGGGAGTAGATTTCCGCTCCCGTTGATTCGCTGACCCACTTCTAACACGCTGACGTCCCGCGGAGCTCAGAGACTGTCAGAGACAGGGGATGGTGTGTAACTTTGCCCTTCAGACAGGGAAACATACGGAGGCATGACATTTCTGTGCCTTCAGAATGATGTAGATAAGCCAAAATTTTCATACGCTGGGTTTTCCTAAACAATCCCATAACTTTCTTCCTGCTCCGTAACCTAAGATATCTGAGGCCAGCAGAGGTATGGAATGTTACATGGAATGTAATGCCATTTGGTGGTGGGGGGGTCATTTCTATAACTGCTTTTTAGGACCAGGAACACGGTCTGGACTAGGAAGTTTACTGAAGGCTGTACACCAGTTAAGCCTGACCAGCTTTCCACCACAATTTAAAGGCTGATTTTCAATTCAAATTATTTGATATCAGTATAAACCTGTACCGGGTGGATCAGTCTGTGCTGGAGTAGCATCACACCCCCATTGACATTTGTGTGTGTGTTTGTGTGTGATATACATATTACATTATGGGTCCCGGTGTTATAAAACTCAACAGTTCTGACGTTGTGGGTGCCTTTTTTTCGCAATCAGATAACAAAATGCCAAAAGTCTTGTATTTAGTTTGGTTACTTATGGTTAAGGTTATGGTTGGGTAGAGGTTACGGTCATCATGTTGGGATTACGGTTTTCCCCAGTGAAATTAATGGATGGTCCTCACAAAGATATGAATACAAATTTGTATGTTTGTGTTTGTGGACCTTTACATGTTATGTCTGATTTGACTCTCCCTGCCGGCCCTTGGAGGATGGGCTCCCCCTTTGAGTCTGGCCCCTCCCAAGGTTTCTTCCTTCTAGGGAGTTTTTCCTTGCCACTGTCGCCCATAGTTCACTCACTGGGGGCTTTGGGTAGGGATGCTGTAAAGCGCTTTGAGACGATGAAATGTTATGATACCGCGCTATACAAAAATAAATTTGTTTGTTTGTTGTGAGACATAACATGTCCTTCTCATAGGTGAGTTGCTGCCTCTGATTGCATGTGCGCCTCGCAGTGTCGTTGTGTGATTGCACGCGCCTCGCAGTGCCTCTGTGTGATTGCACGCGCCTCGCAGTGCCTCTGTGTGATTGCACGCGCCTCGCAGTGCCCCTGTGTGATTTTGCGCGCGCCTCGCAGTGCCTCTGTGTGATTGCACGTGCCTCGCAGTGCCTCTGTGTGATTGCACGTGCCTCGCAGTGCCCCTGTGTGATTGCACGCACCTCGCAGTGCCCCTGTGTGATTGCGCGCGCCTCGCAGTGCCCCTGTGTGATTTTGCGCGCGCCTTGCAGCGGACCGGCGGCCCGTCCGCCTGTCCCCGGCCTTGCACCCATGTTTCCTGCGACTCCATGCTCCAGCTCACAGCAGCCTCTGTGTTAGACATGTGGTGTAGATGAAGTGTGAGCAAAGCCGGTGTCATTCAGCAGAACGAGCCACATATGTCCCATGTCGGCTCGGCACGTGACTGAAACGCAGCCCAGAGGAATTGTCTTAGCGCCGCTCGCTCTGCATAGATCCTGCTGTGCCATCGGCTGGTAGCCTAGTCAGCTTTAGGTCCCTTCCCCGGTCCATGCTGGAGCTAAATCCGAAGCCACCTCGTCATTTTCTGCAGCGCTCCGGTTAACAAATTTTCTAGGAGGGGGTTATGATGATAATGGGTGTAGCTGGGTTGTGTGTGCGCCTGTGCGTGTGCATGTGTGCGCCTGTGCGTGTGCGCGTGTGCGTGTGCATACACACGCACCGGCACACACGCGATGATCCAGGGAGTGGTGAACGGAGAAGAGCTCATTCCGACCGGAGTGGGAATTTTCGCCCTCCCTCCCTCCCTCCCTCCCTCCCAAGCTTCCTGGGTGTCCATCATGCAGCATGGGGGCCATCTGCTCTGGGCTCCGCTTGCCAGCTTCCAGACTACCTGCTCCTCACCGCCATGCTCCACCTCGGAGGCTCAGACCCATTATCTGGGAGAAGCACCTCACGTCGCTCGCGATGAAGCAGTCATCCCGCTTCTGGTCCGAGCGGAACAACACCGCCACCCCTTGGGAGATGGCCGCTATTGCAGGCTGGGCTCCAATCGTTCGCCGGGCTAAGGAATGTCTCATCTAGTCTGTTCATCTCGCTGTAAATAGCATTTTTCTTGTGCTGTGTTGTGTGAAATCTGCATTTTAGAGATGCAGCTGAAAGAATGATGACCTCCGTTCTCGCTTCATTGATTTTGTATTAGTGTCACAGCGGGGAAAAATAACGGAATAACGGCGGCGGCCGGTCTTTAAGATGCGCGCTTAAGGAGAGAGCAGACGGGTGCTGATCACTCCAGGATTATCCGCGTGTTGGATCCTGCAGTGCAGGGCTGTGGGCTGCAAGGTCGCTGATGCTGTCAGGATGCTTTCGTTCCCCAATCCCTACCCCCCGCCTTTGCCCCTCTACTGTGAAAGCGCCGTGTCCACAGCACTGTGGAGATAACCCTGTGCACGCTGTGCCGACCTGAGGGGGCCCGGAAGCTCGGACGCAGCCGCTGGACCGCCTGCCCTTCCAGGCGTTAGACCTGCTTTTGCCGAAGCATCTGATCGTTTTGTGCCTGTGGCCCTTTGATTTGCCGCCGCGTTGCTGGCCTGCGTTGACCTGATAGAAGCACAGCTTCTTATAAACACATTGACTAATGTCAATCATGTTTTTCAAAAATTCTTCATTTTCAAGATATGTGGGGGTGGGGTATTCAAAGAGTGGCCTCTGCTGGACAGATATTGAACTGCGCGAGTTTTTAGGTCATACAGTAAAATCCCATTATAGTGGACTCGCTTATAATGGAATATCGTCCATAACGGACAAGGTCCACTGGTCCCGGCCGTGCGCGTTTACAAACATGCAGAAAAAGCATCGGATATAGCGAACTCACATATAACGGAATTTCGCTTATAATGGACAAAAAAATTGGTCCCCGGGCCGCTTTTAGCTGTAGTTTTGTTCGGCTATAACGGACATGCAGCTCCGCCTACAAGGCGCCTGGCGTGCTGGTGATATCCAGCGCAGATACATAGTTGGGTCAGGTAAAGTTGGATTACTACATGTACAATATGATAATCTATACCACAAGTGTGCCTGCTGGGGTGTGGCATGAGTAAATGGTGCCCTGTACTTGTGTTCTGGGTATACAGCGACTCTGGATATAATGGACTGTTTTGCCAGGTCCCCAATATACTGTATTCCCTCCTATTACAGTATACTATATTCCCAGTATTCCCACCTGTTGTTATAGTATACCGTATTCCCACATATTACAGAATACTGTATTCCCAGTATTCCCACCTGTTGTTATAGTACACCATATTCCCAGTATTGCCACCTCTTATAGTATACGGTATTCCCACTTTTATTATAGGATACTGTATTCCCACATATTACAGTATACTGTATTCCCAGTGTTCCCACCTCTTATAGTATACAGTATTCCCACCTTTTTGTGTTTATTTCTTTATAACTCCCAGATATAAATATTCATAAGTAAAACTGCATCATTACTTATGTATGATGGGTAGAATAAGCCACTATGATATTGTGTATAATTACTCAGTAGCTGCTTAACTATTTACTAAATAGGTTATTGATTAAAAGATACATAAAATCAACTGTTATGCATTTACATTTATTTATTAAGCAAACATCCATGTCAGCACAAATAAGTACATTAAACACAAAGCTTAGAAGCAAGGAAGGATGGATGGACGGATGGACGGATGGATGGATGGTCAGTGTTGCACAGAGCAGGTGGAGGTGGGCAATATGGCAGAAATGTCACATTATATAGGATGTTATATAAGAAAAAGAGGCTCTTTATAACAAATGTGCTTTTTAATTTATTTTAATACTAAAGTTGAGAACAAATGAATGTTTGTTACTTTGGCAAATAACTGCGCTTCTGAATTCAATCTGCAACAGATACAAACAATAGATACATAAAGAAATTAAACAATAAATGTCAAATTTTGAGATGTGCAAACACGCGTAACCTTTTTTGGAAGCAGCTCTTCCTCATCAGCTATGCTGCACATCGTGATTCAGCAGCGTAGTCGACCCCTTCTGCAGACCATGTGTTGTTTACTGTGTGACAGAGTGCAATATTTTTAGCAGTCCAATCATATATATGTTTGTCTTTTTTTAACCAAGTTAGCTAGCTGGTTGGAACAGATCAATTAAGTTTTTAATAAATATCTAGTTACTAAGAAGTGATCACCTGAGTCAAATAATTGACAAAGAAGTAAGGTATACAGACAGGGAGTGAGGCGTACAGGCTGGGAGTGAGGCGTACAGGCGGGGAGTGAGGCATACAGGCAGGAGGGGGGCGTACAGGCGGGGAGTGAGGCGTACAGGCGGGAGTGAGGCATACAGGCGGGGAGTGAGGTGTACAGGCGGGAGTGAGGCGTACAAGTGGGAGTGAGGCATACAGGCGGGGAGTGAGGCGTACAGGCGGGGAGTGAGATGTACAGGCGGGAGTGAGGCGTACAGGCTGGGAGTGAGGCGTACAGGCGGGGAGTGAGGCATACAGGCAGTAGGGGGGCGTACAGGCGGGGAGTGAGATGTACATACATTGCTGACATATGATATCCAGCTGAATTTGCTTTGCTTCACATCAGTCTGTTTTGTTGTTGCATTGTTGTACCTCTGCACATGCAGGCTTCGTGTGACAGACTCTTGCCGGTTTGTTCTATCATTGTGATAATCGTGTTAAGTAGTGTTCTGTTGTGATTCTTGCAATAACTCTGAAACGCTCATGGTGGATACAGTTGCAAGTGGTCACCATTTATTATTGTTGCATCGCCCACGACTAACTGTGGGAAACAGTAATGGACATACTCTCAATATGTTTAGCCTTTGCACAGTGTCACATGTCACTGATCAAATAGTTCAAGGTGAACAACAGAGACAATGGTAATGAAAGCAGCAGTAGCATGCTCTGAGAATAAGTTCCAGGTACACCTCCCTTTAAGAGCCTCCTGGTCACACATCCCTTTAAGAGGCCTTTGGTGATTTGGCCAGACACTCCTGCCTTCCTCTTTAGAAGCTGTAAAAGTCACTTTGGGTCGCGAGCCCTGATCTGCCAGAGGGGCACCTCTCGGTGTGTAAGTGGACTTTGAAGAGTCCTCCTGTGTTTATCTGTATTAGGACACGGCTCTCAGCGGCAAACGTTTACGAGATGTAAAAATGACGGGAAAACAGCTGTGCTCTGTGTTCGTTTGACTCCTGTGGCATGTTATCAGTGGGGTAGGGTGCTGTGTCTGTGATCGGGAGGTCATCAGTTCGAATCCCAGGGTCGGCAGAATGATTTCACCGTCAGGGCCCCTGACCCAAGTGCCTTATCTGCTAATTGCTTTAGGATCTGTCAAACCCATCTTTCTCTCAGAAAACTGTATGCTGCTTTGGATAAAAGCATCTTATAAATAAATATTGTAAATGTTGTGCAATTTTATCTCTGTCATTATATTTCTAAGAGAATTAGCCCTGGCTAGCAGCCTCTCTGTATAGGGTTTAACCAATAAGCTGTGGTCTCCATACCCAGGCTAGCTAAGCTGAGGAGAGCGACCACCTCCTAAACGTTCTCCTTCCCTCGCAGGAGCAGACCCTGGGTGTGGGCATTCCCCGGCAGCCCGGTGGCACTCAGCAGTCCATGCCGGGCCCCGGAGGCGTGGCCCCGGGCCCCGGCGCCAACCCAGGCGCACCCAACTACCTGGGGACTGCGCAACAGGCGGCCATGATGAAGCAGATGCAGATGGAGCAGGAGAAACGCACCCAACTGCACCTGCTGGAGCAACAAAAGCGACAGATCCTACGGGAGCAGAGGCAGCAGCAGCAGCTGCTGGTGGAGCAGGTGACACTTAGGGTCCTGTATGAGGCGTCCGAGGAGATGCCTGCTCGCTCCTCATCCATATACCTATAGTACTGTGAATAGGTGTTAAGTGGTAAAAAGGAAATGTTTAAGGCAGGAGTGGCTAGTCCTATTCGCAAAGGGCCGGTGTGCATGCCGGATTTTGGGATAACTTTTAGGTCAGTTGTTAAAACCCAGGTTGTGAGGCCTCTTCAGCCAATCAGTCCTCTAATTAATAATTTAATTAGAAAGATGCATGGAAAACCTGCATGCCTAGTGGCCCTTTCTGGATAAGATCGACCAGCCCAAAGCTATTTATCATTTTAGTAAGTCTGTATTTGCTCAGGAAAAAAAAACACAATTTAACTTTAGAATGTATGCATATAAACAGTAACATAATAATAAACAGCAAGAATTTCTTCCGCCCCCCAAAACCTTACTGATATCTTGATAGACGTCTAGATGAACGCCGCATCGGTTCCCAAAGGTCTCCTCAGGGCCACCTCAGCCATTCCATGGATTTGTTATATTTCACCATCAGCTCATTTAATTCATTAACTTTAATTGTTCAAATAACTCGCTGGGATATCGATTAGGCGAACAAACGTCGAGTCAAAAGCACCACGGGCGCGTCAGACGGTTGCTGCAAACGCTGGGCTGACTTCAGTCGACGTTTCGACGTGGCTAAGCTAACGCACTTCGACAGATATCAGCTTTGCACCAACGTGGCGGTCATTTCATGTTTCCTGTGGCTGCCTGAGAGTTTCACACAGCACCGTAGGCCACGAATGACCCGCGTGCCGGTGTCCACAGAGACGTCAGCAGATTTTTCCAGTTCTCTCATCCCTGCAGCAAGCCTGTGGCCCACCTGAGAGCTCGGATCTTACACAATAACAACGTCCTTTCATTTCACCACACGGGAAACTGGCCACCATGGGCAGTCTGTCTGCTTCAGGCAGGACACGTCATGCTTGTCACGTTGTAAGTCAGGTGTCTCGTGAGTTTAGTTAATCAGGCTGTGTAGGGTTTAAGCGCCGAGTTAATGGATTCTGAGTGTATTATTCCTCCTGAATTATCCCTTCACGTCACTCTACAACACCAGAATGAAATTTCAGCTTGGTGACGTCCCTCCCAGGGAGGGGGGGGCCCTGGATAGTAGCATGGTTGCCAGCGTGCTGAATCTTGGGGGATGTTTTATAAATGTTGTTTCCTGCTCATCACTTACACAGTCGCATGCGTGACCTGTGCAGCTCTGAGTGTGTCCTTCAGCCTCACTGAAGGAGGCGTCCTTCCCGTCTGCACCCGGCACTGACCTTTCCCCCGTTAGTCTTGCGTGTCTCGCGCCTCCTGCCTCTCATGCAAAGCTGCCTCCCCCCTCAGATGCAGCAGCAGCAGCAGCAGCACCTCCCCAGACCGATGTCCCAGCCGCAGAGACATCCGTACCCCGTGCAGCAGTTCCAGGGTAAGACACTGTTCAGCCACACAGCCACATCTTGGCAGAGCCGGACAGTTCAGGTATGGAAAGTCAAATTCAGACTGAGGTTTTTTTTCAACCAGCCAATTAAGGTCTCCAGGTCCGCGGCGGCTGCGACTCTTCACACTCGACTAGTTGGCGGAAACGAAATCATAGTCTGGATTTATATTTTGTGGCCCTGAACTATCCACCTCTGCGTTTGGGTTCCCCACGCCCTCTTTGTCACGAGGCTGGCCCAGCTGTCGGCACCGGGGCAGATGGAGTCCACGGGTCCAAATCCCTCCTCCTATTCGCCAAAAGAACCTCCGAAAAGATCCGGAAGCCTCCTTAAATT
The DNA here is from genome assembly GCA_026779585.1 of Mormyrus proboscirostris. Lineage (NCBI taxonomy): Eukaryota > Metazoa > Chordata > Actinopteri > Osteoglossiformes > Mormyridae > Mormyrus > Mormyrus proboscirostris. Next base: position 2,287,514 of record JAODKF010000018.1, read on the forward strand.
TCCGTGGTGTGCTCTGTGAGAAGGCGTCGTAATCGCTGTAATTACCTTAGCCGTAAATTAGCGTAATTAGCGACGTGTGTTATCTGGAGCGCTTCTCTCTGCCTGATTTCAAGACGAAGTGACGAGGTCAGAAAAGTTGCTGCCTCTTTAGTGGAGCTTCTCAGCAAGTGTGAAATGTTTCTGAGAGCGCTGGTCCAGGCTGGAGGCAGCTACAGTTTATTACGTCTCTGAGCAGCCTGCATGTTTTTTTTTTCCTGGGGATTTAGCCGCTGCCCCCCCATGCCTGTTTATTTCACAGCAAATCAAGACAGTCCATGACACTGATAATTATCACTGGCCCATCTGGGACACCTTTCATCTCTCACTCCGCCCCTCTGGAAGGCGAAATATGCCTCTCTCTATTGATTATCTTGTCACGTTTCCATGGAAACCATATTTAGATCCAATCTGCGGGGGACGGGGGGGGACGGGGTCTGCTTTTGTTCGGGCCATCAGCAGCCAGCCGCATTTAAATCATATCGACGGCATCCTGACGGATAACCCGAGATCGGTTTTAAGGCCTATCGATAGCGTTTCTCCACCGCTACCAGGAGCTGATGTGACCGCCTGAAATTTATCGCTTTTGGTCGGCGCCTGTTGCCATGACAACCTGCCCCCGGCCTCTGGAGCGTTCCGTCGAGTCGACACCAATCACTGAGAAACGGAGCTTTACTCGGCCAATGGAGGGGAGGACCTGTTTTTTTTTTTTTTTCTTTCCTTTTTTACTGGGGTCATCGATTTGTTCCCCAGAAGAGACTCAGAAGCTTGGACGTCGGCCCTGTGAAGGGTGGCTACTTTTGCCGCATCTTCATTGCCGTCCGCCGATCAGATCCTGTCAAGTAGGGCCTCCTCTGTGTCTTTCTAGAAGACATCTGGGAATAGGCAATGGTTATGTACATAAGTCTTCCGAAACTGGGGCCAGGATTTTGAAGCAACGATGGCATTAAACTCCCCCGGCTTTGTGTCTGGCAGCCTGGCCTCATTCTCGAATGATGTTTAGCGCCCAGCCGGTTGTAGTAGCCATTTAAAGCTGCTCTCTCTGCCCGGAGTCAGTGGGGCAGGAAGCTTTATGACTCTGAACAAACTGCAGAAACAATGAGGTGGCTAGATCCAGTAGGCCAACGTGTTCTTCTGATTTGGCTGCCATGCAAGTCGGCCTGCCAAGATCTCACATGTAATGAGTTGCAAATGAGCAGAGAAAAACGGGGGGAGAGGGGGGCGTTTATTCCCTGAGAGGTGTCACGTGACTTCCCGCGTCTCACTTCCTGCTTCCCGCATGCGTTCGCAGGCACACCGCAGGAAATGGCGAGGAACCAGGCACTGGCGTCCATCCGGAACGCCCAGCTGATGCAGCAACAGCAGCAGCAGCAGCAGCAGCAGCAGCAGGGTCAGGGCATGCTCCAGATGCCCCCGGTGCAGATGTCCGGCTCCATGCCCGTTCCACCAGCAGGGGGGGCCCCCTCCTCCGACCTCAACATGGCCTACAACACCCAGCCTGGCGGCCAGCAGGGCATGTACGGCCTGAACCCCGGCATGAACCAAATGTTGCAGCATCCAAACCAAAGCGGAATGGGCGTAGCCCACAATCCGGCCCCCGCACAGAGACAGGCAGGAGGCGGGGCCCCAGGGGCAGCCCTGGGGGGCGGCTATGGACAAGGCATGCTGATGAACCCCGCCATGTCCCAACAACCCTTGAAGGGGCCCTCAGTCACCCCGCCCGTCACCAAGGCCCAGGCGCAGAGACTGCAAAGCATGATGGGAGGGGGAAATCAGGGCGCCCAGAACTGGCAGCAGCAGCAACAGCAGCAGCAGAAGCTGCAGGCTATGGGGGGCCGGACTAGTGGGGAGATGGTGGCCTTCAACAGCGGCACGCCGTACACCATGCAGCCGGGGCAGCCGCGCATGCCCAAGCAGCACTTTCCGCAGCCCGTGGTAGACCCCCGGGCCATGAACCCAGCCATGGGTGGGCAGATGATGCCCCAGATGGCGGGCCAGGTGAGGACCAATCAGCCGCGGCCCATGGTAATGCCCGGCGTGGCTCAGGCCATCCCCAATATGACTACTTTCAGCCAGGGCGGTGGGCAGCCTATGGCGCCCTCTGCTGGCTCCTACGTACAAGGCGGCCAGCAGCAGAGCTACCAGCGGACGCCCGGTCAGGACTTATCATACGGCACGTACAGCGGCCAGCCCTCCAGCGCCGGCCCCTTTAACCTGACAGACAGCGCAGACTTGGACTCTACGGACGGCTGGATGGATGAATTTTTCTCCTAGCCCATAATGAAGGGACGCCTTTCACGGGAATGGTAGCAGTTGACCATAAATGGGATTTAAAAGAAAAAAAAGACAAGGCAATATGTTTTGTTTTTGGAAAATGTTACAGTTTTGAGGGAGGAAACAGGTCTCTTGTGTATGCAGTGCAGGCATTGGGGAAAGGGCCTTTTTCCTAGGTGGACTGGATCAATTTTATCATTGTTCTGGAGCTGAATAGTCCGAAGAGAGCAAGAGATTTTATTTCCATTTTTTAGAATGGCAAATCTTTTCCTTTTCATAAAAAGTTGACTCGATCCCTCAAAATTCTTAGCTCTGTATCTTCCTTAAATGGATTTAAAGAAAAATTATATATTTTAAGAGACACTGCTTATATTACTTCCAGGACCTAGAAAAGGTGAGAGTGGAGATTTTAAAGAACACTGGGGGAGTATATTCATTCAGCTTTTATGATTGTTTTATATTTGTTTTTATCTTATTTTTTTGGTATGACATCTAAAAGTCTTTGTGCCATCACTATAACGTGTCTGTAAACAAATTCGGATTATCACAGATGGATCTAATGGTTTCTCTGAGGGAGTGGTAGAAAATACTGTTGTCATTCATTCGTTTTTTTTTTTTTATTCAGTCATTTTGTAAGTGGCTTGTGTTAAGTTTATACTGTGAAAACGGCCACAGAGCGATCTCGTCTCTCTGTGAGGAACTGGAGCAAGCCCCTGTTGGTGTGGGCTGTTGCTAGGCAACCGGCATGAGGCATTGCCTTCGGCTGAGTTTCCATGTACATCCTACTGTGAGGGACCTGGCCGCTACCCATAATGCACCGGGGCTGGAGTGGAATAAACAAAGGTTAAGTGGCAGCTATGGGAGGGTGATCACAGAGCTTTATATTTAAAGTGTAACGTTTTAAATGGTAGGTGATGAATGTATAAGCCACCACAAGTGACTTTGTCTTTTTTTTTTTTTTAATTATAAAATTAAAGATTTTGCATTATCCTTAAAAGCCTAAATAGTCCTTGAAACGTGAGTCTTCAGATAACCCCTCACATTTGCGATCTCTCTCCCCCGACTGATAAACGACTTCGGTTTGTTTGCAGGAATGGCTTTCGTTTCACTTCAGGAGAAGGCGTGAACAGACACCTCCTCGCCACACTCTCGATAAATCCCTCATAAAACCCTCCACCACCATTTCTCTACACAGAATCTCACGACTGATAAAACCCGGCCCGCTTGCTTATCGTGAGCCACGCGACGGCCATGCTGGCGCGTAATGGTGGCCATATAAACATTAGCAGCTTTTCGCGTCCTGTCTGTCCGTTTTCATTAAGAACTCCAGGCTGCTCTGGCTGGAATTTTGAGTCCTCCCAGTGCGTGAATACTGTCCTTGTCCTCCCGCCGTGAAAAGGCAGACCGGAGTGCCGACGCCCCACTTTTTAATGCCCCTTCCCCCGCCACAATGTCGCGCATTATAGCGCACACTGTCGCGGCGTTGTTCCGGCTAACAGTCACCTTGTTGTCTACCCGCCTGGCACTCTGTTAAGCCACAGAGAAACTGGCTACATCGCCCCAGGGATGCCCATTCAGGCTGCTACAGCTGTGGTTATTCTTTTATTGTTTATTCGTTTATCCTTTGTCCATAACCCCATCAAAAAAAGTATAGATAAATAGGTCAATTCTATATGCCGTAGAACGCTATAGATTACATCTGTGGTTTTGATATATGGGTAGCACAGTGGCTCAGTGGGTACTCTCACCCCTCCAAGGTTGTCGGTTCGAGTCCCACTTACATATTTTTTGTGGAGTTGGCATATTTTCCCCTTATCGTGTGGGTTTGGGTAGTTGGCATCTCTAAATTTCCCATCATGCATCACTGTGTGTAAGATTTTACATGTAAGGTTTAAAGACATAGACTCACAACCTGCTACAGAAACCTCAAGCCAGGATCCCGATCAGAATCACCCCACAGATAACAAAAATAAAAATACTGCCGTATGACGTCCAAATGGTTTAGCTATATGGGAAAAAAAAAATCAAATGTAAAATGAAGTTTAGAAGCTCAACTCATACAGAACAAAGCCTTCACTGAGCCTTTGGGCCTTGATATATAAAATTTTATTATTACATTATTGACAATTTAATGTCTGTTTATAAAGTACATCATTGTGAGCAGTCTTTGTTCATTGTACCTGAAAATCAGTGTCAAGACAAACTTTTATATTTATTTTGTTTCAAATATCCATTTAAAATATTTTGTTTGGAGCCGTGATTTTTTTCCCCTTCCCTCCCAAAGAGCAGAAGTCTGATTTTTGTTTTCTAATTTTAACCTGTTTTGTGCCTCTGCATACCCGAATACATGCTCCATCCTCTCCCGGGCTGGACATCTCTTGTCATGGAAGTATTTCCATCACTGTTTCACGTGTGGGAGAAGCTATAGATGAAATAAAAAAAAAAATTGAAAGAAAAATCCAAGAACAAAAAAACCACATCGGCATCTGATAGCGTTGCAGGCAACCGACTCACAGCTCAGTACTTAAAGAAAAGGGCTCGAAGCTCCACCCCCAAAAGTTCTGGATCTGGGACCAGGAAAAAGAGCAGAGAGTCTCATTTTCTCCATTTCTCTCCCTCAGTCTTTTTGTACTGGTGCTGAAGTACATGTGATGTTAAAGAAATTATATATAAAAGATTAAAGTTATTTGTAAATATGTTTTTACAGGCTAAAACATCAGAAAACTGGCAACAAAATTTAAAGAAATTGCAATTTCTTTAAACTTTTACTTTATTTCTTTTAACCTCACGTTTAAACTCATCTGAGCTACACCATTGCACTTCAGACAATGTCTTACTACTAATTTGTACTGTAAACCTATTCTAATTTTTTTCTAGTTTTAAGATTTCACTCTGTACCTTAAGCAGTGCTTATTTCTTTATCTTGTATAGAATTATGAAATGTTAATTTGAGAGAATTATAACTTTTTTTGCAGAAAAAGTCAAAATAAAGGAGAATGTTCTCTTATTGTATTAAATGAACTTATACGCAGACATTTTTCTGGTTCTTTGCTTAGGGGATTGTGAGATTGCGTGAAACTATTTGTAGGATAAGGTTGTTTGTCTATAATCCTGCACATTTTTTCAACTAAAAAAATAATGGTGCCAATTACATTGAAGAAATTTACTATTTATATTTTTTGTCTTGGGGGGGGGGGGGGCGGGGCGAGTAAAAAAAAAATAAACAAGTAAACAGACAAGTGGAAACGATCAAGAAGTGCCAGACCAAAATCTGACTCTGTGACATGCGTTAAAGGAAGCTCGATACACGCAGCAAATTCACGTTTCGTCCGACTCGGCGGAAAACTGAATCGGAGCATCCGTTCGCCACATGAAATGGACGTCAAGCAGGGTGCATGCATTCGTAGCCGCGATTTTCTGTTTTGTCATTGTTTGCTCCATCTGCAGCCAGAGAACTGACGAAGTACTGAGCATTTTGGTTTCGATATTTGATTTCTATTTAGATGTTGCGCAGACTGAGCGTACAAAACATCAGGGATGCCGTCCTAATGTTCTGTTAGATCTCCATTTGCCATTGTGCCTCCCTCAGCTCGTGGGCTGAACATGGTCCGGAAGCTCTTCCACAGTGACTCTCGCCCCTGCTGATTCCAGACCATCATGGACACAGGCTGAACACTTTTGAGTTTGAAAAGCAGAGCTGCGTTGCCTGGAATCTACTATCATACCCCATTCAAAGGTCATTAAATTCCCATCTTCTGTCAGATAAACGGTCCATGTGTCAAGCCCGGAAAATCTTTGTTTACCCCATCACCTCTCCTTCACCTACACTGATTGAAACAGGCTTGATGTAAAACCAGTCAGGAAGCGTATCACTCCTAATCCTTTGTACAGACATTGCAAATATACCATTCTCAAAGTGCAAGGTATGGATGTATTGGCCTTATGGTATGGCGTAACACTTCAGCTGCACCTTCATAATGTATTCATAATGCATTCATTATGCATTCATAGAACGTCCAAATGCAGCATGTAAGTACACCTTAACATTGTAACATACCTTAGCAGTTTTAATATACATTAATAAGAAACATAATTGTATGTTTGTTTTTAATGTACATTAAAGCTGATAGGGTATGTTAGGATCTTAAGGCGTACTTACATGCTGCTTTTGGAAGCTCTATGAAGGTGCTGTAAAGCGATACCTAATATAGTTTAACATTTCAAACGAGCATATTTTTTAGGGTCTGCTGAAGATTTTCTGCAGTAAACACTGTTTTTGGCCCAGAGCTACACCTGTGTTACCTGGACGAAGCGAAGGCGTGGCTTCAGGCAAGCACGCTAACTCTTGAAAACCTTGTCCATGTTGAGATCAAGGTAGTCGTCGAGAAACTGATGCAGAAGGCCGGCGGCCCCCATCGCCGTCAGCAGGACAAGAGCCCCCAAGGACAGGTAAAGCCCCGGTAATCTGCAGGCAGAAGCGCACACTGTGGTCCTCGTTCTCTGTGGCACTGTTCGTCACTGCTCGCGGTGGAGTGCGTCATGGCTTTACCTGCTCTTCGTAGAGTCGACGTAACCGTTAAAATACATTTGGCGGGAAAAAATGTACAGCAGACCACCAAGAACTGCCAGTGCTGAAAAAAGTGGACGACAAAACATTTGGTGAAGGTGAGGAGTATTTCTAATGAAGATCAAAACCTTTGGATGATTTCTGAGGGCTTAATTGACCAGAATGTCCTCAGAAGAGTTAGCAGTACGTAAATGTCCGTGTGCCTGCGATTTAGATGGGCTTACTGGGCCAGGAGCCCCCAAAATAATCATGGTCATTTTTTTGTATGTAAATATTTTATCTTCTTTGCTGCTCTGAAAAAGTCTTAGTTGATTGAAGCTTGGAGTACAAGTGGATGTTTTGTTGGAAAGTTGTTTTTTTTTTGTTTTTTTACATATACGTCTTTCACATCTGCCTATTATTTAACTGGTTTTATTGTTTTTCAGTTAGAAGGCCAGAATTAGGCTGTGCATGGGGGTGGGGGGGGGTCCTTCAGTATTGTCAGTATATATCTTCATCATTGTTTTATAGTCATTTATTTGCCACAAAAGTATCGGGTCGCTACCAACCCAAACATGGTAAATGGGTAAAGCGTCTGTCATTACATACGCTTCTTACAGTAAGTGCCGCGTTTGTAAACAGCACTCAAACATATCACGCTTTTCCCTTTATTTCATCTCCCTCGGTCAGAATTATTTAAAACATCACGGAAATACATAAAAAATACTCAATCAATATTAAGTTTGACCTCTTTTCTTTTCACTCGTATTGATCCCGATTCCACTGCATCCCTGAACTGCAAGGTGCAGATGCCCCATTATCTACTGGGAGTTTCTGTAATATTTTCCCAATTTAGCTTGTTTTGTGGATGGAGAACGGTGATAGATTTTGATCACTGGACCATTACGATTGCACAAACACAGATGTCAGCAAATTTTGAGAGGTGGCCGCTTTGCTATACATTTAAAAAGCATATTTTGCCTTGCAGGCATTATAAAAAGTTAATTTTGTTTAGAAACTGTGCTTAGTGTTCAGAACAAGATGTGTTACAAGTTTGCACGGTTACTTTTATTTGTGGCTCTATATATATATAGCATATAAAAAATTAAAAGACCACTCCATATTTTTTAAAAATCTGCATTGTTAAATCCTGGTTTAATCCTGGTTCTACTGGTAGAAGGTTACACTGAGGCAGGTTGCTTCCAGACCCAAAGTTTCTAAGACAGCAGTTACACAAGGATAAGGTGAAGCAGGAGACACTGGGAATGACCAGAAACCAGCCAGACAGAGGGCAGAAGCAACTATCTAATGCCAGAGATGACCAGCAACGTATCCTGCAGTGCCTCATAAACAGGAGGATGACCTCAAGTGACCTTCAAAAAGAATGGGGAACATTAAGTGCAGGTGTGAGGTGCACCGCTAGGACAGTGTGTATCAGGCTCCTAGAAGCAGGACTGAGGTCCCATAAATCCAGGAAGAAGCTCTTCATTAATGAGAAACAGGGAAGAACCAGGCTGCAATCTCAAAAAAAAATGCGTATTTAACACAGGTACATAGCCATGACTTGAGAAATGAGTGAAACTGAAAATCTTGCTGTGGTCTCTTAATTTTTTCCGCAGCTGTATATAAATGCCAGAGGTATATAAGAATGTTTCTTGAGGGCTGCTTGCGGTCCAAGCACTAATTAAAGATATAGGCTGTGATACAGTATACTTTGTCTCTTGTAATTTCAGTTAGTAGGCCTATATTTTTTTCTGTGCCGCAAGTGTTAGTCATTCATTTTAAAGGGAAAAGCTTTTATCTTTAAAGCTAGTTTCCATTTTCTTTACTCTGGTTGACTCTCTACCCTTGAAGCTGATATGTACCACTTAGTATTTTGTATACTTCAGTATGTAGTTTGGGCCCAAAAATTCCCTGTAACCCCTCCTTAATCCGGCCCTGAATGTGCAGTATTTAAATGACAATCTGTCATTGTAGCGTCACCAGATTTGGTGAGACGAAAAAGGGGGGCTCTCTGTCGCTCACAAGATGTCACAAATATAAAATGCTTAAGTGATGTCACTTCCGGAAACTTTCCAGGAGCCGACGCCACTCATGAGCAGCGTGACACGTCGGGATACGTGTATCATGTCATTTTTAGCGTAGATGTCATGTGGTGTTACTGAGTGGCTGCTGTATATTGAAAATTGGTGGGTTGGTCCTTCATTTGCTCCTGCACTGTAACATGCAGCACTGGGTCACACAGTTTGCAACGCTGAACCCAGACAAACCTCCGATTTTTGAGAAGCCGCCCGGACGCCTGGGCAGGGGCCCAGAAAACGGGAAACCCGGACGTGCGGTGACCCGATGTCAAGGCTATTCAGATCACAGTCCCCAAGGCCCTGCTGATCCCCCAGCCTTCCTTTAGCTGTGAGCCAGGTGTGAAGCTTCTGTGGCCAATCAGAATCAGTAATTATTAAGCTAACTACCGGGGAGAACTGAAAACAATGCCTGGATTTGGAATCGAGGGCCAGATTTGAAGAACCCTGACCTATGTCATGGTACCAATACAAGTGGAGAGAGAATTTTTTGTTTTGTGGTACATTGAATCGCTATTTATGTCCATGTCCTTTATGTGTTTGATGCCCTTCTTGCCCTCAACTATGTCGGGTAGTTACCTTCATGGAAGAAGTTTCCAGAGACCCACAACACAACCAGGAAAAGGGGGTAGATCTCCACGCAGTCCTGTCTGGGGGAACATGTGCGGTCAGTCAGAGATAAATTAAACTAACCACTTTTTGGGTAGTTGATGTTTATCGGACACGTGGTGGAGAGATCGCCATTTATGACATGCAGTGCCATTATCTAAGGGTTAAATTTGGGGGGGGGGGCAATCTTATCTGCAAAGGGCCGCTGTGTAGCGGGTTTACGCTGCAACTCCCCAATTAGATTACTAATTGAAGGACTGATTGGTTGAATGGTCCTCACACCTGGGTTTGAACAGCTGACCTACAGGTTATCCCAAAAACCCACACACACACCGGCCCTTTGCAGATATTTAACCCCTGGGTTAAATAAAGCAAAATAAAACATTCAAAAAAAATATATCAGCAAAACACAACATATTTAGAAAAAAATCAAAAACATCTTCAGTGATATATTCAGCACAAATAGGCCTGGTGCCAGGTGCGCAGGATTTGTTTTATAACAAAAGAAAAAGTTTTTTTTTATTTATAAATTGAGTGCACCTTTGGTGTAAACAGGAGGTTGTTAAAATGACTCATTTTCAGACAAACATCGAGAACTGATGATGTTTGGAGCGGGACCCACTTTCCACGTCTGTAGCGTTCGATTTCATTTCTTAATTAAGCTCCCCCGTTATGCCTGTAATGTTTTATTTTGCTGAGTAAAGGATCCAATAATCATATTCATTTGCCAGGAAATGAGAGGAAAGCTGGTAATCACCAGTACAGCTTATGTTTGGGTCTCATCAGTGATTAACAGCAAAGCGCACCGCTGCGTCAGGGAGACAACAGCCTATTTCCATAATTAAGAGCACGTATGTAAAAAGAGCAGCGCTTAATTCATCGCCCTAATGAATCATGCCCTCTCCGCTATTTTGCATGATGCCGGCCCTGACTGTGATGAACCAAGAGGCATTAGTGACGACGTGATTATTCAGTCTGTGACATGCCTTAGGTACTGGGGCGCCGGGGGAGGATGCTTTTTTCATCTTCTTTAGACCGGAGCTGGGCTTACGTGTGCTTTATCCCTGGGGATGCGGGTGAATAAGGGAGTTTATCCGCTACAGATCGCCCTTACTTTAAATAACCTTTAATACATGCCTGCGTGATCGGACGCGCTCGATGTTAATACACTCGGACTGTCTGCGCCGAGCTCAGCTCCCGCATTTTAATCGCGGTAATAAATGAGCTGTCTCCTCTACACACACACACACACACGGTTTTGCCTTTGCATTTTCAATAAGATCGGTACCGAAGGCGTGCCGAGTCCCCATCCCGCAGATCGGTTTCTAGGCACCACGGCCGCCATCGGTTCCTACCGGCAGCTCTCGAGTCCCCAAAGCGCGTCTTTGTTATGGTGCCAAAGCAAAACCCATTTTCCTTAATGCACATTTTCAACAGTTTTAAATAAAAATTTAAACCCGTCGTGTTTTCATACTCCGTTGCACGACCGCACGGCATTACTCAGTAATTTCTCACTGTAATGATCTCTCCTAATGTTTGCCCCTTTTCAGTTGATTTGCTCGCTGTAATTTTCTCAGTTTACGAAAGAACGGGGTGCGCATTGCTGGCATCTACTCACTGTTCATGGTTCTCACATTCAGCGAGTAAATACCACATTTTCAACGGATAAATAAACGATTTACAATAATGAGTAATGTTTCCCAACACCATCATTATTCCCTGAAGGATGAAAGGGTGCCGTCGTTGCTTAGCAACTGGAGATAAAGCAGGTCCATGGAAGACCGCGAAACACTTGAACCTTAAGTTCTCCTGGAATAGGTTACATGCACAAAAGCCCTCAGCACTTGGCAAAAGCATCCAATATAAACAAGTGACAAACTCCAGTCACAAGCCTTAATTCTCCCGCCATGTGCTGCATGCCTTTCGCTGACTTAGCCCTCTGCACACGGAGCGGGAAATAGTGCTAAGATATCAAACTGGAAATTATTCACTGTGCATTAGGGTAACATCAGCTTCACAGAGTACAGCTTGTTCTCCTCTCCTCTGCTCGCATTATGCTCTACTGGTGTAGCATACATTTGGCCATCGAGTCTGTCTTGGGCGTCAGAGGACCGGCTGTAGACTTGCTTCCTCACGGTTGCTGGTTTGAATCTTGGCCCGAGTTCCATGTTACTTACCTGCCCGACCTGATTGGACATTTTCGGTGTCCTCGTGCGGCCCAAGTACTCATGGCTTGATGTCTCTAAATTATCCTTTGTCTGTGGGCTAAGCTATAAATGTATGAGTGTTCTGTCACAGACTGTTCCCCGTCTAGGGAGCGAAGTGCTTTGTATCTTATGGCCCCACAACGGGCTCAGGGTTACTGCAGTGATTTTACTGAAACCAAATGGATTGTTTTCAACAAGCTCTGCATTATACTGAAGCGAAGAAGAACACCTAGATCACCCTAACATATAACTGAAAGACCAAAAAAAACACCCTTTTGTTATCCACAGTAAACTGAGACAAAGTCCCACTTCCTGTTTACACCGATCAGCCACAACAGTAAAACCACCTGCCTGATATTGTGTAGGTCCCCCTCAAGCAATCAAACAGCTCTGACCCCTCAAAGCATGGAGCTCTGAAGGTGTCCTGTGGTATCTGGCACCAAGACGTTAGCAGCAGATCCTTTAATTATCTAAGTCGTGAGGTGGGGCCTCCATGGATTGGACTTGTTTGTCCAGCACAATCCACAGATGCTAGATGGGATTGAGATCTGAGGAAGCAGGAGGCCCAAGTCGACACCTTTCTCACGTTACTCAAATCATTGCTGAACAATTTCTGCAGTGCGGAAAGGTACATTAAGGCCATTTCATATCTCACTTTCCCACGCGCATTTTTATTTGCGCACAGGGTAATGTACACTTCCTCATCTGGGGATTGTGCCAGACGACTGCGGACGGGACTCGTGTAGCCCTGATTTTTTTGTCCGGGAGAGATTACGCGCATCTGTGCACATTGACTGCGCATGTGCATGATAATTAACTAGGCATTTCCAGTAGGTGGCAGCACTGACTTTCACAGAGCAGAGGCCGACGTAGAAAGAGTAGAGAAAGAATAGTTTTTGTAATACTAGTTACGGTGAGTAGCTGTATGAACTGCTGCAGAGGTATATCTAATTTTTCATCCTGTCCAGACTGCAGTACACGGTATTTTAAAAAGCAACACTATTCCAGCATTTTAATTTTTTTGCGATAAAATTCACTGAAGAGTGGTGGAGGAAATTTAGTCATAAGAATTTCAAAATATCACAGTATGCCATATTATTATTTTAATACCTCCCAAGCCTGTACAAACAACTTTAAAACTGTTCATAAAATAATACATCTGCCCTCTGCTGGTCTAGTGGAATATCACTGCTGTATGCAGCACCGACCGAGACCACCTGTGTCCATGGCCAAATGCAGCATGAACACAGCCTTCCACGCACACGACTGTCTGCAGTGTTTACATGGTCTGCATCAGTGTTTAGGTAGGTGGTATGTGTCAGAGTAACATCCACATGAATACTGGGACCCAAGGTTTCCCAGCAGATCATCGCCCAGAGCATCACACTGCCTCTGCCGGCTTGCCTTCTCCCCATGCTATCTCTTCCCCAGGTAAACAACACACACGCACCCGGTCGTCCACATGAGGTAACATAAAAAGTGACTCATCAGACCAGGCCACCTTCTTCCATTGCTTCATGGCCCAGTTCTGACACTCATGGGCCAACTGTAGATGCTCTTGCTGGTGGTCAGGGGTCAATGGGCACTCTGATGGTGTGAAATGGTAAATTGACTGCTTATAAAGCACTTTTCTACTCCTACAAGCACTCAAAGCGCTTTACAATTCTTGCCTCACATTCATATGGTGCATGCAAGGCACCAACCTGCACTCCAGGAGCAATTCAGGGTTCAGTGTCTTGCTCAAGGACACTTAGGCGGGGTTAGGAGGAATTGGGGCTTGGACCTGCAACCCTCTGGTTGCCAAACGATAGCACTACGTCCAGCGCCACCCTCACCCCAACTCAGCTCTGTGTCCTGGTACCTTTCTATCACGGCCAGCATGAACTTTTCTAGCAATTTCTGCTACAGCATCTCTCCTGTGGGATCCGACCAGACGGGCTAGCCTCGGCTCCATGCTACATCAGTGAGCCTTGGACGCCCAGGACCCCATTGTCGGTTTACCAGTTGGCCTTGGAGCCCTTTTGGCGGGTACTGTAATTACATTGTGTATAATGCCTCTCAGTCTATAGTAACCGCTTTCTCCATAGTCTGCATTTTATATAGAAGTATCTGTTTTACTGTCTGTGTTTTTTCTTTTCCATTTCTCGTCATTGATTTACAGTTTCACCGTGCTGATGTATAATGACAATAAGGTTCTTATTTTATCCTATATATCCTGTTTCAGTTCCAGGTCGGGCCTGCTGTACCTTTTCAGGGACCCTAGGCAAAACATTACTTTGGGGGGGGGGGGGTACCAGGAAAATAAACAATAATTTCCCGTCCTCTGCAATCCAAGCAATTTGCGAGCCCTGAGCGGCTGCCTGTTCTGCCTTTAGCAAGGCTGGACCTGCTGACGGAATTTCGCACGGCTGGGTCAATGCATGAACTCCTCAAAGGCAGCCTCACAGTGCCGGGATGGCGAGATGAGGAGGAGAGCTGCAGCTACAGGCCCAGGCTAACAAACACACCAGGAATGCCTGCAGTCGTAAGTGGCGGAGAAACAGTTTCCGAGTGCAAATATTAGTCCCTGTCAGGCACACACAGACACACACACACCCCAGCGCATTCAGTGTCCCTCCTCAGCTTCCTCAGTGTGCACATCTGGCATGACCTCATGCAGCATCTACTGTACAAGCTGCAGTGCTGCCTGCTGCCTCACAGGACCTGCTTCCCACTCGGAGGAACCACCGTCACTCAATGGCTCAGGCCATGCTTTGGGGTCGCATGATCGCCGACGTGGATTACGATCTGTAGGAGAACTGGAGCCTGTAACCACTGTGAGGACCTTCACAAACTGATTAAGAAGATGCTACAAACCCAGCTGCCAATTCACATGTTTAAAATGACCAAACAAAACATACACATATTCATTCACACACTAACAGCCACTAGCTGTGGTAACCACGTTCTGGACTACAGGGGGAAACCCACACAGAACGAGGGGAACATGAGCACGCCACCCAGCCATGATTCAAACCCCCAACCGTGAACTGAGCTGCTCCTTTCTGTTCTCATTTTTAATAAACCGTTAGAACTGAAATTTTAACTAAAGGATTTAAACAAAGGTGATGAAAAATATCGGTAGGTAGGTGGATGGATTTAAATGTTGACACATTTCCGCCACTGCAATAGAAAATAAAAAGTTAAAATAATCTGTGTAATTCCTGAAAATGTAGTCTGTGTTTCACAGCTTTTCCCTGCCCGGTTCGGATGGGACACACCACGGCAAAATCCCACCCGGAAACTCACACCGAATTACAAGCACATTAAAAGCTAACCTTGCCGCATGCAGTCTGTGTGCGACTTACTGTGCCCGGAAGATTCTCTCAAACTCCGCAGGTCCTGTAACCGCAGGAGGTATGACGTTGTGCTTGCGCCTCGAAAGCGCGACGCAGCAAGTGATGTAACCTGAAAAAAGATGGAAGGTGAGGTCACAGAAACTAATGTTTTTTATGGGTATTTTCGAGATATGTAACACAGCTACATCTTGTCATGTGTGGTGTGGTGGTTTTATAACCCCAGAGTTGTGGGTTTGAATCCCGCCTCCACTCTGGGTGTATTGGTTTGTATGTTCCCCTTGTGTTATATAGGTTCCCTCCATGTGTGAATGGTGTGTGAGTGTGCCCTGTGTTGGGTTGGTGCCCCATCTTGGGTTGTGCCCTGTGATGGGTTGGTGCCCCATCTTGGGTTGTTCCCTGCTTTGTGCCCTATGATGGGTTGGTGCCCCATCTTGGGTTGTTCCCTGCTTTGTGCCCTGTGATGGGTTGGTGCCCTATCTTGGATTGTTCCCTGCTTTGTGCCCTGTGATGGGTTGGTGCCCCATCTTGGGTTGT
The DNA here is from genome assembly GCA_026779585.1 of Mormyrus proboscirostris. Lineage (NCBI taxonomy): Eukaryota > Metazoa > Chordata > Actinopteri > Osteoglossiformes > Mormyridae > Mormyrus > Mormyrus proboscirostris. The sequence goes on from JAODKF010000018.1 coordinate 2,303,136, forward strand.
TCCCTGCTTTGTGCCCTATGATGGGTTGGTGCCCCATCTTGGGTTGTTCCCTGCTTTGTGCCCAAAATGCTCTGGATCCACCCTGAATAGAACAAGTGGTTTCTGAAAATGGAACATACTCAAGTATTGCTGTATGCTTTATAGTACTGGTTACTCAGTTACACAGATATCAAATACCCCAGAAGCTACAGTACCACAGAGTTGTAATGGATACTCAATAGCCAATACACGATAGATACTCTACTTAAAAATAAAACTGATCTAATAGTCAGTTGCAAAGCCCTAGATAGCTCATTAGGAGATAAACGCTAACAGCTGTCAGCGATGCCCTGAACAACAACATACACTGTATGTGAGCATGGAGTAACTCAATCGACCATAAGACGCCAGGAAAAACAAGGTAAGTCCCGATGTAGAGAGCTTCCCCCGTCATTCTGAGGATCTCTACAGCAGTCAGAGACGGCAGAATTACGGCGCTCTTCCCGATTCCCGGAATCTGAGGTTTAGAGGGCTTATAGAGTAATGATAACACCAATAATTATTTTGCGTCTGTGCTGTTTATGTAGCATTCTCCTTATAACCGGAGAGGCCAGTGAGAACGGAGCCGATTTGCCTTTGTGGCGGATTGATTAGTATTTTCAAAGAAACGTGTAATTACTTGGTGATTCACTGTCACATTGACCAGGCAGCGTCAGCGGTACCAGTGCAGCACACAGAGACTCGTTTTTTTTTGTTCCTCCATAGTTCAAGTACTAGTTAACTCGCCTATGTTATATAAGCAAATACTGTTGATTATGTGTTTCGCTAAAGGCACGCGGATACAAGTATAACTCCCTTACTACGCGTTGTTAAATGTATAACTCCCTTATTATGCGTTGTTACATGTATAACCCCCTTACGACGCTTTGTTACATGTATAACCCCCTTATTACGGATTGTTACATGTATAACTCCCTTATTACGCGTATTTACATGTATAACCCC
>JAODKF010000018.1:2323056-2337956 GCA_026779585.1 Mormyrus proboscirostris
ATACACACACACACACACTTGCAAAAGTTGTGGTATGTTTTGGGGGTGTAAAGTTCACACACCTGTTCCCACATACGAGGTAAAAGCTGAAAGTGCTGGGTAATGAAAGTGTTAACTTAGCCGCGCAGGTGCTCCGTTTAATGTGTTACGGAGCGTTGATATTAACCTGTGCGGCTTAAAGGCAGGAAGCTGACTAAAACGGTGCTTACCGCGGAGAAAAAAAGGTTAGTTGTATAATGTTTTTTTTTTGAGGATGTATTTGTTTGGTATGAGTTTGATTTATGACATTTGCCGTTTTTACACCTCTTCCTGGTTCTCCAAACGGCTATAACTTGCAAATGAAAATGTAGTTTCGTTTCATTGAAATAGGCTAGTAGTTTAGCTGGCGATTGCGTCTGATTTCTAATCGAGGATTAATTACACCCATTCATTACAAAATCAAAGATAATCGGGTTCCCTGTATGTTCTATTGGGCCCATTGTAGCTTGTTTTTCCGTTTAGTTTCAGTGTTTCCCCGCCTTACAAATTATTCACATTAATTAGGTTTTATTAATATAATCTATACTCTTAATTCTAATCCAAATTACGATACGAATTTTGAAATCTGCCTTGCTCGAAATCTTGCACTATATTTCCGACAAAATGCATCGTATTCTAGTTGGTAAATGCTTAATGAAACTTTTCCCAATGCATCGCAGGAAAGCAATGACTAGTTTCATTGTGCCGCATTTTAGATGTTTTGATGGAATATTTCCTATCGTGATATATTCATATATGCAGTACGTGCATTACGTAAAGTGTGCTAGAGACTAATATTACAAAGAATTGAATACATAATTAAATTTTTACAGTCTTAAAAATATAGGCCTATCTAAATGACGACTCGTTTTATTTAGATTTCTGTAGGTATCAAATTACTGTTTCGAAGTTTAAATGACTTCCACTACCGAATTCCGAACTCCCTGTTTGAGCGCTTTTCCATGGTGAGACTTGCTGTTCTTATTAGACTGTTATATGCCACCCCGTTGACTATATTTAATAAGATCACGCCTTCGGGAACATCAGCTGATAAATAATGAGTTACCGATAACATCCAGTAACACTCTGAGGAAGACGACAGTGAACGTCGAAACATGTCAGGGGTATTAAACCTAAAAAATTAGATGTCTGATAAAAAAGAAAAAAAAAAAAAAAAAGAGTATTGTCTTAATAAGATCTTATTTGGTAGATCGCAATGGAGATACTGCAGAAAAAAAAATTAAGTTACACAAAGCGCTGATCTAACACTAGCCTATAAACTCGCACCACTTGTATTCGCTCCATTTACCCGCCTTAAATGGTAAGATATGCCAGCTATTGCGTTAATTTGAGATACTGTAAGTGCAAACAGTCCCTGCTGGCGTGTCCGATGGTCCCTTTAACCGTGTCCTACTGATATTGATGCTACGATCCTGTGTCGGTCTGAAGGTGGGACGCGAAGTCATGGATCGGTACAGGTACTATATGTTCAACCAGCGCAGTATGGTGGTGCTGGGCATCCTGCAGATGGCCTGTGCGGGTCTCTGCGTGGTCTGCGGATTCATCGACGCCGCCTTCCGGAAAAGCACAGCCCTGAGCAGCACCCGGGCTCCGATGTGGGCAGGCATGGTGAGACACCGCAGTTACCACTTGGATGAAATAGCGTTATGGGTTTGGCTCCCCTAGACCCCCGGTAATCCGATCTTTATAAATCACTTAAATGGCAACCTTGTAATGAAACGCTCATTTCAGGTAATGGCAGTACCGGGAGTTCTGGCACTATTCTCCTCCCAGAAAAAGAACCCCATAGTGGTAAGGAATGAAATGCAACTTGTATAATAAGTTGGCAGACTTCATGACATTCTCCAGCACACTGGGTATTTTCAGTGTGTTTTTCCGCGCCTTGCACATGGTGGTTTGCATAGTTGCTCGGCGGACGTTAAAAAGGCGAAGCGTCGGGGGCCGTAACCGCGTCCACTTGTGCAGGTGAACGCCATGATCGCCGCCTCCGTCTTCTCCTGCTTCACCACCCTCATCGTGGCCGTCTACGCCGTGCTGACCCTGAGCTACGGGGAGGACGACGACGAGCTCTTCCACCCCAGCCATGTGGGCATCCCCAAAGCGGTGCGGTCCCGCTGCGGAATTTCTCACGTTTGCCGCAGCTGTCAATATGCGGCTGCTCACTCTGCGCAGCAGGGCTTTGGGTTTTCTTATCGTTCAGTTTTTGAGACTTGTTTAAAATATAAAGTGGTCTCTTTGCATTTGCACCTACCTTCTACTCAAGTTCCATCTCTCTACAGCTCTTAACTTTTTTTTAATCTTATTACGGCTTTTAACAACCGGGAGGAAAGTGTAACTTTTCCAAAGCTACAGTAAGATACTAAATGCTGTAAGTAGTTACATGCTTGGCCGAATTGGACTCTTAGACGTACTTTGGCTGTTTTTCCCATTGCTTGTGAGGCACGTTAACGGGAGACCAAGCAGTTCCGGGTTTGTGGGCGTGGTCTGTAATCTAGCGTCATTTGGGGTATTTGCATAGCAGAGCTTGGGAAGGGCAGGGAAATGGGCTATGGCGCCTCAGGGTGGGTGGCAGGCCAGCTTCAGCGTGGTCCTGTCCGTCTCCGCAGAAGTTCATCCTGAGCCGGATGGTGAAGGGAGCGAACGGCATGCTGCTGCTCTCCTGCTGTGGAAGCGTCCTGCTGTCCGTGCTCATCTCCCTGGTGGGCTGCCGCAGCCTACCCTTCTGCGGCTGCTATGACAGCAGCACAGGACTGGTAAGCCCCCCCCCCCAAACGAAGGTTTTGAAACATCTGGGGGATTGGTGTGTGGCTCGGTGAGTTACGACGCCCAGCCTATGATTCGAAGGTTGTTGGTTCAAATCCCAGCGTCAATAGAGTGATTTCATTGTTGGGCCTTTAACCTCCGAATGCTCCGTGGACTGTCAGACTCCTCGGCTGTGTTTCTCTTTGGATCAAAGCTTGCTAAATAAATACAATGTTGCCAAACTCCACCTCAAAAGCCATGGGGATGTTCTCAATAAGAGAGCTTGCTGTTACTGCCCTGGAGGGGGGGAGTTCCTGGTTTCACTGACAAGAGCCGGTAGTGTTTGTGTCTTAAGTGGAGAATTAAGAGTCCGTTTGAATGTACTGCTTACCAGTGGGCTGTTCCACAAAGCAGGATTTTCTAAACTAGCTGGGTTAACTTAAGCTTGAAGCCATGATTGTCCAAAAAGTATACGCAAGAAGTATTCCTATTGGACAGTCAAAACTTAAGTAACTTAACTTAAGTTTAAGTTAAGTAAACCTAGCTGAGAAATCTTGCCTCGTAGAATACCCCCTTGGTCTCGCTCCAGATGCTACGGTCTTTGAAATGTTAATGATTTCTCTGAAATCAAGTTTAAAGGGTGGGGTATATCTTTAATACTTAAATTGACTCTTGTCAGTGTTCCTGCTTGGGGAGGGACAGCATTTAATATAAAATGCCTCGCTGAAAGCGTGCAGTGAGGCTTTGCTCTTGGTTTATCGACAGGAGACATTGGTTCCCCAAGATGAGCCAAACCCACAGGCTGAGCTAATCTGCACCTGGCAAGGTAGGCAGAGTGGGGAGGGGGGGGGTTTACTGTGACCCCGAGTCACAGGTGACCTATTAGCTCTTTAACTGCACACGTGCCTGAAAGATCAAGGATGCTTCTGTACCCCAGCATACAAACTGGGAAGGGAGAAGTGGGTACAAGTGTATAATTACCAACCATCCTGACCCATCAGTGATTCCTTAGGGTAAAATCTTGATCTCTTGCCTTTAATTTTATGCAGTAATAATGATGCAGTATTTCCAACGAACGGCAAACCTGCTGTTTTTATGTCCTTCTTGAGAGGCCTCCGAATTGCCAAAATTAAAGCACATGATCGCCTGAAATGGACTGAGGAGCTGCCTTTCCTCAGCAGGTGGAGACGACAGGCTGTTTAATTCCCCCGTGCAGCCCTCTGATAAGGCTGGAGAAGAGGAGGAGGACCCTGCAAAACCCCCGCCCTACGTCAGATTGACCTGATAGGTGCATTCATCTTAGGCCCCACCCACTAGTTTTAAACGGGTTATGCTTCTCAGAAGCCTCAACATCTCACTGTGTTTTACGTTGAAATTGTAGACCTGAAATAGCCCTTTTAAATAGACGCTAGATTTCTTGTGCAGCTTTTAAGTGTTTACCGTAACAAGAACCTAATTTACCAAAATTCAATACTTTAATAATATACTTAAGCACTTTATCTCACCTCATTACATATCTGGTTTCATTCAACCTTGTAAATGACCTTTTTTTTTATGTAAATATCTTTGTATGGAATGATGGCTATCACTCCCATGTGGGTTTTAAACACTTTAAAAATATTTTGAAGGTAGTGCAATATGAACATATTGTAATTTTAATTGCAAATGTGCCAAGGACTGTGAGAGCTTGGTGTCATCTAACGCACTCCTGCTCTCTGGATGATTGTGACAGAGGCCTTGCTCGTATTTGTCCCATGGTTCAATTATAAGTCGAAGAATTTCATTAAACTTTACAATGATTATTCTATTGCAATGGTTGCAGAAATGGAACCTGCCCGTGGAATGAAATGTGGAACCCTTGTGTTTTTTTTTCGGAGATGAACTCATGGAAACATTCTTACTTAATGTGGGAACCTATATAGGAACACGGGAAACCACAAACTACACTCCTGGTTTTGAGAATCCTGCCCCACGCACCACATTCGGTAGGGTGTAGGTTTAATACCAAATGAAGATCTTTGCTTAAACCCTCAAATGCTTCAAATCCACCACATGAAACACTTATTTTGCCATATTTGGTGACTGAATCCCCCCAGATACGGTAGATGGAACCAGATTGCCAGGGCAGTAAGGGGCACACAGACACCCACCGCAGATACGGCACGCCATTCAATGTAAAAGTAAACTCAAATAACAAGGGGAAGACGCAAACTGCACCCACACCTGGAGATGTTATTTCAAAGAATCTTCTGCAACAAAATTTGCTGAATGGATTATTAATGTGTGACTATGGAAAAAGCTGTTTTAAGACGTTAGCTGACTTTCAAAGACCAGTGTTGTACTGGGAGGGGGGGGTGGGGAGGAGCCTAAAATATACACCAATAACTGTGGCGATGCATCAGTTCCAGATAGATCACGTTGTTGGTAGTTTATTTTTTACAGCAGTCAATCATTTACAAAAAAAAAGCTTTTCTGAGCCACCATGTAAACATCTGACCATTCTGGTCCTTATGCAAAGGATTCGGATTTTTCTCTCATTCTTCATGAATGATTTTTTTCCCCCAGCACAAAATCCTGAGATCTGTTTTGTTTTTTTTTTTTTTTGGTCTTACAGAAGTTTTAGCTGCATTGTTTGTTTCTCCAACCTCATGATTTAATTCTCAGCCTTAATGTACAAAAAAAATAGCATAATTATAGGCAGAATCTACTGGAATATTCCCAGTGCCAGCTGTGAATTAATTCGGTTACGGAATAAATGTGACTCCAGTCTGTACAAGGCACTCATCCCAATCACAAGTCTGGGTCTAAGATGCAGCCTTCGAGGCCATCATGCCTCAGAGTAGCAGCCCTGTCCTCTTTACTACCTGCACTGAATGATCGGGGCTCCCTAAGTATGTCCCCCCCAGCCAATCACAGTCTGCCATCTTAATCTCGCACATTCTTATGTTTTGTCTTGAGGACTGGTACAGCAGAAGGAACAATCACTCTCAGCCCAGAGGACATACTGATACAAAGAGCCGGTTCAGGTCCAGTAAGTAAAAATCCAGGCCAAGATTTTGTTTCAACCACCCAGTTGAGCATAATGAGTACTCACCTGGTTGGATGAAACAAAATCATGGTTAGGATTTGTACGCCCTGCACCTGAACTCTCCACCTCTGCTGGTACAGATCGCAACCTGAACGCATGCGACTCCCTCAAGTCCAGGAACTTGTGCATCTTGGTTTCACAAAACAGCTACTAGGCCGGTGACCTGTAGTCGACTCCTCCGGGGGGACACACTGACATCCCAGCGTCGTCGGAACCATCAAACGAATCTCCATTAGCCGAAGGGTGAGCCTGTTTACACAATCTGCTCGTTGCACAAGTAAACACTAAGGAAAGCCCCAAGGTGCTTTTCTAAGAACAACAGATTGGAAGTTAAAGAGCAAGCAACAGCTGGTCTCTCAAGGCAGGGTGAAGAGTCATATGCTCTTCAACAGCTACAGGAGCCTCTCTTTGGTGAAGGGATGCTCTGCTTGGCAGAAGGTTGGCTTAGCAACAATGGCTTCTGGTTCTTGAGTCCTTGCGCTACCGCTATGAGGATGGCCTCGACGTGGTCGCCGTCCTGCGGGCTCTTGGCTGACGTCTCGAAGAAGGGCATGCAGTGAGCCTCCGCGAACTTCCTGGCCAGCTCGCCGCTAACGCGGGCGGAGCCGCGGAGGTCCCGCTTGTTGCCGACGAGGACGCGCGGTACCTCCTGACCCCGCGAGTGCCGTCGACACTCCTCCATCCAGATGGGCAGGCTGTGGAAGCTGGCGGCGTTGGTGACGTCGTAGACGAAGAAGACGGCGTGCGCGTTGCGGTAATAATGCTGCACCATGCTCTTCCGAAAGCGTTCCTGCCCCGCCGTGTCCCACAGCTGGATCTGAGGAAGGGGGATCGCAGGTGAAACGACGTCTGGGTGACATGGAAGATCAACCCCAAAACCAGGGAGAGCATGCAAGACACGGCAGTAAAGACAGACGAAAACAGGAAGCCACAGGACATTTCACTTCTTCAAATATATATTTTATATACAAAATGTCTGGCGACACTTGTTTAATTCAGCTAAAATATAAAAAATGTATTTGTTTTTATAACAAAGTTTATTCATTTGTTTACAAAAAATATTAAAGTTACTGGTTGTTTTTAATGCAAGTAAAACAAATGAATAGAAAACCAAATTACAGTTCTAAAAGGAGCTGTTCCGAGTTAAGAAGTTCATTGACAAGCAGCCTCATTGGGTGATTTTTAATTAGTAACATCTTTACAATGACATGAAACACCAGACATTGGTGTTTAGTGTCCCTTTGGGAGCCAGTGGCTACAATTATAATCAACAGCAGAATAGCAGGAAGAGACCCAAATGAGACAAAAGACGATTGTGATACTTAATAAAAAGAAAATGTCTGTGTGGGTGATATGTGCAGGTATGTTAAACATTGCTTGTCAAGGGAATTTTGTTATGAAATCAATAAATATGCAACATTTTTACAGATTTAAACAAGTGCCTCACGACTTTGAGCACAGAATAAACACCAAAGCTATAAAAACGGCACATGGAATTATGCACTGACCAAAACAAAACAAAAAACATTTGTTTGAGTGGGGGGGCTGCTCTGTGGGACTCAGAAGGTTGCCGGTTCAAATCCCTGATCGGTAAAATGCTCCCACCATTGGGCCCTTAACCCCAATTACTCCAGGGACTGGCTGACCCTACTGTCTCCTCTACACCAGTTCCATGAGGTGGCCTCCTGGGATGCTTTCCCAGCTGTCCTGAAGGAGCTCCCACACATATGCTGAGCTCTCATTGGCTGCTTTTCCGTCACTCTCTGGTTATACTCCCCCAAAACCATTTCTACTGCGTTTAGGTCAGATGGCCAGGTCATGTGATGCGACACTATTGCTGTTCTTTGTAAGCAGCCTGGTGTGTCCAAACTTTTGACTGGTATTTCGATTGTAGATGAATGTAAAAATATAACAAAGACTGATAACATCATTGAAATTGAAGTGGAGTACTTCTGGTATTTCATGGTCAAGCATGTTTTTCATGCATGTGTGTGTTTTTTAAAAGTTTCCACGTACTTTTGAGCAATCGGATGAGTCACTCGAAGTCCCGCCCACTCAATGCACGCCGCCTAGTTCTGCTATTCGAGCGACGATGTTTGACAGTGAATCACCGAAAAAAAAACAAAACAAAAAAAAAAAAAAAATCACTTGTTCAGCTACTCTTACATTCCGACTACAAAAAACAAGATATAAATTGCTTTTAGTTCCTGTAGTGCAGGTCACAGCTTACTGGGCAGCTTATGGCTTATGGAATATTATGATTTTTATTTAAATGCCTTTTGGGGGGAAAAAAGGCATGGATGAACACAATGCGGTTGGTTGTAAAGAGGAACAAAGTGTTATGTAACAGTAGCATGGCAACTGAGTAATTGGTACTGATCAAACAAGCATACACCGTCGTCTAAATCTACCATCTCCTCTGATGCCTGTCTGTCTGCTGGCTGTTCAGTGTTCATATAATTTCCAATTTTGTACCGTAAAGTTGGTTTGGTATGGCGTCGGTTGCTTTGTTTCCCCTATATCATGCTTCCAATAAACGTTTTAGGGAGGTAGCACTGGAGAGGTAAATTTAATTTAAAAAGTATAAGTACATTTAGAAAGAGAATCTGCATTCATAACACAAATCAAAATCCATTTTCAAACCATCTCACATCAGCTTCGAGAACTGCAGCTGAACCACAAATGAATAAGATAACATTACCACCAGATAAAACGTCAATTAATCAACCGTAAAATTAAACAGACCCATGCGTGACCCGCTCATTTAAGGGCAGAGACTGAATGTTTTCCACTGAAATGATGTAGCCATAGAAGTCGTGACATATCCAGTGGTGTGGTGAACTAATTATTTCTCTAAGAACATTTTACTTAGGCAAGCAATAATGTGCAGGGGATGATTCATACGGTCCTGAAGTTTGTTTTAGTAGTCGGCACGACAATTACGGAAGCCTCGTATGTGGCAAAAATAATTTGCCTTTAAAGAAGACTTATAAATGAGCGCAGTTGATTTATATCTGCTAAGAACACTCTGGCCTCACCTGCATACCGGGAAAGTATTTCCAGGTGAAAATATGTTAAATGTATCTGATTCGTTGGCAGTATCGTAATTGTTTTACTGAAAGTGCAGTATGATTTGAAAGCATCAGATGTCTAAACTTCACTGTTTACAATGCCTAGTTTGAGACTTAGTATATTTATTAAACTTAATGTATGTCTTAATATAAAATCTACTGCCAAATGCAATAAACTACACTTTACATATTGCGAAGTTTACAATTTGCAAACAGCTTACTTCAAGGCACCCAATATAAACCATATTAAATATCGAAATAAACAGTAGTAGTTTCATTCATCAAGCCCACACCTGTTCCCAATCCTACATCTTGTAATCACAAGAAGACAGAAAAGTCGGGAAACTCGTGTTACTTACCCTGATTTTCTCTCCTTCGATTTCGATCACTTTCTCCCGAAAATCGACCCCGATGGTGGCTTCGGTTTTCTCCGGGAACCTGCCGGTCCATAGTCTGTAGGTGAGACAAGTCTTCCCCACCCCGGAGTCCCCAATAACTATGATTTTGAAGATCCGAGATCGGAGCTGCGGAAACGTTCCGGACAGCGATGTGGTCAGATCGAGGGATGACTCCGTCTCTGACATGCCGATCAGGAAAACTGCTCCTTCTTCTGAAACTTCAGGGTCAGTAGAAGTCAATCTACCATGAAGCGCTCGGCTATTCACACAAAAATCAAACCCGGTCCTCTAGATGAGCGCGGCGGCTGCGCGCCGTAAGGGTCTCGGTCCTACCCCAGTCCTCCTGTGTCTGTGTATCGCGAGAATGAGGAAGACTGCTTCGCTGCCGTCGTTAAAAGGACCGATGGGCGGTTCGGTTCAAGGGGCTTTTCTCTAAATGACAACGGCTGACGGAAGTCACTGAACTTCCAATGTGATTCGCTAAAAGTAAAGAAAACCGAGCTACGACCAGTACAAAAGCAACGGGGCTCCTAATAAACTGTGAAGTGCACAAATTCTGGAGAAAACGAGGCGTGAACTTGTCATACACATAAATAACTTAATTACACATGATCTTTACCCTGATCTGTTCCCATTTAATATAACCGATCTTCCAGTATCCCTATCTGGGTTTCTCCAATTCCGCAGGCGTTTTCCAGAAAATATCGTACCCTAGGTCACCTCAAGAATCAGCCAACTTTCCCCATACTCATCCAGGATTACTATTGCCTTACGCATAACCATTTACTATCAATTTAGAGACAAATAGTGTTGAATTGTAGAGTGCTCTCAAATCATCCCACAGAGGCATTGTAAACAGCCTGAACGCCTATTATTTTTATATTGTTAAAGCTGTCATTTTGTAGGAACTGGCTGCCTATTAGTACCGTACGTTGAACCTCCAGCCTCACGGTAAACACCCTGGTTAAACATAAGCTCTGGTGATTTCCAAAGTCCTGCACTTGTTCCTGCGAGTCGTCCAGTGGAATGGCTGTAAGTACTGCGTATCTTTGCCTAAACAAAATTATTTGCAATTGTAGAAATGTATTATTTATCAAAAAGTACAACAAAGAACAATCACGCTGCAGATGTAAACATGTTGATACTTGTCTGGATCACAAATTAATAAAGTGGATGTACTAATAGCAGTTTTAAAATGCTCCAGCTGAGCCTAATTTACGCATAAATGTACACTGATTTTTTTTCCGGGATGAACAGAATGAAACAGACAGGAGTGGATCTAAGGGAACCCAGTAAACAGGAGTCCACCCCTGTTGCCACCCAAATCAAAAAAAAAAAAAAAACTAAATATGAATTGTTTTATTTTCTAAGCGGAACCATATAGAATAGACATTGCGCTGTGTGGCAGTTTCCAAAAGTATAACTGCTCCCTGCTGACGTCACTGGAAACAGACTATCCAAGCAGAACATGGGATTTGTATCGTTACCATTATCGGTTTCCAGTATTGAGCTGGGAAATCATCAGCTAGGTCTCGTGTGTTTGAATTCGGAACGAACTCCTCGTGTTCTCCTAATGATACGTCGTTTGCATGAATCGGTAACCGTGCATTGCACACACCGTGACGGAAAAACGTCTGCCCCACGTTGGAATGTTCTCGTGTTGTGTGCGCAGATCACTATGACTATACAGTAATACGGCAATGCACAATGAATGTCACTGTCTTTAATGTGCCAGGCACTTAGGGCAGTGGAATTGGAACTTCCACCTCAAGAACTAAAAGAGGATTTTGACACCCTCTTCAATGCCCAGTCACTGCCCTTTTTGGCAGAGCTGGTTTCCACTTTCGAGGAAGAGGTTGAGCAGGTGAGTAGCCATCAGATGATTATAGCCTTCTCCATCCTGAAATTATGAACCAAATTCTGAAAGAGGCTCTTAAAAATCGACTACTTCTGCGGTGACCTTCAGATACTCAATCAAAGAATTGCAAGAAAGGTCCACCTCAACTTGACGGGAGAGTTGCCAACGTTCTCTGAGGACACTGGTCACATCCTTAGTGACAAGTCATGGAGGGTCCATCCCGTGCCCAAGCGCCTGCAAAGGAGACACGTGGACATCGGGGACCTGGCACCGTGTGACACAGAGCGTTTCAAACAGGGCCTGAGCTCTCAGGCTCAGGGAATCCAGGTATAGCCAATGGGCAGCATTAACCACTATAGTTAATGAGCAAACTAGCTGTAAAATGAGTACCTCAATCTTTCTGTAGTTTAATTTTGAAAGAGGATATAAGAACTTAGGACCTTTTTTTAACCTCACACCCCATCCCCCTCAAAAAGGCAGTGAAAGTTTGCTTCCTGACACGGACTCCCAGAAGCAGGAAATGACACTTATAGACAGTCAGTAAATAGACATATTTACTTGTCTTCTGTCTCATTCAGCTGTTATTGGGATCCTCTGTAATTCCTGCCAGGTCTAATTAAGTAATAAGAGAGGCAGTTTCCGTAATGCATTTCACTGTGGCGTCCTGGACACAGTCCAGATCTAACATGTAATTAATTCCCATAAAAACTGTAACAAACATAATGGTTAATCTACTGGAAACAAGACTGCCCTCTCTGCATATAGCAGTATTTTTGTTTTATTTTTCAGTTGGCTATTGTTTTTATTGTTAATTTCTTCTACTGTTGTGGTTCTTTTCCTCGAGGTTGACTTTGACGATGGAAATTGCCCCACATACTATAACCAGATCAAAGGCCTTTACAATGTATACAAGGTAGTGCACAATCAGTTTCCCGGTGAGTTTTCCAGCTTATTCATTTCACTGTTCAGGGATCAGCTGAATTGCTTGTGGAATTTTAGCATGATGGCCAGAAACTGAACTCAATCGCGGCATTCTGTGGCGTTATGATTTGAGCTGAAACGCTGTTGCTATAGTAACCAGATGTATCTTCACCTCCCTCCCAGATGTTCCTCCTATATCTCAGGCCCCGCTGCTCATGCTCCGACCACGTGCCTGGAACATGGTTGAGCACAACATGATGGTACTGAATAGATGCTGCCAGGCCCAGGACAAACCATCCTGAAGTGTGGAAGTCTAGCTCACCACTCTAACCCAGAGGTGTCTCCTGTACAGGTCAACGGGAAGGAGGTTCCAGGGCCGCTGTTTGACTTTGGCCTCTTGATGTTCCACAACGGGAAGCTGCTCTTCCAGAATGACAGCGGGCCATTTTTTTATCTATCAAAGGTAATGTGCGTCTCACATGGTAAAGTTTACCCCACGCTGTATTATTAAAAAGTCTGTGTGGTGAATTTCAGTTGTAAATTTGCTCTAGTATGTGATTATTATTTATGATTCTTATTTAGGTTCAGATGCAACCAAAATGCAGATTTTCTTTGATTTTTACAATTCTGTTGTGCAGTTCTGTTGGTTTATTGTTTGAGGACCATTTCTACTAAAATGAGCCCATTTTCACCCAGAGCTTTATTTGAGATACTGAATTTCTCATGAGTTATCACCAGGCTCAGATATCCCAAGAGATACTTAGATTTAAAATGTATTCATGACTTGGGTGGAAAAACAATAGAATTTTTTACACTTTATATTTCGTGCTGTGTTTTGAAAAGGAGGGGAGTTTGGCTTTGGAAGGCAACAAAACATTTTCATCTTGACAAGCCATGAAATTTCATTCGCAGCCTATAACTTTGCGATGTCTCACAGCTGGAGCACAGATTTCACAATGTTTTTTATGTCTCCACATTGAGAATTATATGATATAACGATTTCTAGGACAGTGGTTCCCATTCTGGTCCTTGGGGACCCGCAGATGGTCCATGTTTTTGTTTCCTCGCAGTTCTTTGCCAGGGACAGAGCAAAAACATGAACTGGCTGCGGGTCCCTGAGGACTGGACTGGGCATCACTGTTCTAGAAGATCGGTGTTCATCTTAAATCACTCCTCAGCTGCAAGATAGGTCTCATTTGCAATTTTCCCCCACAGATTGAATGTTACAAAGAGGCACGACTTTGGAACAAAATATTCCTCTGGGCAGAAGAGAAGGTGGGAAAAATGCATTGATTTCTCACTGGGAAAACATCTTTCTGGGAAATCATCCTAAGGCAGATGTTTTTGATCATTAGCCATTTTTAAAACCAAGTCAAAACAGCCAAGGGCATTTTCCCTAGCTGAAAACAGGCCCAGTTGTTGGAATTTGTCAATATTTGATCATGTTTGTTTGTTTAGCAGACTTAGCAAGATGACGCAACACTGAGCCAAACTGACTTTCAGGACTATGCTTTTTAGGATGACCTAAGACTGTTTCTGTTGCCTGGTGGTAGTATTGCGCCCGCTATTGCGTGACACAGAACGAAAGTCTCTCACCTTGACCTAAAGGTGTCCTATTTCAGCTGGGCCTGCCGATTGGCTGCATCAAGGCCACTGTCTTGATAGAGAACATCTTGGCCACATTTGAGATGGAGGAGATCCTGTATGAACTGCGGGAGCACTCTGCAGGCCTCAATTGTGGGATCTGGGATTACTCAGCGTCATTTGTCAACAAGTTTGGTGAGAAACCAACTATCATTTAGTGAGATCTTAATCTTCTCACACCAGCTGGCTATTGACTGACCAAGGTGAACTCAACATATAATCCTTTTAAACCCAGGATCCTCAGTTTTGGTGTGCAGGTCTTGTTCGGCCTTAGCATAGGATACCCTAGTAGATATCAGCCTCAAATTTAAAGAATTAAAGTTAAATTAAAGGAACTTCTGGCTAAGGGTCTTTGAATTTGGGTTCCTCCTTTGATGCTCAGAGCTGCCGCTTAATCGGTTCTCTAAAATCTCATAAATTTCATTTTGAAGGCTCAGAGCCTTCATTTTTGAGTTCAGCTGACCACGACTGAACTACCATGCTGACCTCCTGAATGTCCTTATTCTTAAGGTGGTCACTTTGGTATTTTTAGGTCACAGACCAGCCTTCCTGCTTCCGGACCGCAGCAAATACGTGAACATGGAGAAGCGGTTCCTGAAGAGCTACATGGGCCTGCTGGTTCAGACGTGCCACCGGCGCGGGGCTTTGGCCACCGGGGGCATGGCGGCGCAGCTACTGCCACCACAAGGGAAAGACAGTGGCCTGTATAGGAGGGTCCTGGCCACTGTCACCAGGTGGGCAGCCGGGCTGCTGAAGGCCAACGTGTTCGTCCAGAAGGGCAGATATTATTTGATATAATTACATAAGTGGGCGTCATGGTGGCGCAGTCACCGCACACCTCAGGGACCGGGTTCAAGTCTCTGCCATGACTCCATGTATGTGGAGTTTGCATGTTCTTCCCATGTCTTTGTAGGGTTTTCTCCGAGTACACTGGTTCCCGACCCCCCCTGCCCCCCCCACAGTCCGGAAACATGCTGAGGCTAACCGGAGCTAACAAATTCTTCGTAGGTGTGCTCGTGTGAGTGACTGGCGTGTGAGTGACTGACGTGTGAGTGAATGGCGTGTGAGTGACTGGCGTGTGAGTGACTGGCGTGTGAGTGACTGGCGTGTGAGTGACTGGCGTGTGAGTGACTGGCGTG
>JAODKF010000018.1:2348077-2364116 GCA_026779585.1 Mormyrus proboscirostris
GGGGGGGGGTGTCATGTTGACATGGCCATCAACATGCAGAACATATCTGGGGCCTCATGCCCCGTAGGCTGCGTGGATGAGGCATTATGGGATATGGGCATATGTGCTCCCCCCATCCCAGTCGTCACCAGACAGACACAGGCAGGCATTTATATCCCCACCGTGATGCCTGACGAAAGGATGTGACGTATGTATGGGCCGCTTGGACGTAACAGAAACGCTACTGCGAAAAGGCGACGTACATTGAAGATCTAATCCTCTCGAGTATTTAATGTGTCCTTTAGTACAACATTACAAGTATATTTTTGCCTTTTTTTTTTTTTGCGCTATAAGGTGCCTTGAAAGCCACTCAAGAACGGCGTATATGCTCCGTTACTGTCCTACACATCGCCAAACAGACCCAGACACTCCTCCATTTCTCCAACATAATAGCTGATTCTGTGATGTACACATTGAGCAAATTTTCCCCAAACAGACTAAGAGGCGAGACTATCAGAGCCTCCTGGTCACAGCCGTCACGGGGGTCGGGGGCAACGAGGAAGCGCTTGAGGACAGCTTTTCCTGACACCTGACCTGAGGGGACCCATAACGTGACCCCTTCCTAGGGTCTTCGGCGCGCAGACCGGTCCGCACGTACCCGGCTTTAGTGCCTTCTCCAAGCCGCGGTAGTAGGACCAGTTCTCGGGGTTCCTCTCCAGCAGCTGACGGTATACCTCGGTAGCCTCGTCCAGACGGTCCAGCTGGATCAGCAGCTCCCCTGCGGAGCGAGCGGATGCGTCAGGGACGGTGCCGCCAAAGCCGACGGCCACCTTGTTTATACTCTGGTACTCTGCGCAGTGTAGTTAACGCCAGACAGCATCTTCGTTTCATGATAATCACAAGCAGACATGAGCCCTCCCCAACCCCCCCGGGACGAACCTTTCATCTCGTCCACGGCCAACTTGTCACAAATCTGCTTCTCGTAGGTGGCGAGGTGCTCCAGTGCTTCTTTGTGAAGTCCTGCTTCTCTGAGGACCTGGTTCTGGTACAGCAGAAGCTCACTGTACTCGTAGTCTACCTTATCCGGAGAAGTCTAAAGAGGAATAAAACCAATCAAAACAGGCATCTACACTTTCAACGCCACTGGGAAAACTCTCCCGTAGCTTGTTGGGACAGACTGGAGCTTGACCAAGAATTGGGCGTCACCTGTTGCGTCTTGCGGAATTCCTCTATGATCTTCGCGGCCATCTCGTAGTCCTCCAGCAGGTGATATGCTATTGCATAGCCAATCCAGGAGGCCCGCTGAGCAGGCCTGAGCTGAAGCAGCTGGTACCTGGTTTCCTGTAGGAAGCAGGCGAGCAGCGCGGTCAAAGGCCTGCATTTCTCACCACGCTCTCTGGGTCAGATGCAGCACAACAGCGGGCGAGGAGATATTATTTTCAATCTGTGAACATTAGTGTGCTACCGTATTGCAATAGTACAGGGAACAAGTGTTTCTCCATTCTCTTAAGGTCACAACTGTTTCACCAAATAAAAATATGCTCACAGAGTGTTCGTCAACCACTTGAGAAACTATGAATCAGTTTACCACACTAACATATGAAGGTTGGCCAACAAAATTGTTTTGAATCCCACTCATGTTCTCAATAGTGAGTATACATTGTCACCATCAAACCAGAGATTCAGAGTTCCATGATTTAATAAGGTTAGACTGAACTCTTTTTGCAACAGTCAATACTAAAACCAAATATGGAACTTAATTCAAAACTAAATGTATACTGAATTTGTCCTTGTGATGATATGTTAAATGTACGCATTTGTGTCCAAGTCTTTATATTATTTTTTGTGATGTCACAAATACAGCTGCTGTAATGCGAGAAACATTTCCGACACAGATCTAACAATATATATCAAATCGATGGGAAGGAGTGAGCAACTGATCTCTAAGCCCCCGTCACGGACTGTCGGAACGCACGATTCGGCTTACCGTGAGGCCAACAGAACCATTCCAGAAGTTTGAACTGCATCACAATTATTGTTTGGACTAAAAAAATATATATTTCTGTGCGGTCAGTCTAACCAGCCTAAGGAGTAAAGCTAAGTAAGCATTGCGTATACGAAGCAATTCCAGCCAGATGAGTCAGATCTAAAGCATTAACACTTGGAAGAAATATGGTTGGATAAGCTGTAGGGCAGTACGGTATAGCGGCTGGCGGAGCCAGAAGCAGCTACGAGCAGCGGTCGCACTCACCCTGTAGCCCTCCAGGTCCCGCATCTGGATCTGCAGCAGCGAGAGGTCCCTCAGGATCTGGAGATTGTCCTTGTCCCACTTCAGTGCATTTCTGTAGCATTTGATGGCCTCGTCGTACTTCTTGTCCGACCTCTGAAGCAAGCCGTACACGTGCCAGCCTTGGGAGTGAAGCAGTTAAGGAACACGGTGCGCACACCCAATCGGGGGGGGGGGGTCATGGAAATTTTCGCACTATAAACAGCCATATTGGGCTTGCTGTTACCATGGAACTGGCTCAGCAGGTACTCGTAACATTTGTGCAATTGTTTCTCCTGAATTTATGCGAGTCGACGACGTTCCTGGGAAGAATCCACGAGGGCCTCACCTGCTGGGCTGCCAGCTACCTGCTCCTCACCCCCCCTTTAGGGGTGAGACCACAAAAAGATACAGACATGACTCTTTAGATCGTTGCGCAGACCCCGCCGGACCAGATCGTACGCTTCGTCCTTCTTTCCCAAGCAGTTGAGCGTCAGTCCCTTCATCGCTAATGTTTCTGGTTAGAGAGACAGAGAGTGTGTGTGAGGAAACGGCTGTGCGGAGGCAGCAAAAACCACCAGCGGCACACGGGACTCCCTGATAAAAGTGTGACAGGAAGACCACTTCCCTTAAAAAGGGGAGATGAGGCTATCAGCCAACTGACAGAAAGAGAGAAAGAACCACAAATTAAAACCGCTATCGGGACTCGCCTTACCTCCATGTTCGGCGAACTTGGGGTTAGAGAGGATCTGTTTGCAGAATTTCAGGCCATTTCTGTACTGCTTGTGTTCGTAGCATCTCTGCAAAAGCACAGTTCATCAAATTACTAAAACAGCTTTGCGAACAACACAAATTAAGCATATCTGGGGGGATAGGGGCAGAGGATTCATCAGGGTCTCATTGTATTTCCAATCCATTAACAACCTGTACAGATAGATCAGAAACCCAACACTTATTTAAAATTAAACCCTTAGGTTAATTACAGAATGGCGGTTGCCATGATACCAGCCAAACATCCCATTACTTACATGCTGCCATTAAACCTTCTCTATCTGATTTTTTTCTCTTCTTCAAACAACCCTGCCGGCTGCAAATCGAAATTCTTGCATTAAAAGCATCTAAGTTAGTAGGACTGACACACTCTGAAATTGATTTCCAATCACATTCCTCAGAAGCTGTTAGTCTAGCTTTGGGTTCCTTCTTATTTACATGGCCGGCGATCATTTTCAATGCAAGGCACTTACGGGTGACATTTTATTTTGACGCTTGAGGCCCCAGTAACGGTTACCAATATCACACAAGTCAAAACTACTACGTTTCTGCAATATCTCATCACCCTTCATAACGTAATACAAGCTCAGTATACAAAGCAATTAAACACAACCACCACTCATTACGTGGCCCCAGAAGCCACACTTTTCTGTGTTTAGTGGCTAGTATCTGGGGACATTTGATCAGGCACAATTCACTTGGAGGCTTCACTAGACTGACATTTAGTGCTGCCATTTAAGAGACTGCAAAATGGTCCAAAATGCAACAGGAACAAGAAGAACCCTTCACTGCATTATGTCACTCTACAGCAACTAAACTAGGAGTCTCCAATATACTCCGCCTTGCTAAGCAGTTTGAAAGTGTGCTGTGGTAAAACGTCTCAAATCCCCACTGCAAGGCTGCTTCTTCAGGACAAATCAAACACCAAAATGCACCAAATAATTCACTTCATTTCTACTCCATGATCAAAATGCACAGATTCTAATGAACAGCTGGTCTGAATGGTAGAAAATGACAGCACGTGGGTTTCAGTAATAAAAAGAAACAAAAACATAAGCAGCTCTCTCGGTCCCACACAACTGCACTGGGCCTGGTGATCGGACCAGCTGTGTCACAGAGTTTAAGAAGGGGACAGTTAAGGGGTGGGACTGGTTAACAGCACTGCACCTCATCACTGTCAGAGCAGCTCCGAGGTGTAGAGTTTCAGGAACTGGACTTGTGACCAGGCTGTTGCCATTTTTAATTCAGAGGGGTCCTGCCCTAAGGAAAGTCTCCTTAACAGAAGCGCTTAAGTGCGTTTCCAACACTACCAATGGGAAAAGAGTAATACGCAGGCAGATCGGTGCATTTACACGCGCCCCCAAACAGGAGTCCGATTAAATAGCTATAAATGCATACCATCCTGGTACAACAAAACGACATTACTCTGCGCCGTGTGTCTGTTGTTACAGCGTTTATTCCGACCATGCGGGAATAAATCCTGCATTTATGCAAGGAAAATGTTTCAGTGATAGTCAGAGGTAATAAAAAGAGTCAGATTTACAAGGGTCATCACCTGTCGGGCTCAGTATTTTTATTATAAGAATCCTCATCATCCAGTCCAGTTGCAGGCTGTATAATCGACAAGCCTCGACTTCGGTCCGCCCGACACTAATAAGCAATCAATCTTTAAAAAGACATGATTTAGCATACAAAAAAAGCAGGCCCGGGAAGCAGCACCAAATTACCCAAACAAATGCTAAAACAGCAGCTAATAAAAACAGAGCAAAGTGACTGGCAAAGTAACAGTGCGGTCCAGCCCCACGAGCGCAGCGCGCCGGGCGCTTTACTGTGCCCACGGTGGCCTCGCCGGAGGTCGGATTAGCCCGTTTTCCACTCGGTCACCGCCCGGTACCGGTAAGCTCTAACCGGCAGGCCAGGCGCCCGGAACCCGCAGCTCAAGAGCGACTCCAGCCAGAACGGTAGGGAAGCCCGGCTGCGGGTCAGGACGGAAAGCACCGGGCGTCAGTACGTGGCCCAGAGCTACTGAGCGCCTGGCGCCTTGACAGGACGTCTGCCGGCCTCAAAGCGTGACTTAGGGCGCCCCCCCACCACCACGGCACTTCTCGCACCGGCAGGGTCTACGCAAGGCTAACATCCTCGAAGTGGGAGAGGGGATAGGAAGCAACGCCGCCACCGGACCCGACTCAACGGGGCCAACGGCGTCCCCACTTTAGGCCAGCCCGCAGCACCACGGGGATGGGCTCCAGCGGCGGCCGGCGAGAGACCCGCACGCCGAGATTCGGTGCTGCTGCTGTCAGCATTTTGCGCCGCCTGGACCAGGGCCGGGTGGAGGAGCGAGAACTGCGGAGGGAAGCTGTCGGGAGCCGCGCCGCCAAGCTAGCGGCTAGCTAACGACTCACCAGGATCCTCTTAAAGAGAGCGTTCTCCTTAGGCGGCAGAGTTGGCATTTTGTTCCTATTACCAGCGTTCCCTTCCTCTCAGCACATGTGAATAAGACCGGTGTGTATCTCTATTCCTTTGTTCGAGCCCCTTGTCTTGTCGCTATTTCTTAAAAAAAACACCCTTTTGGGCTATCCTTTTTCACGTGGTGAGAGAAAGCCCCCTTCTGCCCAAAATGGCCGATGCGCTTCTCCTCCGGGTCAAGCTGGCGTCTGCGCACGCGCCGGCCTCCGCGTCACGAATGAGGCCGAAAGCCTCCGGCACGCCGAGGGGCGCCGCGAGTTCGCCGATGACATTTCGGGCTGAATCGTAGAGACGCACTCAGATAGTTGATGACGTGAGATTTCTCAGGATACCCCACTCTTATAAACGGACATTTAAAAATTTAAACGCACCCAACTTCTGCTCCAATTGCGTTGGTTGTCGAAGGGATTCAGCTGACAGCTTAGCTTCTCTGGAATAATCAAAGTCTGATGCTACTTTTGTGCACATACGCCATCCGTTAATTTATTTTAATTCCATTTTATTTTCTTGCTCAATATTAGGATATTCTGTTTGTACTGTGTACTTAAAAAAACAATTGTACTGTTTGCCCGCACTATTTGCAGTCTTTGAACCTTTTTCTCTTGTTTTGCTCTGTACTTTATTTGTGAGTAATGATATATAAAATACGCAGTGAAAATATATTGTATAATATACTCTCCTGCATGGGGAAAAATGGGCCAATCCCAAATTGCACAACATTTTCGCCCAGCAGCTTGAATAATATAGTGCTTTTATTAATCTACAAACTCCGACTTTTGATCCTGCATGTAAATGATTGCATGTAAACGATATTAAAAGTAACCTATCTGATGCTATTATAACAGATACGTCCTAAGTTCTTGTGCTATCAAACAGAGTAATTCCACAGTTAATTCGAATAATTAACCGATTTAGCCAACAATTATTTAATTGGACTTTTATTTTTGAAGGCCATTTTGGAGGATTGCATCTTTCTTGTTACAACAGGTGTCTTTACAAGGGCGGCGTGCGGCATAAACACATCTATACCTGTAATAACCTGTAGGTTTTCAGTAGAAAGTCACGATGGTACACGTTCACCACGTGCTTGCTCGACCTTTTCCCTGCAGTGTGACGTTAAAGAAATCACCTCCTCCCTCTATTCCCAGCTTGGCAGACGGTCATTCATTTAAGCCCCTGATCGGGCGCCCTTCGCATAGCTCCACGCAGCAGAGAACCTTCAGCAAGCTGGCCGCGATGTTATTCTGCAGATCGGCGCGCCTCACCCTGTTCCCTGTGGCACGCAAGTCCCTCGCGGGTTTCTGTAGGAATGGTAAATGTCTGTTTTTCTTTTTTGTTGCCGACGCATTTTTTTTACGATCAACCATTTTTTAGTTTCATGAAGCATACATGCGAATGCAGAGTAAATACATGCTTTTAAAATGCATGATAGCTGTGTTAGCTGTTTTTACACTTTATTACACAAAGTATAATGTTATAGTAACATAACGCGTTTTGTTTAGTAAAGGAGACGTGAAGGTCAAGTTGTAAGTACTCGCATAGTGTCTGGTAGTGCTTAATATCTGTACGGGAATTTGTCACCCCTTTCAAAGCCTGAGTAACTTTTTATGAAATTATTTTTTCTTTCAATTTTGTCTTTTATTGACAGTCAAATTCTGCGTTCAAAAGTGACCGTATTTTAATGCTGGCCAGAATAAACGTATGTTTACAAGTCTGTAACTCGTTTTTCCCCCCTTGACTGATTAACTCGCAGATCCCCGAATGGCATTACTTGTTTTACACCTCAGTTTAATAATTGCATTTTTGAACTTTTTTATGGTAAATTGTTTCACATAGAGGCGCTTAAAGGTGATTACATAATTTTGTAATTATCAAACAAAAATGATCTGAAGTCTTTTCTCGTCCTTGCATGCCCGAGATGACATGAATGAGATGTGTCTGAATTGGCTAATGTGTGGTGGTCTCTGGGTGTAGATAACAGCAGGGATTCCGAACGGGGTGTCGCGAGATGAATTCCAGAAGAATTAAAGAAATAGTAAAACGTGAAAGAATATTCCATTTTAATCGTAACAGCGAGTCTGTTGCGATAAATCCACCGGGGGTTGGAGTGGGGTGGTGGGGCAGGGGCAGCCCGCAGGATTGGCATGTTGTTTTCACGGCCTGGAATTTTGGGGACCCATGGACTTGAGGGTGGAGGAACAACCCTTATTTAATATTTTCTCCACTGCGGATAAGTGTTAAATGTTAATGTGAGGAACGGGTTGTGTATCTTCAAGGTTTAATTAATAAAAAGGCAAGACACTCCACATTGGTTTCTTCCCTTTTTCTGGGGGGGGGGGGATATTGTAGGATTTGACCCTTAGAGGAAATACGGTACTCTTTACATCAGAAGCTGGGTTAAAATGAAATGTTTATGACATTGAGGAGCTTGTCTATAAGCTGACGATCAATTGTCGCAGGATAATTTGCAAGGTCACCCTTGCTTCAGCGTTGTGTTGCTAAAGGCCAGGTTTTGATTGCTTGTTGCTAATTCTGCATGGCTCTGCATTATCCCGTGTTTCCCATCTTAATTAATCCGACGATTAAACCTGCTGTGACTGTGACCTCCTAAAGTGGAGGGATTGTAACTATTTTCACAACACCCTGTATTAATGAGCGCGTGTATCCTATATGCAGCACATACTTGCTTATCAGCTGAAATTAGTCTGAAACATTTCACCAGAATGAGAGAGATTAATTCTCGAGAGGGAAAATGAATCATTTTATTTCATACTCTGGTATCTCTGATTTGAGTTGGTACCCCATCTTGGACTGTTCCCTACCCATATCACTGATTGATTGTGTGGTTGTTGAGCAGAATATCTTAAAAATTATGTCAGATTTTCCTGAACAAGGACAGCAGACGGTGATTATAAACAGATGCCCTATTCACTTGAATTGACTTGGCGTTAAAATATCCAGCGGAATAGGTACAACTGAAAGCTGTGCTTGAACTTTTGCTTAAGACATGCAGTGACGACTGACATTTGTGCACCAAAAACCTTTCGGATGCAGTTACAGTATGCTATTTGTAAGCAGAGTAATGTTCCTTTAAAATTAATATTTCAAAAAAATGTTTTTTTAAGTATGAAATAATGGAATGTCTCTGTTTCGAAATGTCTTGTCCATCTGGTGAGACCCAGGTACTTTGGACGTCGTGTGACTTGTGTTATGCAGTTGTGCTGGGGACTTAATTTGGGAAGTGAAATTTTGGGTTCTTTCTTTCTCAGTTTCTTCCAGTTTGTTAGCCTGTCATTACTGATTATGATTCCCTCATTAAGGGCAGAAAGACTGAAACATGGGTTTGCTAATGAAGCCGGCGCACTGGTCTGACTGCATTCACGTGCCAAAGTGCTTGGTGTGATTCTTCATTTCTGCCTGATTCCTTGCTTTGTTTTTTACTGCCGTCGCTGCACCGATTTTAACTTTACTGATCTGAAACTGATCTACTTTGACGGCTGCATTTTCTGCGTGTCTAAACCCATTTTCCGAAGTCCAATAGTTTTGCTGAGTAATCGCCAGATGAACAAAAAGCAACAAGCAGACCTGTGTTAAATATTTTAACATTGTTCTGTTTTAAATGGTCAGGGTTAAAATTTTGGCCATTAGTGCTAATTTTGCAGAGGGATTTTGCCTGCACCTATAACTAGACAAAATGTCCTCAACTTTCATAACTTTGTGTCAACCTCTGTGCCTATCAAATGTAGCATGTAACACAAAGGGCAAAATGATAGAATGCCCTGTGGTCCCTCACTGTCTGGCCAGGGCCTGTACAGCCCACAGCATCCATCAGGATGAATTAAGGCTGCTCTGATGGATTTTTTTGTCTTTATTGGGCCGGATTAACTTTGCCAGCGAGTTCGTTCGCGAAAATGTGCAGCAAGTGTGAGTCGATTCACTTTGCAGGGAAAACATATGATCTGTAGTCGCCGCCTGCAGTGAATCGCATTTCTGAGCTGTTTGTTAGGTATTTACCTCTGGTGTTTCACACAGACGTTTTTCCACCCACCTAGAATGAGCTGGATGGTCATTGCTGGCAGATTTCAGCATAAATGTACCTTATCATAAATGTAAGCGATAATCTTATTCAGGAAATGTTCTCCTTAAGTCTGCCAAGACACTGAATTTAAAGGTGTTCCTCTAGTGGTCCCTGAAACAGCTGAACCCCTCTCCTCTCCTCACAGTTGTTCCCCGGAGACCCATGTCCTCCGGCGTGCCAGGGGGCAGTGGTGAGAACTTTGTGTACTTTGCGCTGTGTGGCGTCTCCCTCACTGCGGGCCTGGCCTATGTGAGTAACGGCCACCTCCTTGCTGGCTGGTCTCCGTCTGCAGTGTAGCTGCCCTTTTCCCACATGAACGAGTCATGATGGCCATTGTTCTTGTGGAGGGAATGACAGCTGCTCCTCTCTGATGGCATCCCTCCTCTCCCCGACAGGCATACCGGACCGTGAGCGAAGACCGCACTCGTTATAACGACCGGGTCACTGAACTCCAAGCGAGGCCGAAGGATGAATGGCAGCCAAAACCGTGGCCGGCCAAAGGTAAAGGATGCATGGTAGCTATCTGGTCCATTCTTGGCTCAGCTAGTGAGATTGGTTTGTATCGGCTGACGTGAACCTCTGGGCTTATTCTTTGCGATGTAAACTTTGTTACTTTTTATAGGTGATTTTCTGAATATTAATCTCCCCTCTTTTATTTTAACCAGAATTTCAGCTGAAACATAATGTTTGACCCTGCAGAGATGCCTTACTGTAGTCACATTTTTTTATTACAGTATTCATGTGGCGCATAATTTGCAATTTCACTCGCGGCAGAGGGAACGCCGCCGTCAGCTCAGGTCACATTGCCTGAAGCTGATGTGCCAGATTGCCTGCTTTAATTTGCGTAATGAGCATTCGGCGGCGACACTGATAACGCTGAAAGAAAGATGCTGATTTATACCACATACTGCAGCCAGCTATGCATATTGTGTCAGACCCATTGACTCTGTATACAGAAAGCAGACACCACTTAGCATGTGGGACAGAACACTTGTTCCACAGATATAGCACTTCCAGGTCCAGTAAGCAGAGATTAAGATGCTCTGTGAGAAACGGTCAGTTAGACCTTACTAATGTACCGCAGACCCAGCAGCAGTTGTGAACAATGGGGGTGCTGTAGTGTCGTCCTGGGTACGCTAAGACAGTGTTTCTCAGCTGGCTCCTTGGGGGACCCCGAGACGGTCCATGTTTTTGCTCCCCAGTGCTGATGCTCTTGTGTGCATACTGAAAATTTCTGCCCCCCTACCTGGGAAATTGCGATGGGGTAAAAATGGTCCGACTGATCATGCTCCCAAGTATGTAAGAGATTCCCTCGCTCCACCTCCCTGCTGTAATACATGTTGCTGGCCAATTTGTAAAGGCCATATTAAAGCAGGACCCCCCCCCCCCCCATGACATCATCATGTAATTAGCTGCCAATTAGCTGTTGTGTATGTCTGTCTGTGCTCTGCTCTGCCAAGCAGATTTTACATGATGTCTGGCTATTAATGACCAGATGGTGTGTGTGTGTGGGGGGGTGGTGGTGGTGGTTGCGGGGGGCGTGTTTTTGTTTTTTTTAAACCGTAGTTGACTGTTAAATTGTAACCGTGCAAGACAAGAGAATCTGTTCATCCAGGCTGTGATTGTGTTCCTGGGTTAAGCTGTGTATTCTCTGTCTTCCCTTTGTTTCAGGAGGCGATGATGCTGGTGAGTTCTAGTCTAGTTTGGGGGTTTGTTTTTGATTTTCTAAGCGTCCAAATGCAGTCTGTTGTGGGACTGGGAGGTGGGGGGAAGGGTGTGTGTGGTTTTCTGAATGACACTTTTCTCTAATCACTGATGAAACCTCTGGTCAGTTACTGTGTTCATGCTTGCACACTCTGGGTGGGGGGGGGAGGGGCAGAGATTAATTATGAAGAGAGTAATCAAATTCTGATTTCATTAAGTTGTGCTGAAGCGTGTATGTGTATTGTACAGTTCTAAATGTATCCAGTGA
The DNA here is from genome assembly GCA_026779585.1 of Mormyrus proboscirostris. Classification (NCBI taxonomy): domain Eukaryota; kingdom Metazoa; phylum Chordata; class Actinopteri; order Osteoglossiformes; family Mormyridae; genus Mormyrus; species Mormyrus proboscirostris. The sequence continues at coordinate 2,359,610 of JAODKF010000018.1, forward strand.
ACTATATGGAATATAGATGTAAAACTGCATCAAATATTTTAGTAGTGTTGTAGTACATTTTTAAATTGAGGCTAGGGATCTGTCCCAGCAATCGGAAGGTTGCCGGTTCAAATCCTCTGAATGCCATGAGTAATCCTGGGTCCTGGGTATGATGCCAATTTACATCTACCTACATCCTCTAAGGGACATTTGGGGGTTGGTGGCGGGGTTGGCACTCCAGGCACCAAAAAAGACACTCGCACTGGTCCATTTGGACTAGTGTGGTGCTGAGGTATCGCCCGCCACATGGCTGCACCCAGATGGTTTGTCGTGTGGAAGGTGTGGCAACGCACCGTAATCAGCGCATGTTCCTTTCCTTTTTTTTTTTTCCCTACCTCCTAAGCATGTGAGAGTATTTCAATGTTAGTTTTCCAATGTAAAAATATATTAGTATAGCAGATGGGGGTAATTAGACATGCCTTCTTTTAATCAGCATTCCTCCTTTCCCTCTTTCCCCCCCCCTTTGACCTGCCCCTCTCAAAAAGCTGAGAATCCCTGACGCAGACGGGTCTGCTGAAGACGTAACCCTAATGATCTACATTGATCGGACGCTGTCTGTTACTGTTGCTTTCAAACGTCACAGACCTGGCTGTGCTTGGCAATCAGCGCGTCGGCCTTGTGGCAGAGGTTGGCCACATAGGGTTTCTTCTGCTGACTTTTGCTAATTTCTCCTTTGTCGTTCTTTTCAGAATAAGACTCCGTGGCTGCTAGCCATCAGCGATTTTTAAACTGCCCTTTCGGATGAACGAAAGATTATGGATTTAAACTTTATTTTTTTTTAGTTAATCTCATTTGAGCTGTATGATTCAATCCATCATTTTATAGTTTTATTTATTGTGTCCCGGCTTGGAAAAACTTGCACCGTGAGCCTTGGTATTTTATTTGGCATGAAATGGTGCTTAAGCCAGCTGGTTATTAGAGTTGATTGTGTAGAGTTGCGCTGTTTTTATACTGATCACACTGATCACGACCTCTGCTGTCATCCTTTCTGTCCTTGTTCACTCCATCCCTCTCTCACAATCGCTTACATCCTTTGAGCTTGCATGCGCTTTATAAGACCTACACTTTTTTTTTTTTTGCTCATGTCACTTAAGTGTTGCCCTCACCAGCCAATGAGCGCCCTGGAGGAGAGTAAGTGTCCAGATAAAACACCCTGCATGCCTGAAGGGTTTCGGCCATCCGGGGCAGACGTCCCACTTGTGTTTGCGCTTGTAAAACCGGCATCATGTAGTTTCGAAAGTGAGAATCGTTGAGCATGTGTGGTGCTAAAGGTGATGTTGGCACTGTAGAGCGGTTATGAAAAAGTATTTCTCTGCAAATGTATTCCAGTTTAGCAGCTTAAAATTAATCTTGACTCTTAGCTGCATGCTAAGAGTTTGCTAATGTGACTTAGCATCATGGCAGCTATGCTCGGGTCTTACCGCATGTTAAGTCCTTGGAATCGGCATGCTTGTGGGTGCCTGCTGACAGGGGAGGCTGTGTTGCTGAGTCTCTGCTTTTTAAAATGTTTGCCTTTTCAGAATCTGAGGCAGAAGAGGCAGGAGGAGATGGAGAAGAAACACCTGCTGAGGAGGCTGTAGCCGTGGAAGCTCCTCTAGAGGCTGAAGATGGTGCAGAAGTGGTGGAGGCGGAACCAGCAGTGGTAGAGGCGGAGCCAGTCTCTGTGGAAACTGTCAGCGAGCCTTCAGGGACGGATCTGGAGGCGGAGCTAGCAGAGGCCATGGAGGAGGCCCTGGTGGTGGGGGCACCAGCCTCTACTGAGAGCGATGGTACGGCCCCACGCGCTCAGGCAGTGCCGGAGGACCGCCTCAGCTCTCCTGACACCGGGTCCTCTGAGGAAGAGGGCTAACGGCACACCACAGAAAGGCACTTCCTGTTTTCACTAAACCGTATTGTACACCATAAAACGACTATCATTTTAAAATGAGAATTCTATCTATTATATATTATATCCATTATTAGGTCACAGATAGGCAGGTTGGAAAGGTATGCGTGATGTAAAGGTGGTTGTTGTTCTTCTCTCTTAAGGCCGTGCAGCAAGTGAATTGATTCCTTTTGCAAGGAAACCATATGATGGCTCTGTCGTCACCTGCAGTGAATCGTAGCATTACAGAAGTGTTTGTTAGGTATTTAACTCCTGGCGTTTCGCACAAATGATTTACCACCCACCTAGAATAAGCTGTAGGTCTATTACAGACCAACACAGAGCACCTCTCCACATCAGACCTACATCTGTAATGTGAGTAGGAATATATTTCAGTGTCTTATTGTAAACTATGACCAAAATATAATTTTCTCTACCTCCCTTGAAACCAAACACGGTGCTTCTGTAACCATGGGTATAGGAGTATGCTGATGGTCACTATTGTGCACGCCGGGGCAGGCCTCCACGTGCTCCTCTGCCAGATATCGCTAAGCAATTACGCTGCATTATGTGAAAGTCTGAAAGTGTGCTGAGTAACTTCCATGTCCATTCTGTCCTTCGTCTCGCATGAATTGTAAAAAGTGGTGTTTGTAGAGGTTGATGGGGATTGTGTGAGCGAGTACCGGAAGGTGCCATTAAAACCACAACACTGGACATGGAATTTATAGCATAAATCATAACCGGCAAAAGGATTTAAAAAACTGTTACATTTCATCCAACCATGCAATAAAGGGATTGGCAACAAAATCTTTTGTGTTTAATTCCTTCTAGTTTGCTCTGCCTTTAAAAGTGGTGCATTCCACGTTTTAGGGGGTGTGGCTTCTAATTTGGTATACCGATTTTTATTTTTTTTTTGCATAATCACAATATAACAGGCGAAAAGAAATATTTATTAATATTGGGCTTAATCTCTCCAAATGGTTTGAAAAATCTTAAATTTACTGTTTTTTGAGTGTTTTGTAATTTCTTGTGATATTTGGCAAGAGGTTTGTTGTTCCGTTTAATGTTCTTGCATGTTTGTAGGGGATGGAGCTGCATTTTAACTTTCTTCTGTTCCAGCTAAAAATGGTCTGGGCATATGGTTCTAGTTTTGGTCACAAAGGATCCTATTCAGCATCTTTCTCTAACTGTATTATATACAGAATTTTGTTGCTTATGCCACCTAAGGACCTTTAATGGGGAGTTGTATGTGTTATGTGTTCAGTTACACAATTGCATTTGTGTCACATTTGTCTTTTTACCTTTGTTGGAATTAACAGGCGCTTCCTTCTTGGTGTCCTGTGCTATAGTGCAAGTTTTTATTTTATGCTTTGCTTTATTAAACACAATCCCATTTCAAAAGTGGAACTGGATGCAGGTCTGACTATTAGGTTCTCTGTTCCCAAGGACATGACGTTCAAACGTGCTAGAATGCGGAACGATTCTATTGAAGCAGCTTTAATATGTGCTACATGGCTGCGAGCATTTGCTTGGCATCTAGTGACGTTTGAGCTTTAAATGCAGCTTGTTTATCCAAATTTACGCCATCTATCTTCTCATCTGCTTTGGGTTCTTGCGGTTGGCACAGGCTGGTATCGGCGCCATGAGTCGTCAGTTTGAATCACTGCTGCGTTGATGAAAGTGGCTGTTGGTGTTTTGGTGTTTTGCTTTTTTTTTTTTTTAGCTGCTACATAGCTATGGCCCCCACTTTTTCCTTTCCTCCAACACGTTCACCACTTTACAGCTGTTCTGTCTGCCTTTACCGGAACCTCATCTCCTGCCTGAAAAACTACCCCTCCCCCCCGACCCCATTGCATCACACATGTCACGCAGCTCAGGTCAAATTTGGACTGTTCCACCTGAAATGTAGAGGACTTCCTCCTGAAAAAGCTTTATCAACAAAGCACGAGTGTAAGGGAACAATTTATTGGGTTTGTGCTCTTCCTGGCAAGTTTAGTACCTTAGAACATAAAATGAAGATATTCCAGAGTTCTTAGACGGACCTTCTTATGACAGTGATGGCTGTTGGCGCGTGTTTATAAGATCATGTCTTCAAGATGTAGGTGCTGTTTATCTTACATGAAGCCAGGTGTAAGGAACTGAGTAGCTGGATGTGTGTCACGTGGTGTGTACCTCATAGAGGGCTCTAGCCCTGAGAAACAGACAGACAGAAGGTCAGGGGTCAGCACCATTTGGCTAAACGGGCAGCCCAGCACTTTCATCATCATTAGAACTGGACGGAAAAAAAAATATCATTTATTTGTGATTTATTTTATCCTGCAAGTGGGCCTTCATTCTGAAGGGGTTTTTGTAATTTGTATTTTACATTAAAGGCTTAGGGTATGACTCACTTTAAGGAGCTACTGATCTTGTCTCTTCCAGTCCATCCATCCTTTCATTTTATTTTACTTAATGACTTATTTACTTACTCATACTTGCTCATTTTTAATCAGGGAACATTCCCCTTAAATGTAGTCATGTTAAAGTATCTCTGCGTGCTATAAGTCGCTTTATACTGGATGTTAAATGTTCCATGCATAGAACCGGGACAGCTCCTCCTTCATT
>JAODKF010000018.1:2364216-2375010 GCA_026779585.1 Mormyrus proboscirostris
GTGGTTGTGTGTGTGTGTGTGTGTGTGTGTGTGGTTGGATGGGTGTGTGTGTGTGTGTGTGTGTGGATGGATGGGTGTGTGTGTGTGTGTGTGTATGTATGTATGTATGTATGTATGTATGTATTATGATGATAAATACATTGCTAAAAAAATCCGAACCCCAAATGATAAATTCTATTCACAGATTTTTTTAATATATATTGTCAGACTGTGCCAATGGAAGATTACTGATTTCTAGGGTATTAACTCTGTTTCAGCGCTGACACCGGCCTCGCTCAGTGACATTAAAACAGTGTCAGAGAGAGGGGCAGCTGAGAGTGTTGGGATGCCAGTTTCCTGTGTGGGTGAGGCGGCAGAAAGGTTGGAGGATGTGGCTTCCGAGATCATGGAGGAGGCGGCGGAGGAACTGAAGCAGAATCAGCTGGGAACAGCTACTGGGCCGGATGCTAATCACAAGGATTTAATGGAGACACAAGCCGTAATGGGGGTTGTGTCAGAGCGAGAGAGCGTTGTGTTGGTTGACGATACACCCACAGCATCTACAGGAGCAGACGAAGAGAAGTCTGGGGAGGTCCAGCTGGTACCAGAGGCTAAGGAAGCGTCAACAGAGTCAGTAGCAGAGATGTTCTTGGTGGAGAAAATGGCCAGTGCTGCAGCTACAGAGGAGGAATCGGTGGTTGGAGAACCGGTATCTTCTGAGAAACCGGCAACTGACACAACAGCTGAAGGATCTGAAGTCAATGTGGAGGAGGAGGCAGCGGATACCATAGAAGTCAAAGAATCTACTGCTGCTACTGTTGACGACCCAGATGGTTTCATATCCAATGTGGAACCTGTATCTAATTCTAAGGAGGAACCAGCACCTGACTCAACAGCTGAAGAGCCATTTGCAACTGTGGAGGAGAAAGCGGGAGATGCAACAGAAGCCAAAGATTCTGCAGCCACCGTTGTTGAAGAACCAGAAGTTTACTCATCTGCTGAAGAGCCTGCATCAACTTCTGTGGAAGGACCAGCACCAGACTCAACAGTTGAAGGATCAGAAGTCAGTGTGGATTATGAGATGGTAGATACCTCAGAAGCCAAAGAATCTATAGTCATTGTGACTGAGGAACCAGTAGTTTTCACATATAAGGTGGAACCTATATCTACTTCTAAGGAGGAACCAGCACCTCACTCACCAGCTGAAGGACCAGCAGCAGCTTTGGAGGAGGAAGCAGGAGATGCAACAGAAGCCAAAGGTTCTGCAGTCGCTGTTGTTGAAGGGTTAGAACTGTTCTCCTCCACTGAAGAAGCTCTATTTTCTGAGGAGGAAGAACCAGCACCAGATTCAACAGCTGAAGGACCAGTAGCCTCTCTTGAGGAAGAACCAGCAGAAGCTCCTACAGAATCCATTACATTGAACGAAGTAAAAACAGAGACTCTATATTCTTCTATACGTCCACCAGAGAAGATTCCAGAGGATAAACCAGCAGCAGCAAGTCCAGACAATCAGACAGAATCAAAAGATGTGTTTTCTCAAGTAGTGGAAGCTGAAATATCTCCAGATGTGGAGGTGCAGAGTACTCTTGAAGCCATGAAGATTGAGGCCAACCCAATAACGGAGGCGGCGGAAACGGAAGATGAAGATCGTCCAGCGGTGCCAGCTGAAATGTGTCCCGTCATGGAGAATTCTGAGCCTGTGCTGGGCACAACGGTGCTGGCGGAAGAGGTGGCCCAGAAAGCCACAGAGAAGGTCCAAGCACAGTTTATGGGAACGGAGACAGCGGAGCCCAAACGGACCCCTGCGAAGGAGTACATAGTCGTCGTTCTAGAGGGCGCCCCGAAGGAACTGAAGAAACCGAAGGTCCTGGTGATTGCTCCCATGACCGCAAGTGTCCCTTCCCCAAAAGTTAAAGGTAAATCGACACATTCAGTGTTCATTTCTTAGTCATTCCATGTGAAAAGTGCGAGCTTAAGTTCAGAATTGCTATGCATTCTGTAGAAAAACAAGGGATGTGGATATTTCATGGTACTTGTGGTACATAACAGTGGTTAAGTGACCTTAAAACCAAAAGCAGAAACAAACATCACAATTCTGTTGTCGATGAGGTAAGAAATAAAGATGAAATGTTTGAAGAATTGAAAATGAATGTGTTTTTTGTTTTCCTTTTAACCCAAGCATGGAGATCTCATTTCCTGTTGTTTTTGTCTTGCCTACAGACCCTTAGGCATCAGCTGAGGATGTGAATGTTTCTAGTTCCAGCTCAAAGGTACGTCATCCAAAAAGCATGCTTATCAACTCTGCTGTACGCATGTGAACGGTGCTAATGCTTAGCTGTGAATATTTCTGCTGTCCCGGAAATATCCTAACAAATGTGGTGTGATTTTATCAAAACCGCCGCAGTTTTCTGTAATGAATGCCATATTTCCATTTTAAGCTCATTCTAGAAAGTTTTTCACTGCAAACTGCAAGCAAATAATTTTTATTTTGCCCCTAGTGGTGATTAGAAGCTCTGTGGCGATAACACTAGCATCCTGGGAAGAGAGTACCAACCGGCTTTTCCCATTGGACGACGACAATCATTTTTCTCCGGGATAATGTCTCCCTTATGAGTTCCCATTTCCCTGAATCTCGCCATTCCATTCCTCTCCTGTAATGACAAGACCACAGCCAGACGGGACCAAAGGTGCAGTTTTCTTGCTTGCTTCTGGGTTTGATTACATATACAGGCAATGATCTGAATCAGTTAATTTCTCATCAAAAATAAGAAGCTAGAGCGAACACATTCCCATAAGATTAAACTCCAAAAGAAAGCACAGGCTGTCCCCTTCACGCTGCAAACGAAAGGTGTTTCACAGATATTTTAGGGATAGGGAATGACTGTCTTAATATGAGAATCATTAGGACTGTGCTTCTCAGGCCTTTTAAGCGGAAATCTAATTTTTGAAAACCTATTCTGCAATTTTCCTGGTATACACCCAGATAAGTCTCTTGAATTTACATGTGTGCAAACAACTATGACAATTGGCTGCATCATGAGGATACAGTGCAGTATTATTCTTCAGTATAGTGTTGTTATTATTATTATTATTATTCTAAATTTGGTATTTTTTCCCTACACATACAGATCTATTTAAGGAGATACATTGGGAAGCATGTGACAAACTACCTCCACCTTTAGTTTATAATCCTACACAAATTAAAAAACTTTTCCAAGGTAGTCCACTGAGTATTCCAACTTCCAATAGTATTTAAGGGCAAAGAAACTTCAACTAATGGGAACCTAAACTGCAGGAAATAATGGAAGAACACAAAAATACTTCTTCCTTTAAGCAGCATTCCGTTCTGATGTGCTCTTGTATATTATGATTCATAATGTTACATCGCACGGATAACAATCCTATAATTCCTATGCTGTAGGTTTTGTTTGGAACCGGATTTTATAATAATGTTTACATAGAACAGACATTTCTGTTTTGTTTAAACTGTGAAATAATTCCCATTGTATATCCATGCCTGAGTCTCTCTCACCTGTGTTTACTTGGTGTATCTGCCCCCGTTTACACAGTGAGATTCCCCCCGTTCTATCTGACAAAGAACACGCAGCATAGGTGTACGGTTCACTGTAAAGTGTGTTTTTCTTACTGTAAGCCAGCCAATCAGTCTGTTTACATGGTCATACTGATGTGCATCCTCTGTTTGGACCACATGTTGACTCTGATATTATACAATGTCATTGATAAAATGAAAAGTAGGAATGTGAGGAAAACCAATTAAAGATTGTGTGTTTGATGTATTGGTTCCCTTTAGTTTACACATGACCATTCTTCAATCTCTCTTTTTTTTCTGTATCACATATTATGCACGCTACTCTATTTCATACGAGTCGCCGAATATTTTGGCGAAAGAAAGAAGTTCCGTTTAAATCATGTTTTAAAGGGTGTTTTGCTTTTCCTTGGGTTAACAAATAGTCGTAAACGGTGAATTTAGACTTTCATCTTGAGGAAAATAAAGAGGGGATCAAACGTTTTGACTGATCTTTGCTTATTTTCTTATCAGGATTATGTATGAAACAACGCCTGTGATGTGCAAACCAGAGAGAGCAAGTCCACAATCAAACTCCATTAACTTGGTTAGTTCAACACACAGTCATTTGCTAGGTAACTGCCCCTGAATGCTTAACATAGATTTTTAGGAAGAACGCACACATATGCAGATGCATGTTAAACGGACAAATATTCAACTTTCATCATATGATTTTAACCACCGTCATCGAGTATATGATCGATTATATATCCTCAAGACGGCAACATATCATTTACGCACAACTTTTAATATTACCATCAAATGATATACTGTTTTCACGGCATATATTCATCTACCGGTCGTCCACAGAGTTGCAATATTTTATTCTTCCAGGATTTTCTTAAGCCTCAGTTTTTCGATAAATGTATTTTATTATTCTGTCCTGGACAAGGATGGTTAGTGGGTGGTGCGCCTGGACGGACTGGTAGGTAGTCCATCGCAGGACACACAATTTAGAAACTACAATAAAGCGTAACAGCATTGCTTTGAACTGAGGGGGAACCTGGAGAATCTAGAGTCCATGCAAACATGCATGACCCTGGGAAACAAAGACGAATGTGTTTTTCTTGCCTGTTTCGCTCCATGCAATCTTGCTTCCAGTGTTTCATTTACACACCAGTCAATATCAAATCTCTCTTTAATTCCCTTAAGTAATTTCACTTTTTTTTCTCCCCGCCAATTACTTCAGTTTATTTAATAATTGCACGAGGCCTATTTAACCAACCTATATGCATGTGCAGCAGTCGAGGAGGTCAAGGTAAAACAGAATTCAAACTAAAACAGGGGTGGCACTCACCAATCCGTGTGACGTCACGGCTGCGTGTCACTCCGACGCGCCGCGAGAGGCTGACCCGTGTCTTCCCTCCCACCGATCCGGGTCCCCTCCTCCCAACCCGGATCCCCCTCCCCTCCCCTCCCCTCCCACCATCAGCCAAGACTCAGCTCGTAGTAAAACGTAGCCCTGCGAGCTGCTGGATACCCGCAGCTCGAACCCAGGCCTCCTCGCGTTTTTAGACGCCGATCGCGGTCCCGGACGTGGCCCCCGCCTGCTGCACCCGCTTCTTTAAATCCGTCACCGGGGAAATATGGCAGCAGCAGCTGGGTGATTGGGACTGGAGTACAACCGGGCTCATTAAGCTCAAAGCAGCGCCGAGGTAAGGAGACTCTCCTCTTTCGTCGATATGCATTTGCCACGGAAAGGAGCTTTATCAACCTGATCAGCAGCTCCTGGGGCGGCCGCTTCCCGATCGCCGCCGGGTGACAGGTCCTCCGCTTGGTACACAGAAAGGTACACCGATCGCAATGCAGGTTTAGTTTATAACAGCGTAGCTTCACGTCTTCGCATTATGTTATTCACATGAGCAGCCAATTCATCTTAATAATTAAGGCCAGATGCAGTACTGTCAGCAGCCGCACAACTAATTCAAAAGCAGCGATTTATTGCAGTCGTATAGATTCAGTTAATTATATAGCAAAAGAAACACTCTTAAGTGTTAACCTGGAAGCAGGGATGTGGGCAGAATCCCAAAAGCATGGTAATCGCGGTGTCTGTTTAGAAATTTTCCCTATGGCCGTTATGTGTATTAACTTCTTATTAGGAGGTTGTTTTTCGCTGTTTGTGAGGTTGGGCAAATAGAAAACCGCTTTAGTTCAGCGTTTATCAATCCCTTAATGCATACACTGAATTTTATCTGTAATAAATTGGGTGTGATTGTGTAAGTCTGTAAAAAGTCCGTGTTTGTTTCCCGGCAGTCAGCTTGGGTGGTGACTTCTATGTTGAATCATTCAATATGATTTAATAGCGTATATGATCTAACGTCGTAGCTAAGGCTGTCCCACTAGACCTTTAACCGCGGGGAGGAGAGACGACTTCAGAGCTGTTCGCAGCTTTATTTCCTGCCTGCAGTCGTCTGGACGGTCGGAGCGCTTTTCCGCAAGATTCACAGCGTTACTATACAGCGTTATCACCGCACCTTCCAGCAGAGCCCACGCAGAAGGTGCAGCCGACGTAAAGTGTGAAATCGGGGCCCCACCGACTCGTTTCAGTGTTCAGCCATTCAAATACGGTTTGTCTTTATTTAGTGTTAAAGAAGATAGATACTTTATTAATCTCGAGCAACGGCAATGTCTTTAAGTGATACGCTATTTACAGATAAACCGGAGCATGTCACAGTGAAATCACTTTCATATATACATAAACATTTAGCCTGACTGTTTCTAGTATCTCGGCAAATTAATTTATTTAAACTGGTAAACAAATTAATAAATAAAAATAAGTAATAAATAATAAACTTCCCCTCTCCACATAACCAGCAAACTTCACGAAAGGCGATTTTTAACTACTGCGGACTCCTATAAAAGATTTTGCGCAGTGTAATCAAACTTTTAAAGTGATCTCTATATTACTAATATATGCGTATTTATCATACACGTTTTATATTAAATCCCAGCTACTATTTAAAGCGCACATATAGTGTTTTGTATTCACTTAATATACAGTATTTCTAAATGGAGCAAATGTTAAAAGGTGGCGAGATACTGGAGGGCATCACCATATAAGAAGCGGTAACTCTTTACCGAGCCGCGTCTCCGATATTATCCTCGGTACGAATCGGCGAGTCCAGATGCGCGTCTGCCGCTGCGCTCCCCCGACCTTCCCGCTTATTTATTTATAAGGCGCGGAACCCCAGGGACTCTTAAAATGTCATTTAGCCTCTCGGTCACATTAGTGGCTCCTTTCTAAAGGGGAGAGCGAACTGCTAGTTTAACACTAAACCCTAATGGGGAAAGTTCAGCTCCATCACCGAAGCAGCTCTGAAAGGCTGACACTGTAAAGAGAGATGGGAGCTTTAAAAGGAAGAAAGGGGAGAGACGTAGCTGTATACTGGTAATGAGGAGGGGGGGGGGTTGTCGGTGTCCATGGCTCCCAGCCACAGTCCCCAGCCAATAATTGCACAGCAGAGCTTAGCGTGACACAAACACGAAAAAAGCTCCGATTCCTGTTTTGCTGCAGCTCCCGTATCGGTGTGGATTCCAGGGTCGTTTGTGCAAACGAGTGTGTTGGCAGAGTCCCGCTTAGACGTGGAATAATCGTGCTGTATGAAAGAGAGGAAAGACGAGGTCTGCAGCTTCATTACACTGAGGAGCCGCTTACGCTCCATTACCGAGATATAATATAGGCCTAGAGCTGCGAATAGTTAAAGCAGTTTCTAAACATGACCAGAATATGTTAGTGTTTATTGTGGTGTATACAGGTGAGACTCTTGTATTTGCGAAGTGTACATATTTGCGGAGCTGCCAACTCGCGCACATCTGGCCTGACACTCACTGTATTATTCCATTATAAACTTAAAATTGGCTACATCTAAAGCATTTGGGGTAGTTTGCAAACCGTACAGACTATTTACAAAGTAATAAAACTGTTACGTATACATGTAAACCCCAGTGCGGACTTGCCTCGAATTGAAAATCGCCCGCCAGCCAGCTGACCACAGTTGGCAACTCTGCAGGTGAAACTTTTCTAGTAATTATTAAATGTGTAGATACCTGGCCTATATTTGAGGCGGAGGAAAGGCGTGTCTTTAGATACTGTTTTTTTTTTTCTTTTAAAGCATATGGAATGTTTTCCTGTTTTTGCAGTAACCTCTTCCTCCAACATATTTCCTGGTGAGGACAGACAGACACGGACAGCAGAATCTTTCCTCTCGCCTTATTTGCCCTCCTGGCATTACATGGCAGGGGACCGCTGTTTGGACGGGTCAGGGTAGGGGGGGCATGCCTGGAAGCATCGACCTGGCCTGGTTACTATGGTGATGAGGCAAGCAGCGATCAATAGGAAATCTGAGTACTGTACTGTGGTCTGGGGAACAGAGGATCACTTGTTGTTATGTAATACTGCAGTTCTTTAAAATATCTCCTTCTGATGGTTTCAATTAGAATGGTTTATAAATCCTTTAATTCACCCACTTTTCATGTTCCCAATGCATTTTCTCATGGGTAAAATTATTTCTCCGCAGCCCTGTCTGCATAGACATCGCAAATCCTAACATTGTAAGTGAGGTTCTGGTTTACAGAAGAAGCCACGCCGGTGGCTTCACAATTGCGCTAAATTTTTTGTGTTTCCCAACCCGTGTATGAGCTGGAGAGCACGCAAAGCCAGCTGAGAGAGAAAGGGGCAGCCGTTACTGGATGAGGAGGCAGGCGTCCCGTCACGCCTTCTGGAATACGGTATTTTTCAGTGAATCGGAGCTTGAATATTTTATAGTAATTTATGAAGTTTTTACCTTTTGAATGTTCTGTCTGTTTTAATATCCATTTTAACAACCCTAGTTTCTGGAATAGCGTTAGTCAGGCATTGTCAGGTGACCCAAAGCGCCATGGAAACGAAGCGACTCGCCATGTCCGGCGTTGCCGGCCTGACGCTAATGCAGCTAATGCTGTAGCAATAGGAGCGTCCCGCCCGCGCTGGGGGACTCCGTGATGCGTCGCAGCGGTCGGCCTGACGGTCAGCCCTCTGGGCACCGGTGCGAAATGTTTGATGGGCTTCTCTGTGGATTAAAATATACCAGTTAGCAGGAGAGTCACTAGAGATTTATGAAAGGGAGGAGGGGCGTCTTTTACTAGGCCTGGTCTGATGGAAGTGGGTTTGAATGAGAACACACTTTTTAAACTAATTGTTGGACATTAGCCCCCCAAATAAACAACATTTTGGGGGTTAGGGGGGTCTCCCACCACGTCAGAATTCCTCGTCCTTACGGTAAGCTAAACGGCCCTAATGACATCCCTGACTGTTAGACATCAAATTAAATACTTCCTGTGCAACATTCTATCATTGGTTTATACTCGTTATGATTTATACTCCTATATCCACATGGCCGGGCTTTCCGTTTAGGTCACTCCAGGACAGTCCCAGCGGTGAGCCCCCTTCCAACTTCTGTGTTTAAAGTTCGCCGTAAACATTCCGAAGTTGATACTTTGTTTCGGTCACTGGAGCTGTAGCCAATGAGGTAGCAGATCAGAAAGGTGCCACGATGGTATTGGATCTGGACAGAGGTTTTCAGAGGTAGCAGGGAGAAAAAAAAAACATTTCTATTACAGACATGGATGCTGCTAGAGATTTTGGCTCCCAACTCCGACCCTTCAGTTCTGGTCCAAATACTTTTAAGGCCATAAACTGACCCCCCCCTCCCGATGACAGTACAACTGCTGGTTGCTCCATCTCACTATGTGTTGTTCTGCTTTCAAAATCCCTGGGACTGGAAACTGGGCTGTAATGGTGCTGAGCCGGGGGTGGGGGGGGATGTGCAGCCTGCTTGTTGCTACCAGGGGAGAGTCACCTTACCTTTTTATATATGTGTCCCCTGCTCTTGGCTCCCATCCTGCTGGTCACCTCTGTTGCCGCGGTAACATGTTACGCTCCCCTTATGGGGTTCCACTGGCGAGGAAGAAAAACGCAGAAAAGGTTCCACGCTGTATATACCCAGCTCCACAGGTGGGGGTCGACGGAGGGCTTCATATCTAGTCTCCACATACATCCCTGCAGGTGGGGGGTGGTAATAGGTCCAAAGCCCCCCATGAGTTCAGGACAAAAATCACATCACCCTAGAGTCGTGATTTGGGCGGGGGGGGTGAATTCTGATCCTGGCAGCTATTTAAAGGGCCGGATCCTGGGCAGGGTGGCGCCCCCTGTCAGCTGGCATTTCTTCCCCACAGGTATAGCCCCGCCCCCGTGCCTTTTTGTAAGGTCTGACTCCACCCCTAAGTTAATACCTAACCTCCCTTCCAGCACATTCTATTTGCATACCTAGCAGCCTCCTGTGACTCCTCTGTGCAGGATGCCTAAGCTTGGCTAAGTCTGCAAACCCCCCCCCCCCCTCCTGTGGCTCACTCTGACCCTATATCAGCTTTTCTCCTGCCTTCCGATGATGTGACCGGGGGGTGGTTTGGAAGACCTTCGCTGTTGGCTGTATAGATGACGAGGGTGGCCCACATGTGGGGGGGGGTTACAATGGACCTTTGCAGTTGGGTTAGGGTGGGGCTGTGCCGCCGCTCATGGGGGCGACAAAAGCATGTTGCGGTTCCTCCTTTGGAAACATGATGGCCGTGTCCCGCCCCCATCCCCGGCCCGGGGCCTATTCTCTGCGATGCAGATGGCATTTAGATATCCGGGGAGGGTGGAATAATGAAGGCAGGGAATCGGCTGCAGCGTCTCCCTCGCTGGTGGGGTTCCTGCACCCTTTTTATAATCGCCTCATCCGCTCGCGCCGCCCTGTGCTGATTGGCTGCTTTCGCCGCCTTTTGTTGTACGCATCCTGCGGACCTCGGACCTCCGCTAGGTCCTGCTTATTTATTGTGTGAGAAGTAGAGGAACCTGTCAGAGCCCTTACAATTACCCCTGGTGGGGCGGGGGTGGGTCCATCACGTGATCCGGGGGTGGGTCCATCACGCCATCTGCTCTGCCTGCACTGTGCTGCGTTGGAGAGGAGCAGAACCGCTGGGCTCCTGCCTCGGCCCCCCACTCCCCCGACCCCGTGAGGTCAGAGGGCCCATGAGGGGAGGCTGACTCCTCCGCTTGGCCTAAGCACCCCCCCTCCAGTCTGGGCCCAAATCAGGTGGGCTGCTGAGGGCCTGTTTTCACCTGGTCTAATAGTTAACTCAGAGTTAGCTGTTTACACTGCCCGGGGGGGGGGGGGGCTTTCCAGGAAGCGCCCGTCGATTGAGGGCATGAA
>JAODKF010000018.1:2375110-2389607 GCA_026779585.1 Mormyrus proboscirostris
TACACGTTAGTATACGGGGGTGGGGGGGGGGTCTTGTATCAGTCTTTCCCTGGGCAGAACAAAAGGCCCGTTGTATGACACCATGTGGTACTCTCCGCCTGTGAGCTCGGCCGGCATCCACGGTACCGACCCGGTCCCACTTACGTAGATGTTCACAGGAGCCTCCCACATCTCCGGGGGGGGTGGGGGGAGACTAGCTGGACTGTTTTCCTCAGTTCGCGAGCCGGATCGTGACACTGCCATAATGAGTTCAGTGTGCTGCCCCCTGTGCTGCAAACCTGAAGGATGGTCATCCTGCCTCACGTTATGAGGCTGATATGCACAGAGCCTAATAAAGACTGAGATGTTGTGAGTGTGCTTTAGACCTAATATTTAATATTCCATCACTGGCATGGCAGTTAAGCGCTGTGTGGTGTTTGTTTTACATTTAATACTTCACTGGCTCATGCCTACAGTCATGTACGTGGGTCCATTTAGCCTTTTCTTCTATTACTTTCTCTACTGCAGCATTACTCTCTTCTCTATACTGCAGCATTACTCTCTTCTCTATACCAGTGTTTCTCAAACCAGTCCTCGGGGACCCCCCCCCCGACAGTCCATGAATTCCCTGAGAGTTGGGAGGTAGCCAAATCATGGATCATCTGGGGATCCGTTAAGACTGGTTTGAGATACACTGCTCTATACTACAGCAGTACTCTGTTCTCTATACTGCGATCTTCTTAAGTATTTTGGTTGGGTTTCCCTTTAGTCCGATAGGAATGTTTTGCGTCGGTAAGATATGTTGAAGAGCTGTTTAAATTCTGCCTACCACTTCAAAGGGAGTGTGGGAGATGAGTTTTTACTCAGGATAGGACTTCGCTACTGGCACAGCGTTTGGCATGTAGAAGGCATGTCCATGTGGTGTGAACCGTTTCAGAGGCTCTTGGGGTCCCATCTCACCATCGGCTGCTGGTTATCGGATTCCTGCGTCTGAGTCATTCGGATGAGGGAATCTCGAGGTGGGAGAGGTTGGTGGACCTCCGGAGAGCCGCGTTTTCCCACATAGGAAGCGAGGCCGTGGTCTCCTGCCGGCCGGAGCTCTGGTTGGAGTTTTTCTTTGATACGCCTTGGGGCCGCGATCTGGTGTGATGGTAGAGATGGAACCATTATTCTACAGCAGTTTAGCCACAGTTGATTTTGTAAAGTGGATCATGGCTCTGGATGGAGGTTTTGACTGGAGAAGTATGTAATATTAGAAAGTTTAATAGCGATTTAAGTATGGCAGTAATGTTTATACTCAACCTGATATGGTAAGTACCTTATTTATGCCGTGATCAGCTTCAGCAGTAAAAAACATGGAATTTGATCTAGGCTGTATAAATATCTTTGACATTAGATACCCGGCATTTCTCCGGACGGAACCCTATTTATAATCGCTGCGGAACCTTTAAGCACAACGTTTCAGAAGATATGAAGCACTGACCTGAATCGAGAGAGCATCTATAAGCTGTTTGTCGGTCTGCTTTAGGAAGGGTGCCTGCCATTGTAGGAAGATGCTGTCTGGGTTTCTCCACCTCGAGCGTTGGGTAAGATGCACAGGGTGCTGCAGCATGCGCTGGCCGTTTCTGCATGGACCCCGCAGCTGTCGTGTGGCTGAAGACATTAGCACCGTAACAGAGCTCTCTCTGAAGCTGAGAAGTCCTCTCTGCCGTTGCTGGATCCCTTGCCCTGATTCTGAAGCGGCAGCCGCGCCGAAGCTTGTAGAACGACCCAGTGGGTTCACGGGTGACTGGGTTTTACATGTTTTTGCCTGGTGTGGAAGTTCTATAGCGTCCCGGCGCTAAACGTGAAACGAGGCAGGTCATCCTTCTGGACGCGGGTAAGGATCTTTTAGACCTTCAGAAGCCCGTAGTCACACTTGAAGGAACTGTGTGTTACATACATGGTGTAGCGTCACATAATCGGAATTGAGCACTGCATGATGTATTGGATGAGTCCAGCCCGTATGTCATTTAGCAGATGCTTTTGCCCAAAGCGACGTACGAGCCGCGCAGAAGATGCATAAGGAGCATGCAGCTGTCGAGGAGCCGACTTGGTGTAAGGGCGGCCGCAGCCTGTGGGAGAATGGTAACAAGTGCACAAGTCTTATAAGAGCCTAGCGGGAGAGCTACTGAGATCAAAAACGCCGGCGTTAAAATAAAACTGCGTCCGGTGCCGCATAGAGACATTATCACCGAGGGACGACAGATGAAGACGGGGTGGGTCATTGGTCAGATGGACTAGCGGAGGAATTTCCTACACCGTCTAACCCCTGGCGTACGATTCTTCAGAACGAGCTGCTGACAATCCTACTAGCGTATGACGCTGTGCACCTTGCCGTGTTTGTTTTTGCCTTCAGGATGTCTGTATTTCTCGATTTTTGTGTTGTAAGGAGGGGTGGGGGGGGCGCGCTGAGGTCTGACTCGGTGAGGTTGTGTCCTCCTGTTCTCTAATCTCGGCTCTGCCCTGTATCCTGTAGCACGTACTTGCTCCTTTTAACCCTGTTGTACCCTGGGTTTTGGTATATGCTGTTATTATCCATTTATTTTTTTAAGTGTTTTCCATTATGCTAGTGTTTTTAGCAGAGAACTTCCTATCCGAATAATGCCCTCACTATGAGAGCAATTAGAAAATCGGGTCAGTGTAATCCACCAGCCTTTAGTTCCCCTGCTGATTCTGCAGCTATAATTTGCGCGCATTTGGATTTTTAAGATACAAACGCCCATTTCATGTGGGCACTAAGGTCAAGCGACTCGCCCACAGAATTCCAGGCTTGCTGTCTAGGATCCAGAATTCCTGGCCGTAGCCGCTCGCTCCCGGCTTCCGGTTTGGCTTGTGGGTTTGTGACACAGAGGGGTTGCCACACTCCCTCACCTACTGCCCCACCACGGGGGGGAGGTCAGTGTGACTCAGGCCTTTTTCCTGACTGCCTGCCATGCCTGGATTTCTCCCTCGGGTTTCCTACCACGTCAGAATTCCTCATCCTTACCGTAATGTACTCCGGAAGGATCATCGTAGCTCACTTGGGCGTAAACAACCGGAATTCGTGAACAGGTCTGTGTTTCCTCATGGATTGACTCTCTTTCCTGAGTTTGCCAATTTAATAAGATTGCTATATGTAAGTACTACATGAAAGGGTGATGAAGTGAGTCATAGAGGCCCGAGCACCTACTCATTAGATTTCTGATGGTGTTTACTGACAGTTAGTGCCGTTTGTCTCTAAATCACCTTGAAACACACACGGTACTATAGACTCGTTCTGACTGATGAGATCCATTTTGTGAATCTCTGATGCGGTGCGGCTGGTGTCAATGATCTGCAGGGTGACGTAGCCGCAGGCTGGTGACAAGGACAATCCCCACGGCAGCCGTTTTCTGCTTGGCTGTCACCGGGGGGGGAAGCGTACCGTGCTGTTCCAGCTGGCCTTTTCCGTTACATCAGACTGGCGGCGGTCATGCAGGAAGAGTAATTGAGGTGCTTCCTGTTTTGATTCTCTAATTCCCTGCTGCATGGGGAAGGATTGGGGAGGATTTCTGTGTCAGTCCAGAGGGGGGGGGGGGAGGAGTAGGTAGGCCAAGAGGAGCCTGGGGCTTTCCTCGAGGAGCGGCGGCCCTGGGGGGCTGGCAGGAGGCTTCCACATCGTCGTCTCTTCCCCCCAAGATACCCGCCCATCCCGTCAGCGACCAACTGCCAACCAATCAAAGGCGAGCCCTTGGGATGTGTAAGCCGCGCCGTTTAGCCGAGTCGCTTGCCGTCAGGAGGGGACTCTGCCGTCGGAGGGGCTCGCGCAGCTGTGCCGTCAAGGATAAACATACCAAAAATAAGTGTCTGTTATCAGATCTGCTGTAACGGCGGCAAACAGACAGAAGTCTTGTGCTCGTCCCTTGTCTGAGTTTTTCCCCGTGATGCGGATGTCTGAGGTCTTCTCTAGTGGTCTCTTTCGGAAGCCTTTACATCTCCCACGGCGTGTTGGCAATGCATTTTCTGTCCTTGTTTACGCTGCTTTCGCTGGGTGGTAAATTCCTCAGGCCTGTCTTTGTACAATTCTTTTCTTTGCATTCTTTTTCCTGACACCCCCCAAATCCGGTAATTACTACTCATGTGGTTTCAGATTATTGTGCATTTAACTGAATGTTTAAACGTTTCATATGAAGTCTAGACATGGCCCAATATTTGTTTCTGGTCCGATATTAAAATTCTGTCTATCTGCTGATACCGATGCCTGTCTGCATTTAGTGCCGCAGCTGTGCGGTTTGAGTTTGCTAAGAACAAGAAAATATAACGGTCATGTTGCTCAAACAAAGGCTCTGCCAGTACGGTGCATGAAGAAATCCAGGACGAACAGGATTCACACGTCTGCCTCTTTGTTTTATCGAGTAACAACTTTCACAGAAATCAACAGAAATGTTTCATAAAGTGCAAATTGTGCAATCTGTCGGCAAATTAAATCTAATAAAGAAATCGGTCATAAATATCACCGTACACCCCAACTAACCACACCTAGACATAAAGTACTCGCTAGTCTCCAGTGCTACCTAACCATCACATGACCTGCTTACGAAAAGCCATATTAAGGCTGCAAGTAGTTCTGCAAATTTTCAGGCTATCTCTGATAGAAAACCGCGATGGTTTCTTACCTCCCGCCGATGTCTGATCCATATCAACCCTATGCTGATATCTGCTGATATCGAATCGATACCATTTCTGATCAAATTTCTTTTTCGAGATTCAAAGCTTTGTCCATTACAAAGTGGAAAAAAAAAACAATGTACTAAATTTCAAAATCACCACTAACTGTAAGATATTAGTGGTGGTTGTTTTGCAGACATATCCCCCCCCCCCCCCCGGGGAATATACCTTCAGGTACACATCAACAGGTGCTTATACCTTCAGGTACACATCAACAGGTGCTTATACCTTCAGGTACACATCAACAGGTGCTTATCTCTGTCTGTCTCTCTGTTTTTCTGCAGGTTAGCTGGTTGGGGCCGAGGGAGTGGGGAGGGTGGGGCATACTCACCTGTCCTGAGGGCGTCATCCACACCTGGGGGTGGAATGCACCATGACCTCTGTGGTGGTTGTCGACGGCGGAGGGACCGTCGTAGAGTACATCGGCACGGTGGAGAACCTGCAGCCGGTAAGGTTGCGTAAAGACATCGCATCCTCTTCCCAGCCTAACAGTCCTATTGTTTTCCCTGGAAGAGCACGCTTACATAAATCCATCCATCCATCCATCCATCCATCCATCCACTTTCCAACCCGCTTAATCCAATTGGGTCGGGGGGGGTCCAGAGCCTATCCCGCAAGCAACAGGCACGAGGCAGGGAACAACCCCGGACAGGGGGCCAGCCCATCGCAGGCTTACATAAATCTCTCCCTTGAAAATATTAAGGATGGGTATGTTTCTCATTAATAATGTATAATTCTATTTGGAATCTGTTGCTAATGTAAACGTGATGTATACTGCAAATGATTTGCACCATAACATCATATGCAAATCACAGCAAACACAACCCTGAACAATTTCCAGACACAGATCTGCTGCACATAAGCATGAATATTTAATAATCACCCTGTGGTACTTGCTGTCAAATTGGAATAGTATTTATTTCCCCTTGTTAATTCAAGACATTTCCGTTATCATGCGTATAAATGTAGATAAATCCTCTCTGAAGATCCCACCTGCTCGTATTCAATGTTTGGCGTGTTTAACATTTTGTTCTGTTTGGATGCTCATGCATGTTTGCCCCGGAGAGCCGGCTGCATATTTAGAAGCCAGGGCCGGCAGAGGTGCTTGTGGCGCCCTCTGCAGTTCACTCTCGGGATCAGAGTCCTCTCTGAACCCTGCCCCAAGACAGCAGGACACAATTGGTAATGCAGCGTTTCACTCAGGGACCCGGGAGAGGCTGCACAGCTGAATGATGGAGCAGACTGGAAGATTAAAATAATCATGTTAAAATTATTTTCTGTAGCAAGGACCTCCGGTATTGTCTACAGATCTGTTGAATATCAGAATACCACAGAGGTTGTTTTTAACATGCCTTTTAAACTCTTACGTGTCTCTTGTGCGCAGAAATGTAATTTTTGCTTAATTGTTTTATCCTGAATCCTTGTCAATGGTAACATAAATGTGTACGAAGTCCCCGCCACTCCAGGCAAAAGCGGTTTAGATGCGGCGTTTCATCCGTCTACCAAATAACATGGAGAACATCTTTATAAACAGGGGACAGATTCTCCATTCTCCCATAAGGATTGTCTCCATCTGGCTTTTGTTGGAGGTGCTAATTGCCCCCCCTCCCCCTCCCCCTCCCCCTCTCCCTCCCCCGTTGCCCCTAGTGGCAGGAAGCAGGAGTGCGACTAAATGATGGATCATCTTTCTGCAGCGGGGGGAGCAGGCTGGGGGGTGCTGCGAGGAGGACAGCTACCCCGCCGTGGTTGTGGAGCCTGTACCCGGAGGCCCCCTGGAGCAATGCTACGCCGCGCAGGTGCTGGTGTACGACGACGAGACCTACCTGATGCAGGGCGTGGCCGAGGAGCAGGAGGTGGAGACGGAGGTGGTGAATGCAGGTCAGACCTCCTCCCTCCCACGTGCCCAAAAAGATACGCGCTAATCGGCGTCAGCGGGGCATTCGGGTCTCTGCCTGACACACAGATAAGCTCCGGGAATTGTCTTACTCTTAATGTAATAACACAGCAAAAGAGGAACTGCCATTTTGTCTTCCGTTACCCTTTTGACTGTCAGTCTGCAGTAACTGTAAATTAACAAGGTCAGCTTTCTGTCCGGCGGTTTCAGTGATATTTGTTAAACCCAATTTACGTAGAACTAGAGTTAACTAGAGTAGCTGTATTCATAGCGTTGTTTGAAGGGGCAAGACCCTTAACCCCCATTGCTTTGCTGCACACTGGCTGTGCACTGTGATGTACCCCCCCCCCGCGCTCCCTGTATTTATGCAGGTTTTCTGCAGCCAATTCCTCCCTGTAGTTTGAAAATGAGTAATTAAGTGAATTGTCTCTAAATTGCCCAAAGACTGTGCATGTGTGTGTGCATGCATGCCCTGCAATACACTGGCATACAGTTCAGGGTGTGCCCTGTCTCGTGGCCTGTGTTTTCCAGGGATAGACTCACTGACTTTGCTTTGGATATTATTATCCAAATATTATGATTTTGATCGAAGCGAGACACCTAGTGTTCACATGTGGAATTTCGTTCTTGAATTTCTACATCAATGGTATCTCAATGGAAATGGTATCTCCGTCTATGTGGAATCAACGTTAGATCCAGTGCCTCATAAGCTGAACAAAACAACAACAAACTAAACAAAAGCTGAAACTGACAAACCAAAGGAATAATTCAGCAAAATAAAACAAATCTAATTTGTTGCTTGATATATTAATATATTTATTTTATTCAAAATAAAGATCAATAACAAGAAATCTTTGGATTTCCTGGGTTTAAAATAATCAGTATTAATACAATATTTTCTTCAATAGAACCAATGCATTTCAGGCAGTAACAAAAGAGACATCTAACATGTTGTAAATACCGATTATATATTTTTTAATCGTGTTTTTGGGAGATCATGACAACAAGGGTGAACGATTCATAAAATCTTTATATTACATATTGTATCTGGTCCAGGTAAAAGCTACTTAACCACATTTATAATATCGTCAGTCGATTGGAGTGTTCTGCTTTGTGCAACAGCAGTTTTAAGAGGCTTATTTGCGGCCAGGATGATCTGCTACCTGCCCACATGTCAGCCGTATGTCGGGCTCTGCAGCAGTGCCCCTGCACGGTATCTAACGGCCAGGTTCGCCTCCCCATGTGTCACGCCGCTGCTGCTCAGTTCCGGCGTCCTACGCGGAGGGATAGCGATCTGCCGGGGTGGGCGGGGGGCACGTTGCCGGCTTTCGTCCGAATTTGAGACTATTTCCGGTGGCAGCGGAGTGATCTCATTTCGGCGTCTGCCCCCCCGCCGCCGCCGCCGACGCGACTCGATGCGAGTCAATGTGAATCTGCAACTCCGGGAAAACATGGCGACCTCGGTGCAGGATGGACCCTCAAACCAGCTCGATCTGCTAATCAGGGCCGGTAATGTCTCGCGAGCGTGCGGCTTCCGGTGTATTTGCGCTCGGTACCGTTTTTTGCGCGTCGCCCGTGTGAGTGCCTCTTGAATTTCTTGAAGTTATTTTGTGAAGTTAGAGGGCAAGTCAGGAAGTGATCACCTTGGGTAGCAACCTGCATTGCGTCCCTGACTTTCCCGTTTGTAATACTCCTGCTTTTAAAACTGTGTAGAACTCTGGCATGTTTTGCGTGATATGGTGTGACGGCAATCTCGTGATCTCCATGTGCATCAGTAAATCAGCTGCAGATGCGTTTTGAGAAAGCTATACTTTTTTGTTGATGCAAAATAACGGATGATGCGAGTTGCTCGGGGAAACCAGGAAGTGTATTTTGGTTGTTGTGTCTTTGCCACGCTGTCTGGATTTGTAGATGAGATGTTTAGATATATTCGTTGATGTTTCTTTGATTTACATTGACGAATTTACATATGAATAATGATAATATGGATTTTAGTTTTTATTTTTAAATAACTTGATTTACACGTTGTTACTAATTGTTTCATAGTTTTCACACAATATATCCTTTTTCCTCGCAATATAATTTTAACCTAGTTCCGAAATATACTTTTCCGATGGCGTGCCTTCCAGTTACCTACAGGCATGCCGATAATTTTATTACAAGATTATTTCGTTTATGATAACTTATTCAATTAACTTTGAATAAGCTTTGTAGTAAAAGAAGAGATTTGGCAGGTTTATTTGAAATCTTGTCAGTGCAAAACTCAGTATTTACACATGCATTTTCCATTAAAGAGAAATGCGTGTTTATTTTGGATAATTTTGTGTGCACGGTAACTTGATGGCGGAAGCGATGCGATGCAGCATGGGTGGGCGAATGTGTGATGGACAAAGTGTCTGGCGAATTGTTTTACGGGGCTGTTCGAAAACCGTGGCTGAGCCAATCGCGCGTCTCAAGATGGGCGATCGGAAGGACGAACTGGCCAATAGAAGTCGGGGTGGGGTTTGAGTGACAGGGCGCTACGAGAACGTCTGCAGAGGAAACTGGAGGGAAAGAGCAGAGAGAGTGTAAACACGGAAGTGAAATGGAAGGGCGCTGCATTTCACAGGACCACCAAACGGTGTAGTAAAATAGTACCAGCTACCACCTTTGTTTTCAAAAAACGCACATGAGAGTTTTTCATCACGCTACTTTTCAAGTACATTTTACTCTTATCTGAATAGTATTTTTTATTTTCATTGCAACTTTTACACTGAATTAGTGGTCATTTATATATACGTATAGTTCAAAGTGCATATTAAAAACGGAATCGTGAACTAATCGCTTAAAATAGAAACGGTTGGCGGAGTCAGGATTGCCTTTTACTTTTATTGCAATCAAGTCAGTCATTTTTGTACTTTATGACGATTATTTAGAATTATTAATTTCGCTATTTGCAGTAGTTTTCAGCATTGACTCTTTCAGGCAGTTTTACTGCCTAAAAATAGTGCTATTCTGGCATCTGCCATAGGCAGCCATAAATGGTCCTTGCATAGAACAGCCTGAGGAGATGGATGACAACAGGTGTTACAGTGTGGGCCTTCACACCAGAGCAGATGGTCATTGGGCAGAAATCTACCTGTTAATAATGATTTGTAACACACATTCAGCTGGTTACTCTTTTTGTAATCAATGCCGACACAGGGACTTTTATAGATTTGTGGTATCTAAGGTGCGGTCTTGAAAATGATATCTCCCAGTCTATGTGGAATGAACTTAATGCTCATCTGTGTTTTAAATAAGCACAGGTGTGTTTTGAAACCTGCTTTAAAATTACGGTATTATATGCGAATGCATCGTGTTAAATCAAGAGTTTGGCATTCTCCATTAAAAACTGGAACGTAAGATAATGGAGGCATTTGTGGAAACTGCTTTTGCTGGGATACTTGCCTGAATACCTTGTATCCTGTGTTGTTTGGTTGCCTCCCAGCTTTGTGTTTTTGTCTGAGACTTTTTACTGTAGGCTTGGTCACTATGACAAATGATCTTTTTAATAAAATGTATGAATTTGTGCTGTTAAGAGCCAATGTGAATGTGTGTGTGTGTGTGTGTTTCTCTATCTCCCTGCAGCTGAGGCGTCTGTACACGGCAGTGGCATTCACTGTTCGGACAAGACCATCGAGGCAGCCGAAGCTCTGCTCCACATGGACTCTCCCACCAGCTTGCGGGGTGACCGCAGCCCTGGTAAGCATCTATTCCACGCCTCACATTCACCACATTTAATTCTGCTGTAGATGCTGAGGTGACGGTCAGTTGCTTGGTCGAGTAGCTATGAGTTACACCAGTTTAGCAGTATATTTCAACAGCAACAACATATTTATTTTAGTATAGCACATTATCACAGCATTACATCGTCTCAAATGTGCTTTACAGCATCCCCACCCAAAGCCCCCAGTGAGTGAGCCATAGGTGACAGTGGCAAGGAAAAACTCCCTAGAAGGAAGAAACCTTGGGAGGGGCCAAACTCAAAGGGGGAGCCCATCCTCCAGGGGCCGGCAGGGAGAGTCAAATAAGAGAGATGGCTAAGTGCCAAATCACACTGTCTAAATCATAAAATTTGAGACACAAACGGGGAGCACTCCTGACTTGACTTCATAGCTCCTTGATTCTGAATCTCCGCTTGTATGCCGGGTATTTGAGATTGTCTTGGCGTTCGTCAGTCTCAGGGTCTCAAGGAAAGTTACGGCTTAAGTTTTATGCATTTTTCTTAAATTACTTTTCTTTTTTTTTTCTCTCCTCAGTGTGCTAACTGCTGCCACCTTGAGGACAGTTGTTGCATTAGACTCCTTCCAGATTGTTGACCACTTTTAATTACTAGATCGACCTGAGCCTCCCCAGCATAGAGAGATGCGTTGTTTAGCTTGAAGTTGACACGTCTGCTTATGTCATCAACATTGTATTTCTGTATGTTCGCAGTGGACGAGCTGGTGGCACCTTGCCTGTCCACTCCGGAGTTCCTCCACGCGGCCATGCGTCCGGACGTGATGACGGAGACCGTGGTGGAGGTGTCCACGGAGGAGAGCGAGCCCGTGGAGGTCTGCGCTGTTCTGGAGGCCCCTCTGAGCGAGCCGATGAAGAAGAAAAAAGGTAAAGCTTGCAGAGCATTTTTGTGTGAGTGAATGGTAGACTAGTGGACGACTGTTGTCTGCAATTGGCCTTCAGATGACTACATGCAAAACTAGGCTAAGCGTCTAGCATTTGTTGCCATAATCTGCTATATGTATAGTCACTGCTAACTCAGTTTGATTCCCCATTTAGCAGGTCGAAAGCCAAAGATGCATCAACCTGTATCAAACTGCTCTCCCGATATGGGTATCAAGAAGAAACCCAGGGAGGGGAAAGGTGAGTTTGCATGTGCCGTCGGCTTGTCGGAGAGGCGGGATGCGGCCTAGCGGCTGTGCATTTTAGACATGCTCGATCTTCATGAACGTAATACGACATTCTGTGTGGCCCACCTGGCAGGTAACACAACATACTTGTGGGAGTTCCTCTTGGACCTTCTTCAAGATAAGAACACCTGTCCCAGGTACATCAAGTGGACGCAGAGGGAGAAGGGCATCTTCAAGCTTGTGGACTCCAAGGCCGTGTCGAAATTGTGGGGGAAACACAAAAATAAGCCTGACATGAACTACGAGACCATGGGTAGGGCTTTACGGTAAGTGTCCCACCCCCACTTGGCCTGCAGGGGGCGTTTTGTATTCTACTGTTGGGCCTTTCCTAACTATTAATCTCAACTCTAACCATTGACTTTAGTGTTGGACATCCATCCTTTCATTTTCTGAAACCACTTAATCCCTATTGGGGTTGGGGGGGCAGAGCCTATCACGGGGAAAAATGGGCGCAGGCGGGAACCAACCCGGGGCAGTCGCCAACACACCGCAGGGCACACAGTCACACAACTACAGGGCCAATTTAGACTCACTGATCAACCTAACCTGCATGCCTTTGGACCGGTGGGGGAAGACCGGAGCCCCTGGTGCAAACCCACGTGAACACGGGGAGAGCGAGAAAAGACCCGGGACCGAACCGGTGGATGGTGATATATTTGTGTTTTTTTTTTTTTTTTTTTTTTTTTTTTCTCCTCTCTTTCCCAACCGCGTTACACGGAGCTTCTAGGTCAGGGTGGGAAAAACCTAAATGAAATTAACCTAAATAAAACTGACCTGCTCTATAAAGGGTGCTTTAAGCGTTAATATGTGGCGGGCGGTGTACACACTTGAAAGGCAGCAGTATGAACTGCACAAAGATCCACAAATTGATAGGAGGGAAGTCACAAATGTTAACCCGATCCACAAACAGACGAGAAGTGATCCACAAATGTGCAAAACGCATTTCACGTCTACAAATTTACACAAACGCAAACGGGAAAAAATACACGTTTGTGGATAGTTTAATATATTGTGGATCATGGTGCATATTTATGGATCGTCTTCTGTGGGTTGCAAATAGTACAAGTCAGAATAAAAACTTGCATAGAAGTGCCACATCCCATGTGGTGGCGTGTAGCCCTGCAAACTCATCAAACGATGAAAAATATACTGCTTACAGCAACATTTTTGCAGCGCCACGAAATAAACGATAATAAGCCTAATATGAAACGATAGACATTTTTTATCTTCGTATCGCGCAGGGCTAAGTGACTCCGCAGTTATGCCCTTGGACAGACTGAGATGTTAAATAATTTGTCATGGGTAATGGCAATGACATGGTAATCTTCAAAAGAAAATATTTTATTTTGATGATCTAATTTTATATTTCAGGTATTACTACCAAAGGGGTATCCTGGCAAAGGTGGAGGGGCAGCGCCTCGTCTACCAGTTCAAAGAGATGCCAAAAAACATCGTGGTGATCGACGACGACAAGTCGGGGCCCATCGACGAGGACCTCCTGAGTGCCGAGAGATCGTACGAGCGCGTGCCCCCGTGTTCCCAGACTCTGCTGTCCTCCCCCAAGCTGGCGGAGACGGCGGGTATCCTCCGAGGCAGCGAGCGCGCCGTCCTGCACTCTGACCCCGCCAAGGGCAAGAACGTGCTGTCGGCGGCGGCCGGGGCCCACATAGTGACCATCACCGCGGCATCCGACGGCTCCCAGGCACAACTGCAGCCCCACACGACTCCTGTGCCCAGGTCAGATTCTACTACTGTCGGTGATTGTCTCGATTTTGGGTTTTAGAAAATTGTACGCCTCTAATCCCGTCCATTGCGTCGTCAGAATTTCGTTTTACCTAAAAAAAAGATCCTAAACCATTTATAAAAAAGCTGTCATGCGTGATCCCAGCAATGTTTGATTGACTTAGGAGAAATGTTACACCTCTGTGCACATCTGTCTTCTTTTTTTAAATAAGTGACTCCCGTTGTGTGTTCACAGGACAGTGCGGGTCGCCATGCAGGTGCCTGTAGTCATGACGACGTCACTAGGGCAGAAGATCTCCACCGTGGCGGTGCATTCCGGTAGCCCCCCCCTCCTCACCAGCACCAGCCCCGCAGCCCCCAAGGTGGTCTTCCAGACGATACCCGCGATGGTACCCGCCACCGCCGACAGCGGGGACAAGGTCACCGTGCAGCTGGCGAAGATCATCACCATTCCTGCCTCACAGCTGGCCCAGTGCCACCTGCAGGCCAAAACCGGCCCGTCTGGGTCACACGCCATCAACCTGCTGGGGGCGCCGTTGACAGTCAGAGCCCTGGCCCCTGGGACGCAGGTGGTGAGGCTGGCCATGCCGGTGGGTGGCCAGTCCCCCGCCCGTGTCGTCAGTAGCCTCGTTAAGGCGCCGGAGGCCAAAGCAGAGGCGGGGGGGGCAACGGCAGCAAAGACATCGGAAGCGCCCAGACTAGTGACTGTCATGCTTCCAGATGCAGTGAAGGCGGAGCATCCCGATAGCTGAGCAGATGCCGCCCCCCCCCCCCCCTCGGCTGCCATTATTCTAGACAGACAGAGGCCTAGTGGACAGTAACGTGCTGGGTGGAGTGCCACAGCACGCCCCCCACCTGTCGAATCAGTCACAGTGACTATAACAATAGACAGAGCTACAGGACGGATGGGAGGCCGCGTTCCGGTTCTGAAGCCGCCTTCGCCTTTGTGATTCCGTTTGCAAACGGGACCAGCGAATCGCCATTTCATCTAGACACTATAAGGGAAACACTAAAACCATCAGGGGAGGAGATCCGATCCCGCCTGAACACTTACGATTTAGACATTTCAAATGCAGACCAGCAAATCGTCCGACTATCACTGTGTGTAGATGGTCTGTCCTGGTGGTGCTACCTGGGGGGGGGGGGGGGGGGATGTTTATAATGACTTAAATTAAAACCTTTGCTTTAAAATAAAAAGAAACAAAAGGGATTTTTTTATATAACA
>JAODKF010000018.1:2424256-2439819 GCA_026779585.1 Mormyrus proboscirostris
AAATAAGGTGACGCCCCCCCCCCCCCTTCCAGCCTCTCGTCATAGACGGGCCCTCCCGGCGGAAGCGAAATGGCAAGAATGGCTCTGATTGCCGCTGCTCCATGAGCAGAAATGCATTCGGATGGGGGGGCGTAGCGCAAATCGCCTCGCCCTGCGCCTTTCAGAGAGAATGCATATTTTGGGGGCTCGTGTGGACCATTAGGTCCGGCGGGGGCAGGTACAGCCCAGCGTGTTTATCGGGGAACATTAAATTAATAAAAGGCCCAGAGCAGAAATAACACAGCCCAAGTGAGACGACTATTGATTTGGCCAATGTGGTGTGACTAATGGACATTGCTGATCTGACTCTTTCTCGTGCTCACAGTCCGCGCATATCAGCCTGCATGAAAGGACGCATATTTAACTGCAGCCTGCCCGGGGTATCCCGACTGCGGGGACACAAACTGAAGGCGGCGGTGAAGAGGCATCGGCTCCGTTCGAGCGAGCGAGCGGACGCCGCGATGGGTGTGGCCGTCAACTAGAGGAAGCGATGCTGTTATGTTGACTGTTGAGTTGACAAGCCCATTTATCCAAAGTGGCTCACCAGGTTCCTTCCATCCATCTTCATGAAGCACTTATCCAGGTGTGGCTGCAGTGAGCCTGAACATACCCCAGAAAGTCCAAGCCATGTTATACTCTACTATCTATATGCAGTGTTCTTATATAAGACCTCTAGGTAAGATGCACTATATCACGGTGCCCAGCTCTTTGGCCTTCCAAGGTTCCCCTGCAATCCAATAAACCTCAACATTTAACCAAACCTTGAAACTGTGGCTGGCATATGGCGCCGCCTAAAGAGAGATGATGCCGTTGCTTGCTGACCGTTCCCCGAGCAGCGTCCAGAGGAGTGAAGGAACGAGCGCATTAGCATCGCAATATTGTGATCTGCGGCGCGTGAGTTGAATTTGAAGGGTCCCGCAAGGCCTGCATTCGATCTTACTGCTGTGTGAACATGCATCCCTGATCGTAAGGAATCTGTTCGGCGAACAATGCATCTTGGAATTTAAGCTTTCAAAAAGTATTAAGTGGAAGGAAACACAGTACGTATTTTACCGTACAGAATCCTATTCAAATTTCAACCTATTATCGTTTGATGATTACAGGTATGGATAGAATAAGGCAGGAAATTATGCATTTGAACATGACGGTTCATAATCGGTATTTCTTCCCCAGCTATCACCGGCTGAGGTCTCAAGCCTCGACATGATTAAATGACGTTCTTGTTTCATGGCAGGTGACCCTGTTAGTTCGTCACCGATTGGTCGATAAGGGACTTTGGCTTCCAAGGAAAGCGCTGAAAAGAGGGCCTTGGGACCGAAGACTGATGTTTGTCAGCGGGACTAAGGGAGCATGACGCTTTGTGGAGAGACCAGCGCTTCGTCTTAAGTTACCACTCCATGCCTCTTAAAATCTGTGTTTTTCCACTCTGGGCTGATGAATTGCAGGTGCCACTTGTTGCAATCAATGCAAAGGCTCGTAACGACAAAGTTGTTTTTGCCAGCTGAGCGCAGTGGTAGTAAATAAACAGCTTGCGGAGAAAATCCGGCACACTTACAGCTACTCCAGGTGTGCTCACAAAGAAAATTAAAGGAACGGACGTTTATAACAAAAGAAGTCATTGCTGTCCGCAATATAGACCGTGTCTGTTACCAGCGATGGGAATTCACCAGCAATCCATCTTCTCCATCTAATTCTTGTTCATTTTCTGTAACAACTTGGGGCCATTGGGGTACTGGAGCCTATGGGAGCAGATGGGGAACAACCCAGGCTGGAGCACCAAGCCGTCCCGGGGCACGTGCACGTGTTGACAATGACCACTAATCACCTAATTCTAAGTTTCCACAGACGTCAGTAAGTGAATAACGATTCTCATCAAAGTGATTGGCGTTTTTATGTTGTTTTATGTTCGTAAACATGTGTATTCCCCTGCAAGAATGACTTGAGTGTTTAACTGAAATTAAACGGGATATTCACGATCCCAAAGAGATTGAGTACAAAAGAATTAACTGTATGACCTTTGTGCTGATTTAGAGCACGGCCCTCTTGGGGCCGAGCTGAACTTTACACTGTGATTACCAGAACAAATGGCACAACTAATGAAGCACGCTGTTCTGGCGGCTGGACGAACCGGTCAGCGTGATTGCAGAAGCCGCAAGGAGGGATGCCGCCGGTTCGGCTCTCGACCCGGGGCCAACTGGAACGAACGTGAGTGGGAATCAGCCTTGATTGGGGCGGCAAGGTGCAGGCCCCTTTCAGCGATAATATCTGCGAAGGCGCTTTTTGGAATTCTGAGTGAGTCCAAAGAGAATCCAAAGTTGGCACTGTGGGGGGGTGGGGGCGGGACGGGTGGAAATGCGGCATTCTCCCTTTGAGAAAGTGCTTTGGTGGCGGGGCCTGATAATGACAGGTATGGACGGCCTGAAAATCAACCGGCAGTGGATCTCCATCGGTGACAGAAAAATCCATTACTGCTGGACTATCTGTCCTTCAAACGCATTCTTGCCTGCAATGTGGCTATAAAAAAAAATAAATGAATAAACGAAAGAATGAATGAATGAATGAATGAAGGAAGGAAGGAAAGAAGGAAGGAAGGAATCTTAAACGAAATTCTGGTGGCACACGGGTGGCTCAGGCTTGCGTAGAATCCGTCTTCGTATTGCTGTTGGCCTGCCCTGCACCCGGTGAACAGCATCTGACACCGGCATGGAGGATGCCTCCTGCTTTAATGGGGGCCGGTTTAATTGCCCCCGCTAGCCCGTCTCGGCGGTCTGTTGATTAGTCCCCAGCTGGAGAGCTGTGTCTCTCTCACCAGCCCATCACTGCGCCGGACGTGCCCGGTCAGAGGACTGACCGCCCCGTGTCTCCTGCCGAACTGTGATTGCTTCCCCTTATGGAGCTGTATCGCAGTCTGCTCTAAACCTCTCCTCCGCAAGCCGGGGCTCTCCTTCACAAAACAGGGTCGCTGACCCAGTCTGTAAAGCCCTGCCTGTGAGACAGATTAATCGTACGGTAAGAGTGCGAACTCATTCCGAGAGAAGTCAACGTGAATCGCTAAACAACAAATTGTTTTTTTTTTTGACATTTTACTTGGTTTCACTGCACTTTTGAAAGGTAAAGTGTTAAAGACAATTTAATAAGGTCCTCTGATGTCACTGATACATATGTCAATCCATCCACCCCCCCATACCTCATAACTGGAATAACAAGGCACAAGAACAGACAAACACTGGATGGGATTCAGTCATATAATAATAATAATAATAATAATAATAAAATAATAATAATAATAATAAACATCTGACAGTAAGGTGTTAGCCAGCAGGAAGTTACCTGCTATTAACTGCAATTAATCCCCATGGGATATCGTCGAGACAGCAGGGGGTATCGCGGGAATAGAGCTCAATATGCACAAATGTCGCTGCCATTGGGAGATCATGCAGGGCTGCAGCTGTTTATTTAAGGCGCGCTAAGCGCGTTTCCCTTTTCTGTGCACACTGCTTTCCGGAGCGGTCTGCCTGCAGCACATCTACCCACATCCCCGTTTATTCCTCGTCATATCAGCGGCGCTTTATCTGTACTTGATGTTCTCTTTTCAATTGTTTGATTCCTTTTTCCTTTTATATGGAAAATAAAATCCACAAACCTTTTTATGTGACTTTCCAACTGAGCGACCAGTGTTTTTGGAAGTGCGATTCCTCGTTTCAGGGTGCCAAAACCTATATTGGATTGTTGCTGCAGGGAAAACATTGGTCTGGTGAAAAAAGCTGCAAAATGCTTTGCATATGTGTGACACAGAAAGATGTTACCCTAGTACCCTTGGTAAAAATGTTTAAGCCTCTTTCTTTTGCGCACAGAGCTATAAATTTGCAGTGAAAGAGGCAAACTTGGAGTTGGGTTTTTGTTAAAATGACAAATCACTGTTTTCTCATCATGATTTGATGTCCTCCGTATCAAATTGTGTATTCAGTCACAAAATGTGACAAAATGCATAATGATGTCACCAGGAGACATTTTTGTTTGTGGTCCGTATTGAAAGTCTAGAAAGGGGAAATTTTACGTCATGTGAATCGCCAGTAGCCTCAATGTCAACATCCACTGCAAATATATCCGTAATTGTTGTCTGTTACCTGATTCTGTCAAGCTGAAAAAACAACCCTCTTGTGTCTTGATATGGTAAAAGACTGTGGTGTTTAATTCCCGAGTTCCTGTGAGTCCTTGGTGTTCTTGAAGCCTAAAATGTGGCACAGATGTTGGCAAAGTGATGAAACTGTCAGCTACAGACCAAGCAAATGCCCAAAACTGCTTCATACTATATACCCCTTTCCCATAAATAATTATTGAATTCGGGATCCAGGTAAGTCTGAAACTCATTCCCAGAAACTAAGGGGCGTACCAGCCCATAATAGAGATCCAGCTGGACCCGGTCTTTGGGAAGGAATTAGAGTGAAGTTCATGTACAAACAGTCAGAAGCAGGACTTCCACAACCCTGGAGATGTGAGAGGGATCGCTGCTGAAGATTTTGAACCCCATGAAAGCATTTGATATGGGACCCCTAGCCCAATTATTTTATAGATTTTTTAGGGCCCCTGTCACTCAGAGGCCCTTGGAATCGTCCTAACTTTCCCCCCTTTTATGGCGCCCCAGGGCGTGAGAGCATTCCCACTGAGCCGTCGTGCTACCTGGGAATCCCATTTAGATATTAAAATCAGCAGCGGTCTTTCTACTTCAGTTTAATAACCTGGAGTCCTTGTATCAGAATAGACTGTCCATAGTGTCCTCCAGGCCAGCATGGAGGCCCCGAAGGGAAGGCGTAAGCCGACTGGCGATCAGCAGGTCCGGAGGAGGCACCTGCAGGTTGCCAACCGAGATAACCAGAGCCTGCCAATGCTCTACTCCCCACAGCAGAACCCTGCCAATTACATTTCGCAACAGGCCGATTGCATCAGGAAGTAGTCGCATCTGACTCGGACGGCGGACTGAAACGGCAGGTTCAGCCAGCGATCGGCTAGTGCGCTTTCCGCCACCTGATCCTCCTCGGGGCTGGCGGACGATGGATCCGGCGCCAACGTGTTTGAAGCTCCAGCTGCTGATGTGACCTTCAAATAGCCTCAGATGGAACAGCTATGGGGAGGGGGCTACAACGTCTGCTGCCTGAATGCTATGGATCAAAAGGGGCCTTCCTGCGGGCCAGGTGTAGCAGCGTAACGTAGCGAAGCCGCTAACACAGGAAGCCTTACCGACGGTATGAATCCTAAATCCTCAGATCCACCCTGCTCGTCTTTTCAAGCGTATGGTGACGCGCCGTTTCCCGGGTAGACGTTCCGGTGCTGCAGGGGTCGCTGAAACGAAAGGGTCGGCTACTTTACAAATTCAGTGTGCAATGAACTCCCACCAAGGGGTGTCACTGCAGCGGGTGGATCTATGTCCCCGGTGTGAGGTCAGGGATTGTCGAGTCACGTCCCTCGGCAAGTTGGAGCGTAGGGGGGCCTTTTCAGAGTCGCTCTTGCTTCTTGCCGTCACTGAGCGCAGGTTCGACTTTTCCAGTGG
This sequence comes from Mormyrus proboscirostris, assembly GCA_026779585.1. NCBI lineage: Eukaryota > Metazoa > Chordata > Actinopteri > Osteoglossiformes > Mormyridae > Mormyrus > Mormyrus proboscirostris. Next base: position 2,429,844 of record JAODKF010000018.1, read on the forward strand.
ATTGGCAAACTCTGCCCAGATTCCAACATCGATACTTTTTTAGCTCGTGGGCATTTGATGGATGTCGGAAAAAAGGTTTTCATATCGAGTACTAGAAGCAAAAAAGCACTCAACTGTCTCCACCGTGGTAACGACTCTACTGAAACCCAAGGTTAATTAAATACGCTCATGTGTGATCATGCATCCACGAGGCCTACTATTACCTTATTAATTCTGCTGCTCTCTGATCTGCCCACAGGTAACCAACAGTTTATCTGATAATCTGTAAGAAAATTCCCCAGAAGGATCCGGAAGCCATTACCTCCTGTAGACTTTCTTCACTCTCAAATTTAATGAACTCTATTCATTTCAGTTTGCCCGTCAGTCGTTTTTTTTTTTTATTCTTTTTCAGAAATGCGAGGTGTTTTGATGTGAAGCCTCAGCCTCCATTATCGATGAACCGCCCAGATTTGGTGGGATACTGAGGTGCACGAGCGAGCGTCGAGGAAACTGGGTGCGCTAGTTTCATTTACGAAAAAAATGAAGCGTCACAGATATTAAACGTGCTACTGAGTCAAGGCCCGGATCGGAGCCTCTGCAGACCCTCGCCGAGGGCTTGGGGATTGCGGCCAATGCGGGGTAATGAGAACCGGTCGCGAGATCCAGGAAGCCGGGGTAATTGACAACATAATGGAAGAGAGAGGACAGGGGGAAAATGAGATAAGTGTGGCCACGAGGGCTCCGACCAACCTACTGCCAAGTATCATGTAGCAGTGAGGAAGGCGGGCTAGCATGGGGGGGGTGAAAGCAGGGAGATTTTGATGCATGTCGGTGCTGAGCGAGCGAGAGAGATTGATGCCGTGGTGGGGAGTGGTGCTATCCGGGAAGGGGAGCCCAGACAGCCTCGCCCGGTCAACTTCCTTCAAGCAGACTGATGCTGACGCTGATGGGGAGTGATGGAGAGACAAGCTCTCTCGATCCAGCTCCCCCCTCACCAGCGCGAGGTGGCCAGCGCCATCGAGGAGCCTAGCCGCCGGCTGCACTGCCCTCCATCGCTTCTCGAGCCACCGACACCTGGTTCTGGCCGGTTCCCCGAACCTCCCGTGCAGCTGCTAAGCACTTAGCTGAAGAACGGTGAGCACCACCGCTCCACCGATGAGCACCTGCGTAGCTGAAGCTAAACGAATCTGAACCTTGTCATGTTTGCTACCAGTTTTGCAGACGTCTCACATACCAGTATAAACCGGTTTTGGATACATAGTTATTAGCGTATTTTTATTATATAACGTGGCCTGTGCAGCCACGCCGGAGAAAATGCTCCACTTTCGATTGCGATAACGGTGTTTACACAAAAGACGCCAAGATGAGAGCTGGTCCATTTACCTTGCGCTCTGATATTAGTGTGCCGGCTTTTATTTTGCAGGATTACCTTCAGAAGCAAAGCAAACAGCAGAGCTAAGAGTTCAGTAATGAATAATGCAAGGAGCAGGTTCCCCTGCTGGACATCTCCGTGTCCCCCCCCCCACCCTGTCATGATGAGCTTGGCAGGACGTTGATCCACTCCCGCCTCGACGCGGCTGCCCTCGCCTGACCGCCGATGGTGCGGGATTCCCCACACCCGGCGTACGCCGTTCACAAGTCTAGACGGCGTCAGCCCCTTCAGCCGGCTAATCGGACCTCGTCGCTGCCGCCCGCTGTCTGTCATCTTCCTCCGGCTTCCTGTTTACGGTGCCTCTGTGACACGTGCGTCCCCGGACGAGCGCTCGCGGCACATTGAAGGCGGCTCTTGCCCGTTCCGTCTGCCGCAGAGATACGGCGTAATGAGGTCCAGCCAGCCTGCCGCTCACCGTCTCCCCCGCCAGCTCCCTGCCTTCTCAGACAATGACTGCATTCATCTCCGAATTACGGCGCCCCCACCACACTCGCATGCGCCCCCCCCCCCACCTCAGATTCCCATTCTAGAATGTCAAGTGTTTCCCTGAGATTCCATTTCCTGGTCTTACACCCCCTTCGCGATTTATGTGAACGGAATAAGGCGCCGTTATTTTTAACACCGGGCCTCAGGAGATTGGCCTGTCATAATCTATGCCAGTGAGTTATAAGCACCACGTCGGCATCTGTGCATCTAATGGTTATCCCGGGTGCCCAGCAGCCTTGGGAGAGAAATATCTGGCCGCATGCATGCGACGCTGTCACCCGGTCCTGCGCAATGGGCACTGACAGGACGGAAAACGCAACATCTCAGTTTGCGGGATTGTCACGCTGCTGCCAAGGGGGATGTTTATGCATTTATCCAGGGCTGCTGCTGCAGCTGCTCTGCTCGATGTTGTTTTTCGGGATGTGGGGACATGGGGGCTGTGAAGGGTAGGAGCAGAAGGGACACATTTCCATTCCATCTCCAAGAGACTCTCTTTCTTCACTTATTACTTGCTTTGCTTGCATTTTTCCCCCCACTTTCGTAATTTTTTTTTTTCTGTTTGCAAAAGCATATTCATGAATAATTTTATTTTCGTTACATCTATGAAACTCAATGTTTAACACAGCAACAGTCAGGTGAATTAGCCCCAGAGAGTGTGTGCTCTGTGATGGATTGGTATGCCCTGCCTTATGCCTGTGAGGGTGTGCTCTGTGATGGATTGGTATCCCCTGCCTCGTGCCCCAGTGCCTCCTGGGATAGGTTCCATGTTTGGTGACTCTGTGCTAGATAAGTATAGAAAATGTTTAGATAGAGTTCACCAAACTTTTCCAAAGGTATAACAACCATGCCACTGTTCGGGTCTTCCTCCTGATCATTTGACCAACACCTTAAATTTATTATCATCACTGGTGTTTCTTTGCAGTCCCCATACTTGTTTTCCTTTCAAATATGGGTGTCCATATTAATAATTTAACACTCTGCTGACAATGGGATTTGAACCAGTGACCTTCTGATCACAGCATAGAGGTTACAAAACATCTGATTTAACTGTAGGCAGTGCTGTAGAACAGGCCAATTGCGGCATTTTTTGAAAGGTGTGTTTTCTGTATTGTCACATGGCAGGCAGTAGGGGGCAGTGCAGATCCAATGTCTCTAGCATCATTGTTGTGTGATTCAGACAAAGCCCTCAGTCATCATATAACTGGCCACTCCAGCACGAGCTGGGACAATTAGCAGGCCACTTAGGTTGACGTGTGTGAGTCGCTGGCTGTTGTGGCTGTATATGCGTGCAATCGGCAGGGATGAATAGCTGTGATTTAAGATTACTGGGATTTAAGAAGCATATATTTAAGGGAGTGAACATTTCATGGGGGTGAGGAGAGGAGGGTGCGGGAAGGCACACCACGTGGCCGGGCGTGCGCAGTCGTGCCCCGGCACAGGAGCATCTGACGTGAAAGCAGGCGAGAGCTTTGCGGCAACAAATTCAGTTTAACATTCACCTCGAAACTGCAGTCCCAGTTAATTAATATAAAGCTTAAGGTATTAGAAATGAAATATTAATGCGCTGAAGATGATTGTGATAACGCCATGCTTCTATGAACTGCGTGGCACCTCCGTTGGAATTAATTGGATGAAGTAAAGAAAAAAAAAACACACACAACAAAAAGATCTGGTGGGTGGAGAAAAACTGGACAAACACAGAAGAGGCCTTTGGGCATTTCAGAGGCACTAATTAAAGGCGAATCTTTAATAGCTGTTTTGCACATGCCTTTATCAAAAGTGGTTCATCTGGAAATCACATCTAATTTGTTTTTGTATTTTTCCCACAAATTGTAGTTTAATTGCAAAGTATATATAATTTTCACTGAATCATCTTTTTTTTTTTTTATTAACACTGACATTCTGTGGACCTGTGGGTGACGTTTAAGACTCCTTCAGCTTTGGGGATCATGTTTTGCATCATATTTGTTGCCCTAAGACAGACTTACATCCTTTCCACGGTGTATGTTCGATTACACCCTGTGTTCCCTGTGGCAGGATAGGATCAATTGCCATAATCCCCAGTGCTACAGTTATTGGAAATGAATATATCGATAGACTGCAGGTGTTGGTAGTGAATTGCGCCCAAGGTCATGTTTTCACCTGATTAGTCTGTATCACCCCGCAGGCCATTAATATCATAAACATAATTTTGTAACGTCATGCCTGATAAGAAATGCCCCATAGGAATCACCTCTGATTCTATTCAGTGTGTCCACTGCTACTTTCAAGAAGGAGGTCCAGAGAGAGGTAAGGAGTCCACACTGATACAGCACATTGCCGCCCCCACCACAGAAAAAAACCACCTCAGCAACGAGGACCCAATTGCAGCCGCGTGGTGGGCGGTACCTCAGCACCACACCAGTCCGAATGGACCGGTGTGAGTTTTTTCCCAGTGGCTGGAGTCCTCAAACTTTCCTGGAAGTCAGAGGAAACTGCTTGCTTGGATGTAGGTTAACATCATGCTCAGGATGAAGCAATTGCAGGTAAGAGTGCAGAGTAGAATCCTGGCATTCATGGGATTCGAACCAACAACAATTGGTACAGATCACTAGCCTCAGACAAGAAATGAAAATACCTCATAATGCAAATTGAGTAAAAGCAGACAGACATGCCAGCGAACGGAAGTCAGGAGAAAAGGTGAGAAATTCTTTATCATATATTTCCTTGAGCTTTTTGAATGGCTTGGCTCATTTTGCTAATAAATCACAGCCCTGGTAAGGTATAATTTACCCGCTCTCCTTTGGGGTATACTCTATATCAAAAAGACTATTATTATTTACATACCCAGCAGAAACCTCCACCCTCTGGCACCTGTTAATAATGCATAGATGGATATTTTTACAGAAGACATTCAGGGTAGGTTCCTTTCTTAAAGGTACAACAGCCTCAAAAGCACTTCCTTAACATCTGGGCTACGGATTCCTATACACAGGATACTGTAGATATGCCACACCAGGCAAACTGCTACTACATTAGTAATTTTTATAATTAGACTGCAGCTTATCCAATTTAATTAACAGTCTTATAGCCGGTGAGTGCCACCTGTCTTTCATGTGAAGTAGAGGTCCCTGTCCGGGAAAGCATGCGGTTTTATACAGGGGATATCCCAGAAAGGACACTGAGGCATTCACTTATACAGCCGCCGACTTTCAGACTGAGGGATGAAACCAGTACACTGAGATTCAAACCCACAATCCTACTGGCGTAAGGCTGCAGCATTAACCACTGAGACACAATACTACACCGACAGCTGAGTATTTCACTGATAGAGCAAAAGTATTTCCATGAAAGATGCAGCGTTAGCGTGCTTCATGCCAGACACACTGGCTAGATTTCCGCCTTACGTCCTTCTTGTTAGCCAGCCTGTTACCTGATTCCTTGCTCTAACGCAGAGCACAGGAGCCCACGGTGCAGCAGGTGGCAGGTACGGCTTCAGCAGTGCGTGGTACTTCCCGGCAGGAGTCACGGTGGGTCACCCTCTTCTCCCAGGGCGGTCGCTCCCACCTCCCCCTTGTTTCACCCAGACCCGGGTCAAACCTGTCTCCCCTGTAACGACAAGGCGGCCATTTTCCCTTGTCTTCACGGAAGCAGTGGCATTCCTCTCTCTCGCTCTGCACCGTAGCTTCTGTTTTGCTTTATTTTACCTTTTGTAGGCAGACTTACGAGCAGCATTCAGCAAACACGACATACGACACCATTCATCATTTTTAAAACAATTTTGGCACAATAATGTGTGTTTAGGGCAAAGACAGAGACACAGACATCACATTATAGGAAGCACCATTACGTAGTGCTACATTCACTTCTTTGCACATCTGAGGACAATATGCCGTTGGTCCCTATGCCTTGTAACAGGATAACTCAAATAACTTCTCTAATTTGAGTTAAGTTGTATTTTATCACTGTTGGTATTTACACAACACAATAAATTCCCTTCCAGTTAAAATGCTATTTGAAAGATGGTTCAATAAAATCTTAGCAAACACGCCTACATACCACAAAGAGAGCTCATTTAGTCTTCGCTCTATAAATCAAATTTTCTGTGACCTTCGAAATTTTAGTATATGCATTTTAGTATTCCTCTTTATAGAACAATTGACTCAATGAACAGATTAAAACTAGCTTGTCAAAGTTCATTAATCTCTTTTTCTGTGCATTTCTATATCACAGATTTAAATTTATATTTTATGTCGCAGCTGAAGATTCCATTATTTTTGGTTATAATAATTATCGGCGCTACTTTAACAAAAGTTCTTCTCTATGAAATGTCCTTCTAGGAGCTTCTCTGTATTCCTGTCAGGTCTCCTGGCAACCTCCTGGAGGTTCCATAAGTTCACCTATAAACCTCCCCCCCCCTCACTTTTGAAGTCCCAGAGGATCTCTGTTCAGTCCATGTACCTTAGCAAAGGTGGATGGAAGAGTTCGAGCACCACTGAGGGCAGAGGTATGGGAGCAGGTATGTGGTACATATGAGGCGGGCAGCCGAGTCACCTGACCTACAGTTAAGGTGAAGGCGCATCCACTTCATCAGCTCACCCATAATGCACCTCTTCACCTTACCGAGACACCAGGTCTACAGAGCATGACCCTGCCATATGCTCCAAGGTCAAACCTATCAGACCGATTCATAAAATAGACCTCTTATATATCATAGAAGCTTTGTTGATCAAGTCTCAATGCAAAGCATTATCGGTGGCGAACACGTTGCCTTTAGCGTCCTTAGAATTGGCTATAAAGGAGAGTCATCGCAATGTTCTCATGCATGTCCTTCTCCAGCACAAATGTCGAGATCACTGCGTAGGAGTGGAAGTCAACCGTGCACAGCGGCGGCCTTTCGAGCCGCGCAGATGCACATCGACGACCTACACGCAGCTCATCCAGTGTCTGAAATGTAGGACTGTTGGCTCTACATAGAGCGAGTACCAGAACAAAGAACGCTTCATTTATTTTACATGTTTTTTTCAAAAACTACACACATTTCCTGAGAAATCATGCTCAGACATACCCAGGAGCAAAAGGAGGGTTAGGGCCTTGGAGAGAGACCCAACCATGACACCTATCCGCTGACGCAAGGTTCTGAACCCATGACCATCTGCTGGCAAGCAGATCGTCCAAATCTGCCGAACCAAATGCCCCCCCCCACCCCCACCACCAACATCACGAAATTGTCTTTTCATTAAGCGATTATCAAGCGAACTCGGAATGAAAACGAAGGTCCCTGAAATGAACTAACGATGCTGCCTCTGCCTCATTAAGCTTCCCGCTCTCCGCATCCACGCCGGCTGACGGAGAGAAGCTCAGACACCAGAAACAGCTTAACTACCCAGGAGCCGTTTATAGGTTTTAATCTATTATCCCTAAAGGTAGGAAGCCCCTGGAAGTTCTCTCTACAGCAGCTGAGGATGTGCGATATAATCAGGGAAGATAATTGAATTGAAGAACAAAATAGTATAAAAAAAATAACTTATTTTGGGTGAGATAAAGAAAATATTTCCCATTAATGATGGGACAGGCTGTGAAGGCAGGCACATACTACAGCTCCAGGGATGTACGGGAGTAATCAGGAGTCGATCTGATTGTCTTTCACAGGTGATGAATTCTGATTTACACTCGCTAATAAATCTAGTGAACCGCTGCATGTCCACAGTGACTCCCTGCCACACAATGCTGGCTGTTACACCCTGTTCGCTGCTCAAAGAAACAAGGAAATGTTAGCGATGAATAATATCGCACTTAGCTGTCAGGAGAAAATCTGCTTTATTTGAACAAAATGACTCAAAGGACAAGATAATTAACCTGCTAAAAATTACTGCGCATTGGAATCAGTATCCGGGAGAATCGACAGAGTTACAATTTGCATTAAGTAGAGCTTGTCATTTATTACCTAGACCAGAGATCTCAGCTAAAATGATAGAGTAAAGTAATATTCTTTATTTACACTAATCAAAATAGGTTATGAACATTGGATACAATCTTTTTTTGGTTAGGGACATAGAAACATTAAGAAAATGACTGCGACCAGTGAGGGGTTTAAACGTGGTATGTGCATTTAACGAAGAGATACACGGAGTCACAGAGACATATTTTAAAAATCCATACTGGCAGAAGGACATTATTCTCTCTGGCTGCCTTTGTCTATGTATTCAGCTGGAGCCTTCATCCAACTGAAGCAGGTGAGGCCTGGATCGGCTTATGAATGTTACATCAATATTTAAAGACTGAAATCCCGTTTTATCTGGATGAGGAGAAAAACTGAGTAGGGGGTTGGGGTCGTGTCCTGGTCATGGCTGACGGAGGGTAATCCAAACCCGCTTCCACGGAGGGCTGTAGGTGGGACGTGTGAAGAAACGCCTTGTGCCCCAAACGAGAGCTTTCCCCCAGTTCTGCTGTAGGCCTTGGGGGAAGCGAAAAGTTATTTTTTTTATTATTATGAAACGACAATATTTCTTCATAAGAAAACTGGAGCCTTAAGGGTCTCGTTTAAGGCGCCAGTGGTGAAGTTGGGGTAGATCGCACCCCCTACCCTCATGCACACACTGCACTTTGATCTGCTCTATCTGCGCACCAATAAAGCCAAACTCCTCAACCCAGTTTTTCTGACATTAATTATCGCCGGATGGATCTGACCCGGGCAGTAATATTTTGTCTTTATTACAGGTAATAATCGCCCTTTTCAGAAGCTTAAGAGCTTTCTGTCCTCTCTTCATCCACCTCCCGGACATCCCGTTCCTCTGCAGGAGATTCAGCCTTATAGGAAAAGCAGCGATACTGCAGGATCAGATCCAGCTCCAGACTGAATGAGTCAGGGCGTCTCTCTGTGGGAAGCGTCTGATTGTATCCTTAACACTGTAAAGACGCTGCTTTCAAAGGAACAGCTTCAAATGGCTTCTTAGGAGATGGAGGTGGTTCATATGGCGAGAAAAAAAAGGCACAGTGAGGGCTGACGCTTCTGCGTTGTTTTTACAGCTGATTTTTGGTAGCGTGACAGCGCCGTTTCCACCCTACACTTAATCCATGACAATTTTCTGCACTTTTCTTGTGAAGGCTGAAAAATGTTTACAGAACACAATTACGATGTCTGTGCATAGTATGTATTCAGATTTTACACAGAAATAAAAAATATCGTTCAGAAAATTGCCTCCTGCTTTACGTCGTTTCCATAATTTTAATTTAGTTTAATTTCTGTGTCTTGAACAAATAAATTCTCTTTTATTGCTTTGGGTTGAGGCATTAAGACACACGGGAGCAGAGTTTCATAAGCGAGCGGGATACCTGCAGTTAGATCGTCATCGGAGAGTGGCTCGTGGAGGAACCTTCTGGATAGTCTGACTAGAATCCCAGGTCCAGAGGGAGCTGAGCGGATTGGACAGCGATGGAGGGACAACCTGATCTCGCGCCGATGATGTCAGTAACTCAACTGGGAAAGGGGGGGGGGTTATCTGAGTGGGTGGGAATACGTGGGCCTGTCAGAGAAGGAGCAGCCCAAGCGAAAATGCCCCTGACGGCAACGTGAAGCCGGCGGGATTCCTGCAAGCACAGAAACAGCCTGCCATTCTGTCTCCGTGACAGGAGATGCCCTCCCCAGGGCTCGCGTGTCGACGCGGCGGCTCCTCGGAGGGCCGCTGATACCCGAAGCGGCATCTAACAGGGATGCGGGGCGGCGTGACGGTCCTCTGGACACGCCGTCATCAACCCCCAGGCTCACAACGCCCCCCCCCCCCCCGCTGGATTACCTACTCCAGGGATCCATCACACCTGTCAGCATCACTTAAAAAAAAAATCATCTGCGAAACTGCAGGCTGCGTCCGCATACCAGTGCATGTCGAGTGGACCACCTAGCAAGCTGGCTGTGACACAAGCGGCAATGCCCACAGCACCCCCTGGAGGGACGCGGTCATCGGCGCGAGAGTGGTCATTCTCACGTGTGTGACGACGCCACCGGCGCGAATGCCCCCCACCTGGCTGAGGTGGTGTCTTCCACCCTCCTGACAGCATCTGCTGCCCACGATAGCACTGGCGACGAGTGGTGCGGGGCGG
>JAODKF010000018.1:2439919-2470399 GCA_026779585.1 Mormyrus proboscirostris
GGCGGGGGGGGGGGGGGAGTGAGAGTCCAGCCAAGGGTGAAACGTCCACCAGCGAAGGGGGGCAGGGGGTTTGATATGCGTCACACCTCTGCTGCAGTAGATCCTCTGCTTTGTGCAAAATATCATCGTCTACAATGTAAGTATGGATTCGGGGCCAGATGCAATGTTAAGAAAATGACTAAAGGCACCTTTCAAATCAAATCAATTTAAAGAATTTTCTATTCAATGCATAACAGTACAGCAAGCAGCATTTGATAAACTCATTTGAAAGATGTCTTCAGTTAAAAAGAGACCTTATACATGATAAAGATCGATTTAAAAATAGAGATTAAGCGCACAGAGAATCCTTATGGATTCAGTTTCCGTTACTCTCCATTAGATCCTAAAATCCGCATCAGGCAGCGGATAGACGGCATGCTGGGGTCCTTCGATAACACATGCCCTGCAGCCGCTGCATTCCACATGTGGTTTACTGGCTGCGCCAGAGACAGGGAGGACGGGTCCTCAGACGGGTCTTGATGTCACAGCTCAGACGGGCAGAGGTGCCCCTGGGCAGGAAGCAGGTGGCATTTGGCAGCTCACTTTTTGACCTTTGACCCGGGGGCCCATGGAGTGATTAGCGGTTCCTCTGCTCCAGAGGCGCGTGAACGACACCAACCTGAAAGTATAAGACGCAACATTAATCTCAAAGACACATCGCTCAGGGGAAGCCCATCCATCCATCTCCCATAATCACTTATCTGGTAGAGACTCCTGGAGAGTCTGAAACTGGTCCCAGGAAACAGGGCAAAAGGGATGTCAGTCCATCGCAGGAAGAAACCCGAATCAATCCAAATTACACTCCCTTCAATTCCAAAGGTAACAAAACAATACATTTTCATTATTGAGGCAAAACATTTTTTACTAGCTGACATCGTTTTCACTCTGCTGATCCTCTGGCGTTAAAAACGCAGCTCATATTTTTAACACTTTGTCTACTCTGCTTAGCTTAGCATACACTTGTTTTTAGCAATTAGCGAAAGCTCTTCAGATGACTTCCTGTTACAGACCCCTCTGAGCTCAGCCTCCATAACTCCATCTCTCCTTCCTCTTCCCTCCCCAGGCTTCTCCTTTTGGGCTAATTGCAGAGAATTTTAAAATCAGCCCCCCTCCCCTACCCGAGCCCCACCATGGTCAAAATGTGATCCGCTAGCCAAGTCCAAGGCTAAATGCCTCAGATGGTGAACGTCCCCCACCCCACCTCCCAAAAAAACACTTCCCAAACCATCCATTATCAGGGGCAAGTTATTCCAGTTCATCTAATGAGCTTCCTGAAAGCAGTCTGGTGGATAAGTGCTGCAGCCAGACATCCAAAGCATCCAGATGGATCAGAAACACCAAGAGAGGGGGGCTTCAGTAAAATGTCAAAATACCAAGGCTGCGCTTTCAACGGGACGTAAATTAACGGATTCTCACGCGAAACACGCGCTCCTCTGGGATTTAGACAGCGATTTCACAGAGGAAGATGGCAAGTCTCTTCCCATTACAGCCATTGCATTGTCTCCCAACAAACTGAACCCTTTCCCACAAAATGGACGTGGACCAAGACCGGGTGCATTTTTTATCCCAAAGAGTGCAAGTGAACAGCATTTTCAAGTGAAACCGATCAGTTTGCTTATTTCCTCACCTTATTTCCGCACCTATATTTCCACGACGATAATTTGGGCCGCTTCAAGAAAAGCCGTCTTTGCGGTGGTACAATTAAAAATGGGCTTTACGATCCACTGTTCCCCACAGACCTCATTAAACGAGATGCTTTTTGGTTACCGGCAGCCTTTATCTGCTTCGCGATTGTTTAGTTTGTCCTCCGGCGCTGACTGTAAGAATCGTTCTGTCAATCAGACGGTACTGTTGACAACACAAAAACTCTGCAGAAATCAGCAAGGTTTGGAAATAAAAAATTTTTAAAAAATCAAGCGATCAACTCTGCCACATTGCAAGTGATGCCTAATCAGGATATTATTTTGATGGTTTTCCAATAGGCTAATTTCACACGATGAAGTTGCCATAGTATTTTATTTATATGAAGTAACTTGCAAATTGCAAACATTCTAGCTTGTAAATTAGAGTTCCATATCATGACACGGGTGTTTACTTAATGTCTGAGCATGGAAGGGAAAGGGCACAGACATGGGCAGCCCAGCACATGACAGTCTCATGGCCGAGAGGAGGGCATGTGGGCAAGTTCAGATCGTCATTATCTCCCCTGTCGACTCTAACGGTGTGTGCGCTCAGCCTCCTCTAGATCTGAGTGCTGGAGGACTCCTGTATCCTCTCGAAAACCACACTGGCCTATCTGGAGGAGTGTTGAAATTGGTTTCAGTTTTCTCTTACTGCTAAGGGGTCCCTCTCAACTTAGATCGCCGTGCTTATAAAAAAACGATATTACCCGCTATGTTCCACAGGGATCTATTTTGGTTTTTTTCATTATATGAGTTTTCAACTGGTAATGTGTGGGCACAGTGTTGATTTTCACAGCTACGCTGACAATACACAGTTGGGTATATCTGTCTGGCCAGACAGTGATTATAATGTCAATGCATTGCTGGTCTGTTGGACGGGTATAATATTCAGGATGTTTAGGAATGTTATTAAGAAACTTAATGCATAAAGGTCTTCATTATCTTCCCAAAAGCATACTGAGAGTGTTGCACAAAAGCAAAGATTAATATATAAGAATAGGAAAACACCAAGGAATCGAGGAACGGTGCTTCACGCCAAACTAGATTTGCAAGCATATACATCTTATGTAATAAAAACAGCCTCTTCTCACTTATGGAAAACAGCAGAACAGACGATTTAACTGGCCCCCAGTGCAGAGGAGGGAATCGCTGCAATCAGAACTGGGCTCTTTACACAGGGGAAAAAAGACAAATGATATCTCGATGGAAGTACAACAGCATGAATACTAATAAAAACAGAAGAAAATCATCAGTAAGTACAGCAGCAGATATTTGAGCAGATTAAGGTGCTTTGGGTTGTTTTTAAAAGCCAGAATTGTGGAGCAGCGGTCTACATTAGAGGCTGTTCCTCCTAAGACACTCAGAGACGTTGTGGCTGAGCATCCCAGCATCCCATCCTGCCTCCTCCAGATATTCAGAGTCTGAGCTCAGTCGACAGGAGCTTGATGTGCAACGAATCAACAGCACATATTACTGAACCCAGCTGTCAGGATATTTTTAAAACATCACTTTTCTCGGACAAAGTATTTTGAACTGTGTTCTGTATAACGATAGTAATGACTTTCCAAATAACTTTGCAAGTTGATCCCTGCGTAAAAATGTAAAGACACAGAAAGGGCGGAAGTTGATAACGACACTGAAGAAACACAGACGTAAGGTCAAAGGTTTGCCGGAGAATGACTTTTCGTGCAGAATTTGTAATAAATGTCCGCGTGAGAGTTGGGGGAATGTGGGCACATTTTGCACCGCTAACCCAAAAGCTTAGCTACTTTATTACCCGAATCGGGTCCGTTGATGGCTGCATTTCCTTTATGAGTCACACAACAAGGCAGTAAATCTGGGCTTAACATTTAAAGGTCCGGTTACCGTCCCGGCGTCAGCCGGCATTAAATCATTCAAGGGCCCGCATGACCTCTGTTCCACCCCCCTCCAAAACATCCCATCAACCCCATGAAGAATCGTCAGCTCCAACTTGTGGCGTTGCACTGACATTAATAGATCCGTAAACAGTTTAAGGCACCATTCCAGCATATGTCAGTAGGTGCAGTAGCTGAGGCCTTATGGGTAGGTTCGAACGTCATGGAACGTCGACTGACGTCATTTCTAACAGCTGGGGATTTTTGCTTGCGAATTTTCATTTCTAGGATTTAACTATTCACTCACTGTGACGGATTCGAAGCAAATGAGACCAGGGGTGAAAATAAGTTGAAAATGAGACAAAAATGCTTGTGCAGTTTGCATTTTTAATACACAATTCCCCATCAAACTGTATTTTAACTAAAAACCATATAGAGGTATTCAAATGTGTGTAAACGTCCAGGAGTTGTAGACGGATGTCACGTTTACTAGATCTCTTTTAACCAGTACCAAAACCATTACTGAGGCTTATTATTCCATTTACATTTTAGCTATTTAGCAGACGCTTTTATCCAGAGTGACATACATTCAGAAAAGCAAGGTCAGCCAGTCCTGGAGCAATTGGCGGTTAAGGGCCTCGAGCAGGGGCCCAACGGTGACATCACTCTGCCAACCGCAGGATTTGGTCCAGCGACCTTCCAACGCACTGAGCCCCAGACGGCCTGCATGGAAGGCGCTGATATCTTGTTTTGACTCAGAGAGGCTTATTATTAGTGTTTCCATTAGGAGGTCAAAAGCTGAGGGTTGTACCCTGAACATGAACATGGAGGCTGAGCTGGAAGATAAGTTAAAGGCCTGGGAGAAGCAGCTGAACCTGTACCAGACAGGGCTCTTGCAGCTCCAGAAACTGCAGCTTCTATGAAAAAGGGCTTTTTTAAGACTTCCTCAGTTCAACAAGGATAGTTGGGTGAAAACCTTCAGATAAGCAAGTAAATTCTCATTTCAAGATGTCCTGAGATACTGAGGGGGGGGGACGTGTGAGACTTTGAGATTTTTTTTTTGACATTCGGCCAAGCCTCCTGTGAGGTTTCTCATGAGGAAAATGGTGAGTCTTAGCGTTAAGTCTCATCTTTATGGCGTACTAAACTGCTTGTTTTTTGTGGGGGATTTTTTTTAATGGAGAAGAAATAGAACAGAAGACCTTTAGCGCAGATGAGTGGAGCCTGGGGAGGGCAAGCCCATCCACTTTTGAGGACTTGTGCATTTCAAGCGGCCTCCACAGAAGAGTGAGAGGAGTCCATCATGGTTCCCATAAGCGACGGACAATCCCTGTGTGAGGCTGCTCATTCAGCTGTGCTGGGGGGCTTAAAGCTGCCATTGAGGGTCTGTCACCCGAGCCCCCTGCGCAGGCCCAGGGAGGCTCCCCACCCCCTCACACACTGCCCGCCTGTGTTTGTTGGGTCTGAAGATTCTGTGGGCCGGACTGGTAGAAGTCCAGCGAAGCCCAGTCCAAGCCCAAGGTATTCTTCAATCATGGTAGAAGGCTGGCTCCCCCCCCCAGCCCCCCAAGACTGGCTTCCCTGGTGATCTTACAGGGAACAAGAATGCACCTTGTTTGTGAGTGCTTGGCTCTCGTGGACGGTTAGTGGAAAGGTTTTGGGGTTCAGTGGGGGGAGGGGTTAAGAGCTGAAGTGCTTCGGCGCATGCGGGGGGCTAGAGAGAGGGGCGAACAGCCTCTCCATAGACTCATAAAACACAGCACTCCCCCGCCAGTAAAGAAATGTGAGCCGATCACTAACTCATCATCACTAACGAACTGCCTGCGGTCAGTGAAGAGAATAACTCCTCGTTTAAAGGCCCTTTTACATCATAAAACCACATGATCACATGACCATGTGACCTCTGCTCCACCAAAACACACATTTTCAGGAATTTAGACTAATTTCAAGTATCTTAAAGCATATGAGCTGCATAGAGACATAACGAATCAAAAAGTTTGTACAGTGGTGAGTAACTTAATACAAAAATGCTCTAGGCATCGCATCTGTGAGTGTAAATCTGCTTGCACATTAAGGACAATCTGCTTGTGCGTTGTTCTCCGTCACCATGATTTGATGCTCACCATTCGATCGTAGCAACACTGCCGATACGATATTGGGGTCATGCATGAAAACTTAGGTCACGCCTCATCTAGACTGAAACCAAGCTCCAGTCACATGATCAAATTATGTCCAGACATATGTAACAATTGATACTGTCAGATGACAGTTCCGGAATCTTCTGCTTGAGTATTTTCTGTTCTTATCATACTAACGTTAGCAATGCAGAAGCTTTAATCGCTATCACAGATGCGGCGCTGCCTTCGTCAAACTGCCTGACCGCAGCAAAGAGGTCCTGTAAGAGCACAGGGATGGAGAGAACGTGTCAGTGAGGGTGAAGGAACGTGGACTCAGCAGCAGGGCGGGAAGGGGGGGGGTTGGGGGATGGCGGGTTCCCTGCCCCTCTCAGACAGCGGATGAATAATCACCTCAGAGCCTCAACCTGACACCAGCATTTTCAATGGCGCGAGCTATTATGTCTTGATTAGTGGGGGGGCGGGGGATGCCAGCTTTAGACCATGCATGCATATCTGTGTGGAATAAATGATTAAAAGTGTCCCCTTATCCTGTCTCCCGTGGCACAGAAGCATCGTGCTTTGACCCTCACCCCCGGGACTCATGCCCTTGAAATTATGCACACTTAAAAAACAGGAAGTAATGCTCGTAAACATTAAATGGAATTAAAATAATTAAAAATAGACAATTAGCGGCAGCGTGTTGGGCGGGCCGGGGGGAGGGGATGTAGCGCGACTAGAGAGAGGCGAGTCAAGGGAAACGAGCCGCCGTTTCCCAGCGGGAACAAACATCTGCATGTTTGCAGAAGTACGTCGCGTGTCGGACGGCCGCGTTGCGGACTCCCGCAGGGCGTGATCGATGGGTCTGGGGGAGAGGGGTGGCGGTGGGGGGGGGGGCCAGGAGCCCCAGCAGTATCAAATGGATATATAATCATACCGCAGCCAGAGGAGAGGAATTGTGGGTAGCGCGCAGCCGCGAGAGTCACGTCGCTAATCGATCCTCCTCGCCGACGCCGTAGCAACAGAAGTCACATCTGTAAAAGGAAGTCATTGTGGGATCATCCCCGCAATGGGTCAGTCTCCATCGCGTCTCCCCTTGGAAGTGTGGTGCAGAGAGGACAGGATGGAAGAATACCAATAAGAAGCTGGGAAGCAGCAGCATCAGTCTCCTCATTCAATTAGCGTCATGCTTTTGTTGTTCTTTTTTAGAGACCCAGGAAGGTGCATTCACAGCGATAAAACACCGACTTCTCGAGTTGAGGGCGTCCATGAGCGATTAGGAATAAATCTGTGGCTTAGGACAATGAGTATGTGATCAGTAGGTTGTTAGTTCGAATCTCAGCGTCAGGAAAGTTTAATTTATGTCAGAAAAACTGGGTTGAGGAGTTTGGTTTTACGGGTGCGCAGATAGAGCAGATCAAAGTGCAGTGTGTGCATGAGGGTAGGGGGCGCGATCTACCCCAACTTCACCACTGGCGCCTTAAACGAGACCCTTAAGGCTCCAGTTTCTATGCGGATTTTCTGATCCTACATCCTCAAGGATCAATGTCACCTTAGATAGAAGCATCCGCCAAATGAACAAAATATATAAATATTCGCAGATCGATATTTATTATGAAGAAAGGAGACACGTACGTGGCAAACATATTTGCTTAACAATATGACCGTCACGTGCTTGTTTCTCTCGCTTGCCTGCGCCGTGTCTGTTTCCTCCGCTGGCATCCTCTGCTCTTAATTTGCAGCTAAGCTCTTCTTCTAATTCTTTCCCCAATTAAGTAATTGCAAGTCCACTCTAATTATCTGCCAACAGCGCGCCCGTCAATGAAGCAAGCATACCTCTGAAAACGCCGTCTGGTCCTTTCTATTGAGTCCTCACACTGCGTCAGCGAATAAGAGCTCATTACTATAAAATTAAACGCCTCTGCTTTTAATCCCAAGCAGTGCTGGCCGCCTTCCTGTTGGCTCCGGCAACTCTGCCGGGAGCACAGGAGCGCGGTGAGGTGATTTACGGCCGAGCCGAAGGAGCCTTCAGAACGAAAACATAGAGTATACACAAAGTCCAGAGTGTTTCAGTGTTTCGTGTGCAAAAAAAGTATAAGGATTCACCAGAAACCTGTCCTCAAGTTGCAGAATAATTCAGACATCCATCAAGCCGTCTTCCATAATTATGCGGGAAGCAGGAGGACACGAGGCAGAGAAGCACCGGACATCTGACCCACCTCGAGACACCGGTTCACCAGACTTCGTCTTTTTGGACTGTGGTGGGAAAAAGTGCAGCACCTGGAGGGAATCCAAGCGAACACAAATCCAAGCCCGTGGCACATTCGACTCACGATCTGACCCCGAAACACTCATCTGCAGTGTCCATTAGGTCTCAGTTTACTTTCAATGTTTTTTTAAGAGTCTTAGGGGTTAGTGCGGCTCCTCCACGGCTTGTGTGCAATGGAGAAGGGGGATCCTGAGAACAAACGCCCTGCGATGAGCTCCGAACGTGGGGCTTACAAGCTTCCACCGGTGACAGAGGACCAAAGGTTGGCTTTCCCTCCAGCTATCAATAGCTGGCCTCTTTACTCTGGACTGCTTCCAAAACTACCCAATTACTGGTCCCCACAGTAAGGCCATCACAAAGGAGTATGGTACAACCGTCAGCCTCCAGTTTGTTTCTGCTATTTTTTCCTCTCTTTTTCTTTCTTTTTTTGTGTGGAAAGATACATCACAGTACTGAAGAAGCCTGGAAGTAAACATCTTGTGAGAGAAAGAACGCTATAAAGCATGCCTTAAAACCGAGATACAAGGAGGAAGAAAGAGTCACAGCCACACGTAGTTCAGAGCTAAATGTAATAATTCTGCAAATGGCAGTTTGTCAGGGCAAATTAGGTCATGCTCAATCAATGTTACACTAATTTTACATCTTTCACAAACAGCCACCTTGCCCCATATTCAAGTGTGAACCTTTATGTTTACCACAAAACTGACTCAGATCTTTTCTTCACTTTTTCCTGAAGTTGGTCATATGCCATCATGGAAGCCTGGGATAATAAGATCATTAGCATAGCTGCATTAATCCTCTGCTAAACAATCATGCCTAAGCGCGATGCATCCACACCAAGCGGAAACCTCACAGGCTTTGAATTTACAGGCATTGCAAAACCAGGAGCACAACGATTTTCTGAAGAAAAAAAAATTATCATTGATGCTCCTTGGACTACTTTTACAAGACCATTTGTACCGGCCTGTAGTTGTCTTGGTATTTGTCCTGAGAAAACACCTCCGGAATGCTTCTGTCAGACTACCTGTCCCCAAGCTGGAAGTAAAATGCACGAGAGTCTTTCAGAAAATGAAAACGAAAGCTTCAATGGACACCCCCACGGAAATATGGATTCCGTGAGCTCTACAGGGAGGAGCGGCACGGAATCCCTCGATGATGCTGTGAGAGACTGACCAATAATTACACGAGATGTTTGAATGTGGTCATTGTCGCTAAATGTGGCGTAACCAGTTATCAAGCGTAAAGGGACAATTTACTGTTCCTCAACGGGGACAGTCAGTGTTGTGTAACTGTTTTTTTTTTCCCATAAATAAGTGAAACAACCTGTTTTTGATATTTTTTTCACTGAGTTTCTCCATGTAATATTCACCTTAATGGAAGATCTCAGAAAATTCGGCGTCAGACGTCAGACGTCAGGTTATTTCTAAATCCACATCCTGGGCTTTTCTGTAGCTCATCACCCCGGAGGAGCCCCTCCCTCTTACACTTTATTGACGCTCCATTACTATAAGAAACTTTGATTTCCCTTTCAAGCGAGTACCAAATACTTCTATACTCATATCTCCCTAAAACCACTTTTTCCTCGCAATAGAAAGTGTAATGATACAACAAAGAAAACTTTATCTGGGTCAGTCATGGGTGTAGCTAGTGATTTCAGGCCCCATGAACACGTATCATTTTGAGTCTTCGATCCAGACTAATAGAATTATATTTGAAAATGTTTAGGTCCCTAGTCAGTCAGGGGTCCTTGGACTTATCCAAACCCCGCCTTTTACGGTGCCCCTGGATGCACCTATGACTACTCAGCCATGGACGCAAAGATTCTCTTGGACCCAGAAATACAGACAACGATAAGAATGATTTTAGTACAGAATACGGAGACTAAAGCGTTGCTTCAGGACAAGACAACCACGCCAGGATTTCTAACAAAGGAGGTATCATAAAATAAATCTTGCTGTCTCGTTATTAAATAACTATTGGCTCTCGAAAAACCAGACCTGATATAATCAATCCGTGATTAATGTATACATAGTATACACATGAGGGCCAGCCCCTTGCCCTATATATCTTCAGAAAGCAAAGTGTGTACCATGTTTCATAAAAAAATATTCTGATAGTTTTTTTTTATTTATTCAGCAGAACTTAGAATGTATCAGGGAGATTTTAGAAGCATGGTATGACTAAATATCTAAGATTTAGCACTGGAAATTCACCTGGCATTATTTAGTTAGAATTAAGCGTCTGTGTCATTCACTCTGTGTTTGCAAGGCTTTCATCTTGAAGCAGGTTCTGAAATCGTTTAATGTTTACTGTAGGAATGTAGGTTGCAAATTGCAGTGTGATTCTGTGAGTGTTAAGCCTCGATTCAAAACCCATAAACAGCTCTAATTGCTCTGAGGGTTATCTGCGCCTCTGCAAAGCTAGGGGCTTCGTGCCTTCGCTAGAAACAAGGAAAGCTGAAAATTAGTCTGTGTAAACCAGAATATATTCAAGAGTCACATAGGAATGCTAAGTTTTTTTCAGGTGTGCTGTATGAATGCAGGAAAACGGAGAGAAATATTCAGCTCTATACCCCAAGAAAGCTTTGATGAAATGATTACAGGCAGCTCTCGGCTTAAGTAACATCTGGGTGAAAAATATCTGAGATACTGAGAGTTTACGGAAATGCTAACACAAAAAGGCAACATGCCTGTAAATAAATGTAAACTTTATCTTTTCATTCCTTTATTATTTATTATTAGCATATTTTTGCTGTACGTTTTTTTTCCTATAAGGTGGTCTGAATGGTAAGGAGGGTAAATCTTACTTGCATAAAAATTTGACTTACCGAAGTGTTTCTGGAATACATCGCTTATGTCAGTAGAGAATGGTCTGTATCTTGAAATTCTGATTGTTTATGGGTTGTTTAAGTCCCTCCCCACCCCCCCCATCAACATGATCAGCAAGGTCTGAAGATCTTGCCTACCTGTACATCTGCTATCTTCTGGGTCTTACTACAGGGAAGGTCGTAATTGCCGTCTCATGGGAACGCCAGTGTTGCCGGGTTACCAGTGCAACCTCACGAAAATCACTGGTAGGTGTGTCCTAAATGAGCAGCTCAAGGCCAGAACCTCAGATCAGTTCCCTTCTCCTCTAATTCTGGTATAAGGGTGTTTTGGCATTAGATTAAACGCTGTTAAACGGCTCAATTTCACCCCTTGTGGATTTCAGCTGTTTACGCAAATCCGGATGCGGCCCCCACACGCCCTGCCCACCAGTGAGAAGTGGTTTAGTGTAGATTTGAACTGCATTACCCTGTGTGTGTTGGGCCATCACCATGGCGGGGGCTGTCCTTGGGACATGGGGGGGGGGGAGGAGGTTTGGCTACCACAGTTAGAAAAGCTTGTATTCCAAACTGGGATGGATTATTACAAAGAAAAATGCTGGCAAACGCTACTTCCAAAAAAACAGGGAGATAATATGCTGAAATATTTTGATGCTGGATAAAATTGTACAGATTGCCATAATGGGAAAACGATTTAAGGGTTTTTTTTGAGGATCAAATGGTTTGAGAGAAAGTTTGGCCAGTTAAACCTTTTGGTAAGACCCATAAAAGGGTTTGGTAGCACCTTCATAAACCATGTGTTGAGATTTTATAAATAAAACATTTAGTGTTCATAAATGTTTATGTCAGAAGGCAGAGAAGGCAGGGACGCCTCAGAGATGTGTTACGTTAAAGATTCACACCTGCCGATGGCTATGACACAGTTCTACATTCGCAATGCAGTACTCACATGAATTCTGTACAGTTATTACGAACTGATCCATGCACCGGTGCTGTGAAGCTCTTTCATAAAACGTCTTTCTCGGACTATTTTTATTCGTCATGAAAGAATTTTTTTCCATTGATATTCAGTCACATTTGATTGATCCAGTAGCTGCGGACACTGGCTGTGTCACCCTTAACATACAGGCTCCTGCTCAGTCCAATTCTCCACTCAGACTGCATTAAAAGGGCTTCCTGTGTGTAATACATGCATTTTTATTATGCCTCTTGCCATGATTAATTAATCTAAGAATGAAGCATCTAATTTGACCTTACAGGCCTATTTCATTTACTGGAAATAAAAAGAATTTACTCTCTTACAGAAAAACAATACGATCAATTATCACATGAATAACAGAAAATTTAAACTTCATACACACAGAGAGAGAGAGAGAGAGAGAGAGAGAGAGTTGTACAGATCTTTGTAGGGACTCCATATTCATTTCTATCTGAAAAACCCTAATCGCAACAATAACAAGCTACCCAGCCCTAACCTTTACCAAACAAAAGCATGTTCAAAATCAAGAGTGCAAATTTTTTTTTTCTTTTTCCCCTTGTGGAAACAATGGTCCGCAAAGTCAAAATAACAGGCTTTATTCACATTGTGGGGACACTTGGACTCCATAATATGATATATACATAACCCCCCTCACCACACACACACAGGCTAAGTCTAACTAAATAGTTTAGCCCCAGGTTGTTCAACTTACTGCAGTAATACCCTGCTCGCCACGTCGCATCAGTATTATACAAACAAAGAAATACGCATACTTAAAAAATCCAACTTTGCACTGTGGAAAATGAAAATCAGGACACATTGACTGCAGTTATATAAAATACACACCTCTCACTGCAGATATATTTACCCTAAAGAGAAACAGATGAGCCGAAGTATAAATACAAATACAATTACGCTGTTCGATATATCAATGGCACTATAAGGACATGGCAGCTCTAATATGGAAAATATTTACCTCTAAATCACTTGTTCCGCTAGACACCATTAAGATGAAATAATTTACGTTATATAGAGCAAAGGGAAATATTTTAAGCTTTTTGCATCTAGGCTGATCTGTCAACAAAGGAATTAAAACGTAGCAAAACGAAAAAGAAGCCGATTAATTTTCGGCAAAGTATAAGGATTAAAAAAGTTAGAGAACGGCTGTAGTGTTAATGAAACACCACCAACACCCTCCTTTCCTACCCCAGGTATCAGTAACTTGTGACAAAGACCTTTAGCATAATAACACGAAAACGTTTTGGAAATTAAAAAGTTTTTTCTTCTTGCAGTGTTTTACACTGGAGTTAATTTGAGCCTATAATTGTCATTAAATATTTTTTTCCATGAAATCTTAAGGAGTTCCTACATTATCAGAACAGTGGAGAGAGAGGACAGTAAAGCGGAAGCAGTTTATCCGGCGTTTTAATAAAGGCCGTTCAAGTTATTACAAAATGTAGCATTAGGCGTATATTCCCACTGTCTGGCACGGAATGACCCGCATCCCTTCACCCTGCTGGGGGGAGTCAGCAATCCCGGCCTGGGGGGCGGCTGGTATCGGGATCGGTCGGGCACTCTTACCCAGTCAGTGTCCAGCTCCATTATCTCTCCTTTCCACAGGTCACTCGCTCCTGCCAACTGCGAAGGAGTCTTTTCTGCATAAACGTAATAATATTGATAGGAGAGCCATGTGGGCGAATTCCCCCCCAGCCCGGGAACGGCGCTGTCTGCCTGCCAGTCACCCCCCCCGGCTCCAGATTTCAATCCCTCTCCTTACTGCCAAGGTTACAAACCGGGATTAATACAGGAAGTGCCTCTCAGTGCAATCTGCCCCCGTTCAGGGAGGCGCCGCGTATCGCCAAACAGCCGCGCTTTGCCAGTCATCCTCCTTTCTGATTGTTTGGTGTATTTTTTAGCCCCTGTTTGGCGCCCCTCTGTTCATCGTGCCGTGATATTAGGTGATTAAAAAAAAACTGACATCTCAGACAGTCCGGGAATTATTAACTGCGTCTGTTCACCTGGGCAGAAACACTGATGCGTATTTTATAGATATGCTAAAACCGTTGAAACTCATGTTTATCCTTAATAATGACACAAAGACACAAAGGAGCTTAGCAAAGTCGCTCAATACACACGAGTGTTGGTTTTCTTTCGCATTATATGCATTTTTAGCACATTTTATGCCCCGTTTCATATGATATCGGTTAGTAGGCTTATCCTGAGGTTCTCCTGAGTTTATGTAAATATGGTGGCAAAAAGTACGACGCGGATGTTATTACGCTGTGAAGATGGATGAATATTCATGTGCAGATCTTCAAATCGATCCACTTATTTTCAGAGTGATGAAGGTTGAGCAATGAAAAAGTGCAATAGGCTTAATTGACAGATCAATATTGACGAAGGGTTCTGAAACATTAAAGCAAACAGGAATGTGAAGATGCTTTCTTGAACAAAAGCCAAACAGAAAAGTCACATTTTTACCTTAGGTAAGTAAATGCAAATTTTTGTAAATGCGGTTGCATATAGAAAATTGAATGCAGTCTTAGAAGAATTGAGAGATGGTGACGTTGCACTGAAAATTATTAGGCCTACCATCTTTTGCTCACATGAAACTGTTTCGGAATTATCAGTCTCTTATCTATGCTAATTAAAAACGAAGAAAGGTGGATAGTGAAGGCAGAGCTGCTCACCAACATGGAGAATCTGAGGCGCTTCCCTGAGCGGCTTCGGCACAGACTGCTCTCTGAATTGTTTGCTCACCCTGATGTTCAACATCATGCCATTACCATCCAGGTCATTTCTTACTGCAGCAACAGTATCTATCTATCTATCTATCCATCCATCTGTGCTCTTGAAATGAACGTGTTAATTATTGCGTAAAATATCTAGCACATTAAAATAACGCAATTAACACAGCTGCGTTTTGTTAACTTCCTATGTGGGGGCTGGCACGTGACACGGGCAACCGACATAGTCGTGTAGTGCATTATGCGAAATCAGCATATTGTGTAGACACCCGTGCGGGAAATTTCAGGTCCAAAAGGCACAAATTGATAACTGGTTGGTAGGAACAAAATCTATCAGTCTTTCCTTGGCCTTGTGTCCATGCTGAGCGTATGGGATAACGTGGTAAAGCTTGGCTTGAGACCAGCCCTCCGCCACACACCTTCCAGATGTCATCCTATCAACACTGGTTCATCTGACCGTTTTTATAAAGATACTGCACTGACCCTGTAAGTGTGTCGGGTAACTACACTGCAAAGTTTGCCAACCAAAATAGTTAATCTAATACAGTCCGGATTTCAGAATCCGAAGTTAATAGCAATGAATATCAAATATTTTTAGATTAGATTTGGTACCATTTTGGACATATACGCTTAAAAGACAATGCATGAAATAGAACCTAGTTTAATTTAAGGCCTTGTATGTTATAGTAATATAATAATGAGTATTATTGACTACTATACTTCTCCTTGTCACGCAAAGCTAAGAACAAACTCGCACTAGGCCTAGTGAACAGTAGCACTGAAAGGTATGGAGGTCGGGGATGAAATCTCTCTTGTCAAGCTTTAATCCTCTCCACAGATATATAAAGAGACGTCAAACTCAGCGGTTGACATGGTCACTCAAACTTTCAGCTCCACCACTGGGGAGATGAGAAGCTATCAGCAGACAGAGGATGAAAGAAAGACTTTTTTTGTCGTCTTTCATTCTTTCATATTAGTGGCTCAGGATCTGCCACTCTGCATTCACAATAGCTCACTGCTCAGCTAAAAATCTATCTGGGTTTTCAATCACTTCCAAAAGTTCTTTTTTTCTTCTTCTTAAATGTCGAGACAATTCAGACTGGGTTCAAAAAGGTCCTGAGGTAAACAGTTAAATGATGAGAAGTGATCCAACGTCCAAGATTTTAGCAAAAAAGGCCGAATTGTGTGTGACACTCCAGCCCGTATTTCTATAACTTTACCTCAGCATATTCTCTGCTTTTCTGGTAATTCATCCTCCACGGTAAGATGACACAGCTGTTGTTTTCCAAGACCTGACGAAACAACGTGTAAGTAGAGAGACTGCTGGTTTATCTAAGAGGATGAAAAACTGTACAGGGAGATCGATGCCTGAACACAGGCAGGGTCTGCAGGCGTATGAAGTGCATATCAAGGTCAGCTGTGGCCTGGATCATTTTATTCCTTCCCTTGGTGCTGCCTCAGAGGGCAGGCATTTGAACATAAATGAAACACAGCAAAAATCAAACGGGCATTTAACTCTGCAAGCCTCCAACTAAAGCTGTCAGGTCTTCAAGAAAGTATCCTAAACAAGCGCCATGCAAAACACGTGACGTTCACCGCTGATTACAATTAGTAATTACGGATCACTAGTAAATGAAACATGCATTCAGATTATGAATAATGCAAAAGTAACACAAAAGCATGGCGAGATATATGAAAACCTCCCACACCTTCCAGTGACCAATTGCTTGTTATGTTTGGAATGGCTCTGATGATCTGTTGTGGTTAACAAGGTAACTGACAATGTAAAAAAAGAATGAGCTTCATAAAATACAGCAGCCCTTCCCAATCAGGTCCTTCGGTACCTGCAGCCAGTCCATGTTTTCGCTCCTACCGGGAGCTGGGAGCGAGCAAAAACATGGACCGTCTGTGGCTAATGCCATGCCGCTCATTTCACTGACGTCTAGGCTTAGGACCTTCTCATATTCCTCCTCACGAAGCTCAAAAAACCAAAACATTTAGGTGGTGTGCAAGAGTCAAAGCTCACCCTTGGCTAAACTTAGGGACTTTTGTAAAATGATAATGTGTCATCTTTGATGCACGTTGCACGTTGTAGTTTGCAGTCGTCTGTAGAGCACGTTGTAGTTTGCAGTCGTCTGTAGAGCACGTTGTAGTTTGCAGTCTCAGCCCGATAGTATCAAAATCCAGATGTAACAGAGTCTGATGCCATGGCTCTTTTGCTAACCATGGCTGAAAAATGTCACACAGCGGCAAAGAAGCACATTCAGCGTACAGTAATTTACCCGTGAAAGTAAACAGAAGGACTTGTTACTACCCTATAAACAGCAAAGGATTCTGTGCCTGCTTTTCAGCTGATTGGGACACGCAAGTTACTCAGGGGTCATGCCTGGATTCTCTCTGCATAGAAGAGCAGAAACAAACCACCACGATAAAATAAAGGTTTAATACCTAAAATGAGCTGGTGGAAATACGAGATGTTTTTGGGTCTGATCTGTGGAGCAGGTCTGTGTGTGCTGTCGAGTCGTGTATTCCTTTCACTGACAGTAGGTGGCACTCCAGGACCATGTAAAGGAAACGGTAAGCCTTCCTTCCGCAAAAATCCCACATACCGGCTTGTATCGGGAGAGAAGGTAAGTCATATTTTCGCGTGTCTGTCATGTTCATAAACTGCAGATCTGTGGCTGATGTCCACCAAACGACGGCTTCTCTTTGTCTCACGTGCCTCTTGAAGAATGCAGGGCTCTGTCCACGGGGAACAGTGCTGGCCAAAGGATCCTGTGCAGTCCTGTGGCTGCAAAAGCTGGAATGTCGTTTGGAAAAACCTATCCGTGTGTTTCATCGAGAGGTGTCCCGCCTTGTACCCTGAAAGGTATCAGAAGACGCTGAACTCACTTCAGCTATGGCGTATAGTCAAATTATCTAATGTGACTGAGCCTCACATATGAAATAGCAAAATAGCGACAAGAAAAATCCATCTGTCAGGGTTATACACTGTCTGTCTAACTGCAGAACAAACAAAAGAGAGACTTTCTTAAATTAACTCTTAACATTATTGCATCAAAACTAGTTTTTTTTTTTTTTAACGATGGATACACTCAGGTTTAAAATAGTCACGTTAAACAGACTATATTATCTGTAGGCTTTAGAAACTTGCTGCAGAGTTACATACACTGAGAAGATCCCGTGGAGACACTTACTGAAATGGTCTCAGATTTTTTTGACTAAACAACTGCACTTATTCTAAGAGTGCACTATCACTGAAATTGGTTCTATTGAAAGTGGCAGGAGGCGGACTGCATTCCCAAATTGGGCTATTAGAGACAGTTTTCAGCAATATTATGAGGACGATTACACCTCAATGAGAATGAATACATGGATATAATATCTTTGATTCTGTTTTGTTTCTTGATTTCTCTATTCTATAGGAAAACTTTAACATTTCCTTGGGACCATCAAAACATATGTGTATAAATATGTAGCAAGTATACTGTGTACATACTACCATTATTAAAGTTCCATAATTGTTCAGGTGGTCACAAGTTAAAGTTTCCTGTGTGTTTTTCACAGTCAAGATTGCTGTTTGTTATACTGGCCAAGCGTGATGCTGAATCCTTATTGACTTCACAAAATGTCAATAAGATGAATTGGTTTGCATCATTCAGTAAGAGGGATGGGCATCTATATTTAATTAATCTTAATTAATGTGAGAGTAAATCTTTTCAAACAAATTTCTTTGAACGGTTCTGCCTTGCTTTATTTTGAAATGATGCGGACGATGAAGGGAGTCTGGGGGCTGAAACAAAAACTCAAAATGTGTCAACATTTAAAATGCCACTATGACACCGAAGCTGTCAATTGTGTAGAGGAGTTCCTATCTGCCTGAGATCAGGTGTGGGTCATCACAGACCAGGTAGGATGAAAAACCTGATGGATACTGGCACTCCAGGACCAGGGTTACCGCACCCGGGTCTATTGGATGTGAAAATGAGAGATCCAGAGCAAGTCATAGGTCTTACGAAGACACTGTACATTGGACAGGAATGTAGATCATGATGAAACCATGTGGTTCGTTCTTGGTGGAGGAGTGAGACGAGGATGTGTATTATTATGTATTACGCATGTATAAAGTCAGGATGGCATGGTTGCTCTGACGCTAGGGATCTGTGCAGGCAAGAAACAATCACGTCAATGCCGAGAACGGTTCTACTCCCTTGGGCCATTGAGAAGGCCCTTAACCTGCATTTGCTTTGTCCTGGGTATGACTTTAACCTACATTCAGCCTTGCGAGAAAGTCCTTCAACTTACAGGGAAATCTTGGGGGTTGGTGGCAGGATTGGCACTCCAGGCACTGGGGGAAAAAACTTCACAGTGTTCTACTCCATTCAAACCAGTGTGGTGTTGAGCAGAGGTGGAAATTTCAGGTCCAGAAAATACAAATCCAGATCGTGATTTAGTTTCAACCAACCAGTTGAGCATAAAGAGTCACAGCTAGAGAGTACTCCACTGTTTGGTTGAAACAAAATCCTGGTCTGGATTTGTACTTTCTGGACCTGAAATTTCCACCTCTGGTGTTGAGGTATCACCTGCCACACAGATGCACTGAGGTTTCATCCTTGCAGAGGTTTTTTCGTGCGGTGGTGCTCAGCTCATGTGAAGAACATACGATGAGAGCAACTGGACGAGACAAGAACGAACATGGACTCAAGAGTGAAGAAACATCATGGACTTCACCAAATCTCAGCCACCTCATCTTCCAAAGGTCCCAGCTGTTCCTGCTGATCACCTCCCAGTATCCTTACATAACATCCCCTTTTCTGAGATCTCTTCTTTGTGGTACTTATTTCTACTAAAGCAATTTAAGGCAAAATTACTGAAACAATAACATAGTTTTCTGAGATGTCCAGGGCTTCTCTAGGGAAATAAAAACAGGTCTTCAGGCAAATAAAAGCTACTCCAGGAGACAAAGAATATTCAGATTTTTTAATACTCTCCACCTGTCCCTCTCAAATGATCAACAATTTAATAGTCTGGAACTAGGAAAGATAAACATTCATGACAGATTTTTTAAAGCATATTCTGTTTCTCGTTGAATGCAGTGATTCCCCATATTCTAGAGGGAGGCTTGATTAATTTGGTTACTTTTCTTACGCCAAGTTTTCAGTAAGTTTCGATGACTATTACGAATCCTTCCATCTGTGCTATGTTAATTGAGAAAAGGTGAACACAATTCTCACCCACTCCCACCACAGCGGTGTTCACCGTGTACATGGAGTTATTTTATTTGGTCAATGCATTATTAGGAAATATAGTTCATTCGAGTTCGATTTCACGCATGCTGCTTCCAGGGAAATGCTCCGCATTTTTCTTATCTTTGTTAATAGGGAGTAGACGGCCACTGAATGCTCAAGTTTAGCGTTTCGTTTCTCTGAAATATTGTAACCGCACTGTAAAAATATTGTAGCGATAAGTCTTCGTCAAACTCAATCCGCCGTGTTAATTGTGAGAAAAGAAGGGCCGCCGAAGGATATCGAATAGCTGCGTTTTATGTCGTTTTTGTTTGTGAAATATTACAAGTGCACTAGGAGAACGCTGACATATCAGCAGCCGAGACTGTTCTGTACCAGCTGCTTGCTAGATATGTCAAGTGAAAAGTCCAGGTTGCAGAAAAGGCAAAGTCACCAAACATCTCTGAAGTACTGAAGCTGAAGTACGGGGAAGGACAACACTGGTGAAATGGCCCAGATACTACAGACAGATCTTCTCTAACCTTGGCTGAGGTTTCTGCGAGTATTTTGAGACGGTAAGGAGGAAGTATGTACGTTCTCTAAGTGACATCACCCTTTGGATTTGAGTAGAGTTGTTCTCCGCCGTTGGCAGGGTAGTGTATTTTAGAATAACCGTTTCCCTGGTAAGCTGTGCCTATGTAGACCTCATTCCCAGCTGGTACCCATGCCTGTTAGTTAATACATCAAAATCAAGGCCTAAATGTGTGAAGCACTGAAATGTGGAATTGTTTTTCGAGTCACAAGCCTGAATATAACTGACAATAGGCGCATTTCACACACAACCTGTTCATAATCACAAGGAGAGAAAATCTCCCCGAAAGCACGGCTCTCCTTGCTGAGCTCTGAATGATGAGATGACTATGAGGACGCCGAACAAAAGGGGTGTAGGCGAGGAGATCTCATCCAGGCCACACTGCTGTAGCTGTAGGTGGATTAGCATTAACAAGTCAGCCCTCAAAGAATTCCCATCAATCAGTATTTGCTGCATAATTTTGTCATTTGCTATTGTTTATGGAGTGGCTCTGATATTGGCTTCTGAAAGCTATTGGCAGTAATTATCTGATGCCTGAAATTGTACTCACAGGCAGAAGCAGTGAATTAAGTTGATTTGCTATCCTGTGCAATGATTTTACAAAAAAAAAATCTATTAACTCATTCTGTACCAGATGTGCTCTTTTATAAACACCGATATTCATGGGGTCAGTTGACTTAATATAGAATGAGGTCCTGTAATCAGAATTAAAGATTAATATTTGGTAACGCTTTACATTAACTGCACCTTCATAAAGTATTCATAATGCATTCATAGAACATTCAGTGCACCTTCATAATGCATTCATTGAACATTCAGTACACCTTCATAATGCTTTTATAATACTTTCATAGAACATTCACAAGTTTGTTAGGTATAATTACAGCCGTCATTTAATGTTCATTTAAAGTATTACGAATGCATTGCTTTATAACTTGTTGAGGTATGTTTACATGCCGCTTATGAATGTTCTATGAACGCATTATACTGTAAATGCATTATGAAGGTGCAGTTAATGTCAACATTACTTAATATCTTAGAATCAGTCTAGTTGAAGACAAACTAACACATTAGTCGCATTAGACTTTTTTTTGGATGAAGTTCAAGTGTGGTTGCACTGAATTCAAAATGTTGAATGTCTGCTTGCAGCAAGTACAAGAGATTCACACAAAGGGCCTCCCTGGTTTTTTCGTTGTGTGTTCGTTACCATTTTTATTCTGTTTGATGTTCAGGCTGATTTTAACAATGGAAGAAAAGCTAATATGGTAAGTGCATGTTTTATTTCTGGGGATGAGAGAGTGCATGCATGCCGTGTGGTCACTAAACAGAAAACTGCACAGATGATTGCGTCTGTATTTCTGCTTGGAGTAATGAATCGATCGATTAAATAATTGCCCCAAAATCACAGTGCTGTACAAAAGGCACTATGGAATAACTCTGAGTTACTGCTAAACTTAATGACCCCAACAGAGTTGTGGGTCTTCATTTGTGGCAGGGCTGCTCGGGTAACCAGATTTTTAGTGGATTTCATTCCCAAGAAAAGTCTCATAAGGCATACGAGCAAATAAATGAGGCACGAGGGCTCAACAGGTCAACGCTGAAGCTAATGCACGGATGAATAAGTCAAACACCACATGGTTTTATTCTAGGAAATGCAACTGGAAGGTTTTTTTTGTTGGCAAAACAATACAAGTGAAGGCGCAAGTACTTGTGGGAGGGGCAGCCTTAAAACCTTTGTTGAAAACTGGAAAAAGTAAGTATGGAAAGACCTCAAATATACCTGCAGCAATAGCCATTATGCTCACACGAAATGATAAGTAACAGGATCTGTGCAGGCTTAAAAAAAAAAAAATCAGGAATTGGGAATTCCATTAATGTTTTAGTCAGATATTATGCTGAAAGGTTAGCAGCTACAAGCAGAGCGGAGCGAATCCCTAATTACTTGACCATAATTTGAGTGCTGGGGGCCCTTCTAATAAATACAATAAAGTAAAAGAAGTCCAGCCACTCCCACAATTCTCTGTTCCTATCATATATATAATACCAGAGAGGGCAGCATGGTACAAACCAAACCTTTCGTTGGCTGAAGGCAGTTTGATTTAATAACTTGGTATTTTTCCAGCAATTACATTACATGTGCCGCTGGAATTCTCGTGCATGTTCCTGCACCTTGAATACCAAACATCTCACTTTTAATGAAATCTAGGAGAGAGTCACTTTGCGGTGGCCTGAGTTGATATGTTAACAGCGCCGAATTGTGTCGGTAGCTGAGCTAAGGCCCAGCTCTTGGGAAGTTCCCTCTGGCCACACACGTGCACACAGTAGCAGTGGGCATTCCAGTTCCAGAAACTACAAATCCAGACCAAGATTTTGTTCCT
Organism: Mormyrus proboscirostris; assembly: GCA_026779585.1. Taxonomy (NCBI): domain Eukaryota; kingdom Metazoa; phylum Chordata; class Actinopteri; order Osteoglossiformes; family Mormyridae; genus Mormyrus; species Mormyrus proboscirostris. The sequence continues at coordinate 2,462,625 of JAODKF010000018.1, forward strand.
ACCAAACAGTTGATTACTCTTTGACTGGTAGAAACAAAATCTGGGTCTGGATTAGTAGCTGCTGGATCTGAAATGCCCAGCACTGCATGCACGTATACTAACACACGCATGCACACACACAGGCTTTCTGACTCGCGCATGCTCTCCGACGCTGAGTGACAGTAATATTGCGATTACAGCTCAAATGCGCTCATTAATCAGCGGACAATGCTTAATTCAGAAGTGATAAAACTGTTATTGAGCGAAAATGCTCTTCCAGTTCCACCTCATTTGCTATTTTGAGGATTCTAATGAAAACAAATGGAAGCTAAGTGAGGAACAACAACATTTTCATCAGATCCCTGGCACTGTATCACAACATAGCTAGAGCACTAAATGGAATCTGTCCTGTTAAGTTAAGTGAGATTCAATCAAAAGTTTTGGCACTTCTGCGACAAATTATAAATGCTGCTAATGGTACTGTAGTATGAATCCAATGAGTCATAGTTATCGTAAAATTAGTTCACTTATCAACAATGAGTCAGTGGTTTTCAATTAGCTGGGAATTCGTCAGGGCATGGAAATGGACAAAAAAAACAGTGGTCAGAGTCCTGTGCAAGTTTTATTGATCTCTTAAAATAATAGCTAAATATAACATCAAGTGATCTAGTTTAGATATATAATATGAAGGCTTTGATGGTGGACCGATATGGTGGTATAGTGGCCAGCACAGTCGTCACATACCTCTGGAGTTTACATGTTCATCCTGTGTCGTGGAATTTCCTCCAGTTTCTCCCCTAGTCTGAAACCATGCTAATGGCGCTTTTCCACTACCACCAAGAACCGAGCCGTATTGGAACCGACGGTTTTCCATTGTCAGTCATGCAAGTGACACCCAGGCCGACACGGCCCTGCTGCTAAGCATGACCAGACCGAGCTGATTGCCTCACCGCCATCTGATTGGTTGAAATGCAGGGAGATACTGGCGTTCTGCGTCGATATGCATGGATGATTTGAAGGTAAAAGGATATATTCTGTATAGAATTCAGTACATGTAGTATCGCACGTTACGATGTACTGATGAGTTCCTGATTACTCGGAGCTCTTGGAATTTCTGACTACCTATTTAAAAAAAGCATTATGGAACAGCTGAATTTGATGCTAACATCATGCCGATTCTGAATGTATTGCTAGCAGAAATTAGCACATAATAACTCCACGATGCCTTTACCGGGCCTCCCCATCTGCAGTGGAAATCCAAAGCGAGATGGAACTGCACTGTAACTAGTTTCTCTTCATGGTACTGCTTGGGTATGGCCCAATTCCTGTATGACAGTGGAAAAGCACCATATGATGATCTGGCATTACCAAATTGCCCGTAGGTGTCAATGGTGTGTGTTGTGTGCCCTGTGATTGGTTGGCTCCCCATCTTGGGTTATTCCCTGCCTCGCTTCTGGGATCAGCTCTGGACCCATGTGACCCGGCATGGTACTTTGGCAGAATGCGGTCTGCATCACTACAAGTTTTTGAGCGGCGCGAATCCCTACACTACAAATTTTTTGTGACGCTGCCCATTATAGGCTGGTTTTGTCCTTGGCCCGTTAATCTGTGAATATTTTACAATAAATAAATAGAACCTCAAGAGTATCAGGAAAATTACAGCTTGTGAATTCACTCAGTGCTCCAAAGTCCATTTTGATATGTAGCAAAAATGATTGTGAAGACGGAAAATGCACTGTATAATAAGCACTCTTGACTGAGGAGGTCCGAAGAGGCCACAGCAAAACGTCTCTTTCTGGCACAAGAACAAACAAACAAGGCCATTGAAGAGATGGATTGAAAGTCTCCAGACTGGGTTAGGGGTTATCTAACGGGCCGTGAATTTAGTGAGAAATTAGTAAGGCAGAGGAACAAGAAAGTGATAAAATTTGTTTTACCCTCTAATTACGAATCTAAAAAAATAAAACGGCAAGAAAACCAACAAGGCAAAAAATGAGCAGAAGGCTAACCTTTAATTTCACTTGCAGGAGATGCTGTAAAGAACGCCCAAAGAAGCTGACTTATGTTCCCGTTAAAATAACTGGGCTGCCTCCTCTGGACACACCCCGGCCGGCTCAGGCGCAGGGGGGGCAGTTGGCAGGGGGGCTGCCTTTGCTGCCCCAGTGACAGGCCAATTGTTTACAGCACTGCATCATTTCGAAGCACAACGTCGGCAGGTAAGACGGAGACGACTAGGTCAGGCACACATTCCCAAAGGCAGAGCTCGTCTCTCGCTGTGTCCCAGACACAATAATAAAAAAAAAACCTGAAATAATAAAAACAAAATAAACAAATCAACACAAAGAGACAAAACAAGCGAACAATTTCACGCGCCGTCCTTCTCAGTCAGTTTGGCTGCCTGTCAGCTGCCTCTTTGTTTAGTCTGCGGACTTGGTTGTGGACTTGCTCTGAAACCCAAACAGCTTTTCTAAGGTCTGGGCCTGTATGGTGTAATTAGCTGGAGCTACTGCAGATTCATTCCAGGAGGGGCACTCTGCTGTTCCAGTCTGCACTTGTCCCCCCTGACAGGACTGTCGCTATCATGCAATCATATAAGTTCCAGGCGTTTAAATAAGACGAGACATTTCTCTCAGTTTTTTAATTATTTTTTTCTCCCCCACCTGCAGCCGGTAACAGATTGTCGTCAATTTAATATCTGCAGAGTTTCTTCAGGAATTTGCGCTATGAGTCATGACAGGGGATGATAAGACCCTGTAGTTGCAGATGTTGTGCTTGGAATAATATGGAGCTGAAGACAGTCACTTGGAGCCTCTTCACGGGGTCAGCTGAAGACGCCCACCATCTTACTGACTGGGTCACATGACCTGGAAAAGATGGGCCAGGGAACTGGGGGGGGGGGGGGGCGCAAATCAAGACACAAAGCTAGTTCCCAGGGTACGTTTCCTCTTAAGCATTTTAAAATTGCTTTTAATATAGTTTCCTTGCCATTTTCCCTTGCCATTGGAACCTTCTGGAACAGAAAAAGCATGTCTATACTATAGCAGTATTATGATATAAAAAAGCAACAAAGCATTTGCCTACATTTTCTCTCTAATCTACTGAGATTAATTATGTCTTAAAATCCTGCCACATGGTCAGGAATCAGTGCAGAATGTGGGGTAGCAGAGAAAACATAAGGTCATATTATGGTAGACATCGTATGACTACTGGTGGGCGGTACTCGGATTTGAAATGCATGGTGGGCGGAATTAGTGTCGGCCAATCAGAAACTTTTGCATAAATGAAGGAGTAACACATTCAGCCACACATTTCGATTTCATCAAATAAACAAAGGGCATTTTGTTTGGTTCCAAAACAAGAGTAAGATTAAATATTTCTACTCTGCGGTTTTTCTATGGCTGCAAATATTACAAATGTTCCTCATTAAAACAAAGAGAATCCCACTCTTCATGTTCTACTTCGTTAGCTACATCTTTGCTTCCGTTATTATTCTTGTCCCACGTGATTTTTATGATTGAACTCCTCTTCCGCCTCTCTTATTTGTATACGTGTGCGCATAGAATCAAAATATGCTCGGTATTGGGGACCGAAACGGAAACTTAAAGCTACTGTATATTGCTATAAGTCATAGTAAATACGTCATAGGCCTCAAAAAGCACTCAGCGTGGCAAAACGTGTAATTAATGACCGACACAAAAGAACAGTCATAAAATCAAATGGTATATACTTGCTTGGGTTTAAAACAAGCCCTTGGTTACAGATTGCATGGTGCACTTATCTTCCAATTCGCCCATTTTTGATGCGGCTGTAACTGTGGGTTTATAAACCCCTCTTCCTACCTCACATCTGTCTTTTTATTGGGAGCTGTAATCTACTGAATGTCTTGCCTCATGCCAGCTGTTTGCTGTTTTTGCAGAGAACTGACTCTGTAGCATATCAGGCCTAGTTGTCTTCAGTAAAGGATTTGGATTGAAATCCTTATAGAAAATTCCATCAAAACACACACACAATATACACATATATGTAGAAACAGCCTCAATATCCATCAGACTAGCAAGAACGATACGATATTCCCAGCAGAAGCACTGCTGCCAAGGACACCGTAATGCTGCAAATTCCGTCCCGCCAAGAAAACGACATCGGACGCCAATCTCAGCCGCGCCGATCTTTCAGCCCGGGCTTCTGTCTGGCGGATTTCTCTATTCCACGAGTGCACACACCCGAGAAATGGAAACACAATAAGTGTGAAAATGGAGTCGCTCGGCGGAGGAGGATGCGGGCGAGGCGGCCTGGAGGGGAGGTGGTGAGGAAGAGCGCTTCTGCCGGGCTTTGAGCGATGAGGCTTCTGTGCGCAGAAGTGCTGATGGGGCAAAAGCTGTTTAGTGATACAGTGGAATCTGACAAATGGAAGACAGGGGGCCGCTTTGAAAAATATGTCGGGCGGTATGATAAGTCGCTGTCAGCGCCGGGCAGCCCGTTGGGTGAAATAGGCGGGAGCTTAGGGCGCCCCCTTCTGAGGGGGCCGCCGACTTAACAAGCTGTCGGGGACCCCCAGACCGGGCCCCAGATGGACCTCCACAGGAATTAACAAGAGCTATTTATTCACCATTTGCAAAAGTACACTGGAATTCTACTCTTTGCCGATCCCATCTCGCTCTCCATAGCTTGGAGGGCAGGGTGGGGCGGGGAAGTCGGTCACAGTGCAGGGTCAGCCAACATGTGGCCCCCCAGGAGCGAAATGGTAAGGGCCCTGCCCAAGGGCCCACAGACGTGCGGCTGCTCTGTGGAGGCTGGGGCTCAGACCGGTGATCTTTCGATTACAGGTACAGAGACGTAGCCGGCTGAGCTACGCGCTTAATGGTTAGTTATGTGCACTTGTAATTGAAAGATTGCAGGTTTGAATCCCTGACCAGCAAGGCACCAGTGAGGTACCCTGAGCAAGGTTTCGCCCCCAAGCACTGCTCCCCGGGCGCTGAATTAGCTGTCACATTGTCACATATGGGTTAAATGCAGAGGACACATTTCGCGCACTGTATGCTGTGGTGTGTCAACAATGACCACAGATCTCTAAATTCACTTGTCTGTTACTGACAGCACAGTACGGATAGAGGTCACACACTCGATCCCTCCGTAATGATATATTATCCTACAGTGTAGTCTGACCCCTACTCGCACCGCATGTAACTTAAGAACCATTCATACGAGAGACACGGAGCATCATCTTAAACCTAAAATCTTACGATAACAGTCATTCCACTAAATAAGAAAATATGGAGAGCTTATCCATAAATATTTCCCTAGTCAGTCTTAAATACGCATTATCCATACGCTTGTGCTGTCCAGTGTCTCATGCCAAACCCGTAAGCGATGCTTTCTGCAGTTATAGATCTCCAGCGAAAGAGAATATAAAGCATAAGCCATTAAGAAGAGCTTCAGCGGAGGCAGGTACTGCGGGAGCCGTGCAGTTACTTCAGTGTTGTGCTTTATTAATTTCACTCATGGATGCTGTAGATGAACTTTCATATTCCAGCTGGTTTAATGAAGAGGCAGATTCCCGCAGAGACACATGATCTAAATCGTGACATTGTTAATTATGCTGGGGGGGGTGGGGGGGCCATCCACGATGAAGCAGAACCTCACTGTCGTCCTATAGGCTGCCCCTGATAAAGTCTGATATGAATTAACGTATGTAGACTCTTCATACTCCCAGGGAGGGAGGAATTAATTCGGGTGGCCGGCAGTGGATGAGATGCGGCACCTTTGAAGTCGGAATGTGACCCCCCCCCGGTGTCAGGCTCGCCGGGCCTGGTGGTCTGCTCCAGTGCACCTAACCCCCCCCCACCGACACCACACGTCACCCGCTACCCTGGCTTCTCCCTGAGCCCCTTAATGAAAATGTTAATTGAAACAGGGTCTCATTAGAGATGGTACGGCTGGTCAGGAATTCACCGCGCGCTTGCCCATTGCCGCAGCCCCAGGAAAGTCTTTAATTTGTTTCTGTTAAACATCTGAACTGTAAATTCCCAAACATGGGCAGGTGTTACCTTGAGCAGGCGGTGGGGGGGTGGGTGAGTGTAACTGAACGCTCCCCAAATCATTAACTCCAAATTCTTCTGTTTTTCTATACGTGTCCCTGGGCGGGCTACCTTGATTTTGGAGGATTCCGAAAGTTCGTTAAAGAATACCAAACGAACGCAAGTCTCCGTGGCTTTCATGTGGATTCTTCGCAGCAGCGTACGATGGCAGTATTCCTACTTTTTGTTTTAATACCATAATGTCTTTTGTTGTCTTCTGGCAGGTGATCCTTTTAGCCTGTGGAGAATTTATTCAAATTAAGGTCAAGCAAGGCTAGCCCAAATTCGAACCCACTCAAGCAGCAACGGGATCTTAAGGACCGCCCGCCCCCCCCATTATAGCAAGGCTGCGGCCCCCTGGCACACGTACGCACACATCCCTGGAGGTGCCGGTGAAGCAGTCAGCGCAGATACCTTGGCCTAGACTCTATGGCAGAATTATCCCGATTATATAAACACGAATCCCTGTGATCTCCATGATCTGAGCGTGAAAAAAAAAAAAAGTCTGCTATGCAGTACATGGCCTGTCTTGGTGATTAGTGTCTCTGCTGGCTTCATAACTTTAGATTTAACTAAGTCTCAAAATTAATAAAAATGTGACTAGACCTCTGAAATGTTCTTCTGCCGCGTGTCGCGTTACGAGGACAGTAAGCCGGCAGGCTAAACGATTCCGGAATGACGGGAGTCCCCTGCTGCTCTGCATGCGTGCCACGTGAATTATTTCCCACAACTCGTACGAAGACATCTGGAGAAAATATGTCTCGATGTCGTCCTCATGTCATGTGGGTGATCGCCAAAGTAACAGGGATATTATCTGGATGAAAAATAGCACAGTCTGCTTTAGCCAGCAGCGCCTTGTGAGACTGGTGGAAGAAAGAAATATGTGGCGATTTCTTCGGACTTCACGGAAGATGGAGGCTCAGAAATGAATTATTTGGTGACTTTTGCAACTCTTTTTTTTGTTGTTTATAGTAAAGCTAGGATCACTTTTGCAATAAAAAGTTAAACAGAATTCCTTGATTTAAAAAGGCCTTGATATTCTGATCTGTTTTGACAGCGGTATGCACTTTCACAGAGAAATAATTAATAATAATTTAAAAAACAATTTTCATGATTTTCTAAATTAAAAAAGTGAATTAAGTATGACCATAGCTAAGTAAACCATACAGATTTTATTAAATAACTTTTGGTTATTTAATTATGTATTTAGTTATTAAGAGCGAGTTCATTGCCTCATCTATCGAAATACAACACAAACCATGCCAGAGTAACGGTGGAATGTTACCACTTTTCATTCCGCAATTCGTCATAAATTATTAGTTCTGAGGCCAATATGGTGTGAGAGACGGAGTAACGCAGTAGAATTAAGAGCGATAAACATCAGCGCTTAATGATGACAGGATCTCTCATTGTTTTTCATTACACGCCAAGCGGAAGGTGGTTTTGCTTCATTGCTTAACCCCACACAATAGCTTCTGAATGTCACACCCAGAACGTCATTATATTCAGAATATCTTTTTATTTTTTGACTGGGAAAAAAAATAATGAAGATATTAAACTAATTTAGGTTGCAGGCGGATATAACTTTTTATCATGATGCCACATTAATGAAGCTATTTTATAGAAGGTTATCCAGTCTGTGTGATGTTACTGTATATATATGTGTGCTGTTACTGTATATATATGCGTGGTGTTACTGTATATATATGTGTGCTGTTACTG
>JAODKF010000018.1:2470499-2483938 GCA_026779585.1 Mormyrus proboscirostris
ATATATGCGTGGTGTTACTGTATATATATGTGTGCTGTTACTGTATATATATGCGTGCTGTTACTGTATATATATATCTGTGGTGTTACTGTATATATATATGCGTGCTGTTACTGTATATATATATCTGTGGTGTTACTGTATATATATATGTGTGATGTTACTGTATATATAATACGCATATGGGCAGTTTCCACCAAATTATTCACAATATCAATAAATGACACTGATACATCTTAGTTCAGCTGTAATTATAATTTCAGCCTCTTCTTGGTGACACTATACATCAAATCATATGACCTTAGATGCCCAAAAATAGGTACAACATTAAAGAATATTTAATGAGTATCTTTACTGATAATTATAATTATATTTTTCTTCTGGATCGTTGTATTTATGCCTAGTGTCCTGTCAAGTCTGGGATAGACTCCACTTTTCCAGATCCCTACAACACTGACTAGGGAAAGTGGTTGGAAGATGGGTAAAGGGATGGATGGATGGGTAAATGGATGGATGGATAAATGGGTAAATGGATGGATGGATAAATGGGTAAATGGATGGATGGATAGAAGGATAAATGGTTGTATGGATAAATGGATGGATGGGTAAATGGATGGATGGATAAATGGGTAAATGGATGGATGGATAAAAGGGTAAATGTTGGATGTTTGGTTAAATGGATGGATGGATAGATGGATGGATGAATGGATAGATGGGTAAATGGATGGATGGATAGAAGGATAAATGTTGGATGTTTGGTTAAATGGATGGATGGATAGATGGATGAATGGATAGATGATAGAAGGGTAAATGTTGGATGGATGGGTAAATGGATGAACGGATAGATGGGTAAAGGGATGGATGGATAGAAGAGTGAATGGATGGATGAGCATGGTGTTATCTGCACAAAAGCATGCTAAGGTGAGAGTGCCCAGTTTTGGGTTCATGCCCAGTCCTGGGTTGTTGCCTGCTTTACTTCCTGTAGCCTCCAAAATAGGCTTCCGGCCTCCATGGCCCTGCGTAGACAAGTGGGTACCAGGAATGGATGGCTGAGTGTCCCAAGGAGCGCCCTGCCAACGGTGGACACATCCAACGATAATATCCTTAAGTGTGTTTGGCATAGGACATTAATCTTTTAATTAAAAAAATAATGATCTTAGAAAATAGGGGGCTGTGTTGATCAAAGCATTATTATTAAAAGGCAATAACAAAACTATCAATCTCTGAAAGCTGTTTTGGTTTTCCCTCCGTTGATTTTCAATATTGATTCCAGGGACCTGAGATCCAGAGACGGTGACTTTAATTACTCCAGACTGGGAGTGATCACAATAGCAGTTTATGCAAGGCCGCTCTTTTCATCAATCATTTAGCTGTAATTACACCCACTATTTTAATTTAGAAATAAAATTAATCACACATTACATACAGAACAGGGGATAATCATTCTTAGATGTGTCGTGCCGCGCCGTTTTCGGTAAGTCACGCAGCAGCGATCCGACACCAGGGGCCGCTGGGTCATGGATTTCGGAGCGGCCTGTTCTGCAACAGGATCGCGGCATTCCGGCTCTCGAACCTGGACTGTCAAGCCTGGTAGCCGAACTCATGAATTCTTCATGGGGAGCTTCTCGTCTGGGGAAGCAGCGGGGGTCATGTCTAAAGAGGTCTTATCCCCAACCCCACCCACCAGAAAAAAACAGGAAATCAGTTTTCCGCTATCAATCACGTCACAAACACGGATAGCAAAAGGGATCCAGGACAAGCCGCGGAGGAGGTAAGGTGGCAGCAGGTCAACGGGAGCTGTCAAGAACTTTTTCCAAAGAATTTCTCTCATTTTTGGAAAAAAAATACTTTTGAAAACAACGCCACCTACCCACCAAGCAAAAGAATAAACACCTTGCGTTACCATACAGGGATCGTTACAAGTGAGCTACAGGAAATGCGAAAGGAAAAATGTTAATTTTTTTCAGGAAGAATTAAGCAGTCAAGTCTCTCAATGAAAAAAAGTAATGGTTAAGGAACACAAACAGAAATAAAAATCTTTTTCCTGGCACTATATTGCTATAATTAAAGTCTATTGAGGCATTTATATATAGTGGGATTGGATTCAAATTGGATACAAATAATAAATCTAAATCCATAGCTGCTTCAAATGAACATGCATCCTTGATTTCTATGCAATCCAATTTTATCTGGCATATTGTCTGCCGATTTCGCGTAAGTAAATTAAACCAAGGCTGCGAGTGAAGGATGGCAATACCTATGTGTTCAACAGCAAAACTGCTGTGGCTAAACTGAAAAATAAAGCAGACACAAATTGTTCTATTATGTTAATTATATACTGATCAGCCATAACATTAAAACCAACTGCATAATATTGTGTAGCCGCCAAAACAGCTCTGACGCCTCAAAGCATGGAGCTCTGAAGGTGTCCTGTGGTATCTGGCACCAAGACGTTAGCAGCAGATCCTTTAATTATTAAGTCGTGAGGTGGGGCCTCCATGGATTGGACTTGTTTGTCCAGCACATCCTACAGTCACTTGATTCGACTCTTTCCCATGTTCCTCAAACCAATCCTGAACAGAAGCTGGTAGGGAGCATTATCCTTCTGAAAGAGGCCACTGCCATCAGGGAATACTGTCACCATGAAGGAGGGTACTTGGCCTGCAACAATGTTTAGGTAGGTGATATGTGCCAGAGTAACATCCACATGAATACTGGGACCCAAGGTTTCCCAGCAGATCATCGCCCAGAGCATCACACTGCCTCTGCCGGCTTGCCTTCTCCCCATAGTGCACCTTGATGCCATCTCTTCCCCAGGTAAACAACACACATGCACCCGGTCGTCCACATGAGGTAACAGAAAACGTGACACATCAGATCAGGCCACCTTCTTCCATTGCTCCATGGCCCAGTTCTGACATTGTTGGGGCTTTGGCCGGTGGTCAGGGGTCAGTGGGCACTCTGACTGGTCTGACACTACGCAGCCTGATACACCACAAGCTGTGACGCTCTGTGTGTTCTGATACCTCTCTATCACAGCCAGCATGAACTTTTTCAGCAGTTTGTGCTACAGTAGCTCTCCTGTGGGATCCAGACGGGCTAGCCTTCGCTCCCCACATGCATCAGTGAGCCTTGGGTGTCCATGATCCCACCACCCGTTCACCTTTTGGACGTGAATCACTTTTGGTAGGTACTGACCAGGACATACCAGGAACACCCCACAAAACCTGTCGATTTGGAGACACTCAACTCAGGCATTTAGCCATCACAACTTGGCCCTTGTCAGAGTCACTCAGATCCTTACTGTTGCCCATTTTTTTAATCTTTTAGCTGATAGGTGTATAATGAAAGAGCTTCAGAGGCATTAACTGTCATTTGTTTACAAGGAGTTGCAAGCAACCTTAAAATCTGCCACACAGTGCTGCTGGGCCTGGTCAGATGTTACAAAAGCAAACCACCTCTAAGTCCTGCCATCTGAGGCATGCAGCGTTTAAATAATCGATGGCAGCAGCAGAACGAGTCTGACAAGAAGTGGGTGGACACATGTCAAGTCATCTCCAAGAGATGAGACTATTAGACCTGACCCACTCTGTGTGAAATTAAGAAGGTTATATTAACTAAAACTACTATACCACGGGACTGGTGAATTCTTAAATGTCAGTGGTCAAAAGGGTGTTGTGTAATTTTCTATAACCACGCAAGTTGCGCTAGCACAGCAGTGAACCAATGAACTATTATAATCTTTAATTCTCACTAGCATCACATAAAATTCCAATTATTTTTAATTAACAGAAACTACATGGAAATGTTTAATCACTGGCATAAGAAAGCAGTTCTGAAATCCATGGGTTTTCAGCTTGTAATAGTGACAATAATCTCTTTAGATCTAAGACAAATGTTATGAATGATACAAGCTGCTTAATAAACTCCAAGTTGCGCATTAAGCCTTCCCTAATGGACAGTAGAGCCAGAGAGAATAATCAGATCACCATGGCAAATTATATATGTGAGGCGATTGTGAGGTGATTGTGAGGTGGGTAGCACTGCTGCCTCACACCTTGGGGACCAGGGTTCGAGTCTTTGCCGTGACTCCATGAGTGTGGAGTTTGCATCTTCTCCCCGTGTCGTTTCCTCCAGCTATTCCGGTTTCCCCCTGAACGGCATGAGAATTACCAAGCGATGTACAGTACAAGTGTGTTTGAACAGATCACATCTGGGGACTGAGGCACAGTGGAACTTCTTTACCTTTGGGGACCCGTTTCAGCTTCACACTGGGGTAAACTCAGTTTTATAAAAATCTGTGAGTGTGTGTGAGAGTGTGTGAGAGTGTGTGAGGGTGTGTGTGCCCTGCTATGGTTTAGCATCCCATCCTGGGTTTTTCCCTACCTTGCACCCATAGTCTCTGGGATAGGTGCTGGACCCCCCATGACCCTGGATAGAATAAGTGCCTTAGAAAAATGGATGGATGAACTCTGTTCCAGATATACAACATAGCACAGACAGGCTGTCCATTTACTGATACCCTTCTATGTTGACACAAATACAAGTGCGGGAGAGGGCCAGAGAGCGCACGCATAATTAAAATGTCTGCACTGGTCTTGCAGAAAATTTCCCAACCCTCTCATTCAATGCAATTTCATCCAAAAATTACAGCAAAATATTGCTTATTCATATAAACGATCCAATCACTGTATACACAGACAAAGAACATTGTACAGAATTTACTTTGAACTGAGAACTAGACATTTCCTGACATCACCAAGAGACATTCTGCGGTTTTCGACTCGTGTCGAAAGATCATTGTGAAATTGGAAGTGAACTTGGAGTCCATGTGAAAGGAGATACAAAAAGATCATTTTGGTGAACGGTTTCCCTGTTATATTTATCTAAAGTAAGTTGTTTTTTTTTCTTGTCAATAAATAAATTCCTGGATTTCTTACCCACATTATGACGACACTCTGATGATACACTAATTAACAGTCACTTTAAGGCATGTAAACACACAGCAACACACAGTGTTTGTGATGAGCTGAGGTTGGATTTACATATGAAACCCTGGCGATATCGCCACATAAAACACGCAACTGAGACTGAGGCTTTTGTGGAAACAAAAACCTAAAATAAAACAAGTCCATTAAATAGCACAGAATTCCACCAATGTAAAAAGAAAAAATTGACTTCAAGAAATTCTGCAAGGCTCCTCTTTTCCAGGGACACTTCAACTAGCCCATTGGACCACTGAGCTGCCCGTCATCTTCATCCGCCTTCCCTTAGCGACGGCCTCTTGACAACACTGGATGCTCTTGTATTTAACACCTGTCTAGCAGGAACACAGTCCCCCATCATATTTTTCGGCTGAGTATCTCTTATATTAGGTTTTTACAGTGTTGCAATATATTGTACAGGATGTATATGTTATTTATTAGGGCAAGACTAGAGCATTGTAAATATATCAGCTGAATTATACAGCTTAGTGAGATTAAAATGATAAATCATATTAATGTAGAATCAACCTTTATGGGTTTGTAAGGCACAGCAAGAATCAGAAGGATGATATATAAGGTGAGAGCTGTTTTTCTAAGATCCACGGAAGTAACGAACGCATTCCTATGGCCAAAAACTAAAAGCAGAGTACTCCACACTCCACACTCTGTCCTTTACTGGGGGATCAGACTCGCTCTGAAAACAAAGTGAGTCATGCAGTCCGAAGGCATCCGACCAGAATTTTTATTTGCAAGTTTTCTATTCTTACTACCTTTCATGGGTGCTGAGGACAAGGTCCGTTCATCATTAAGGCCGTACGGGCCTTAATGGTTGGAAGCGAATGGAAAATTCAACACCACCCCGGAATTATAATTTATCTACGTGTACCGACTTCCGTGTCCGATGTTAATGATAAAATTGTAAGTATGGAGGCATGCTGCGTGAAGCTGACGTATCCCGATGTCTTTAATTGGGGAGAGCGATGGGGTCATCATGGAATGTGTATGATTGATTAATTGGGAGGGATGATAGATTATTTATTAAGTAATGAGAGCAATAAGTGATTTAATTTATCAGTAGTTTAAGTCTGCTCCCCTCCTGTCATTTTCATAGCAGTCTCTCCCCCCGGGAGCTGACACAGAAACGATGTAATTGCAAGGCTGTTCTGAGCACTCCGTGTCAAACGGAACCCCGATTACCCCACCTGTTTACGGATGCAAACTGCCAACAAATGCAGTCGCATGTTTAATTGGGAACAGGCACCGTGGGATATTAATGTAGGGAGGAGACAGTAATTAATGCTGCCACATCCTCGGGGAGATGACCCCAGCGGACGGAGCTGGCGGCGCCGCCGGCCGCCGCTCTGGAGGCGCGGCCAGAAGATCGCTCCAGGAGTGAGAGGGAGGAGGAAGAGGAGCTGTCCCACTTCATCCATCCTCTTCACATATTGTCTAACTGACGAGTCGGTGCTGAGCTCTCGCCGTGCCCCCGGCCGACTCCCGTGCCCTTACGCTTAATTAGCGGACGCTTTTATACAAAGCGATGAACAAACAGGGCAAGCTTAGGAGACAGAGAGCAGGGCTGGCCAGCATCCCTGAAGTGCTGGGGGTTAAGGACCTCGCTGAAAGAGCCAGCGGTGGTATGATTAATCTGCCTGCAAGCGTGTGGACATGGGGACCAATCCCTAATGTACTGAGCTGTACTCCTCACATGTTGCTTTTATGGAAAATTTAATTAAAGTCACTGATATTCTTTTGGACGGCGCTCAAGAGAACACACATGTAGGTCACTTCAGTGAATTCCAGAAGAGAAAAAAAAATGACTACAAAAAGGCATTTTATTCTTCTGTATTTTCTGCCTTTCCGCCTATAGCTGCAGTCACACTAGTGCGAAAAAAGATTCGTGTCTCATTCACTTCTATTACAGCTGCGAGACGCGAGAATCAGATTTCTTACTTCCAGCAGCAGAGTTTTTTCGCAAAGTGATTTTCATCTTAATTGAACTTTGACCTGCGAATTCGCTGTCGCTCAGCCAATCAGGAGCATTGTGGGTGGGGTTGTTCTTTTAGCTTCACTGGCTGTGGGCTGTGGATCAACTGATTATTTTTAACCATTTTTTTTTAATGCAAGAATAAAAATTCGTAAACTGGAGAAAAGCTGTATGACTGACTGATAGCATTTAAATGGATCCTGAAGATAGATAGCATATTACGGTGCATTTTATAACATTGCTACTGTAGTTACTATGTGTCACACGTAACTTACCGGGCTAGCAGGCTAATATACAATATGTTACATTGTGTGCTTCTAATTTCACAATAGTGACTGGTGGTGAGAGAAAAACACATTATTAAGTAGCTTTCAAATATATAATTTAAAAGCAAAGTATATATCCCTACCTGCTCCTTATTACAATCACTGCACCAACACTGTACTTTGGTCAACGTCCGTGACTTTCCTGTCTTCAGAATTGTGAACTGGAATTGGGATAAATTACAGAAGAAGCATAAATGCATCTCTCACCTTGAAAAAAATGCACATTCTGTCACTCTGTCATCTCAGCATTTACCTTTTGTGTGATTCTATCCTACTTCTAGAAGATGAGGAGAAATGAGCGGAAGGTCTGTGAGTCAGAATGACAGACTGATGGAGTGACACGTCTGTTTGTGTGGAACCTGGTTACCGTGAAGCTACTAAATAATAATGTATTCAGTAGCAGAAAAAGGAAGAGAAAAAAAACCAGAAAGGTTCCAAAACAAAAGAACGGGCAGTATTCAGAACACAAGCATGGTGTAGGAATTGTGGGGGAGGGGGGGGTGTATCCCCCAATATTTAATTTGGCTTCATTAATTCCCCCAGTAAATAGACCTTTGTGGTTAAATTATTAACATGCATGTCTCTTAATAGCTAGCCTTCCCCCCACGCTGTTGAGGCTGATAGTCATAAACATTTGGGATTCCGGTTCCTTTCAGCTTTAAGCGTGTTAACCAGGTATGTGATTAATGCTCTGTCCTAAATTTCATGTGAGAGTAAGAAGAAAGTTATTGTACGCTATAGAATCAAATACTCATCTTTGTATTTGGCTACTGTTATACAATCATATTCTATAACACTCACCCCTCAACAGAAACACCCCGAACACCCCGTTTTATTGGAAAATTTCGATATACATTGAACAGTCTCCGTGTTTACAAATCCTATTTTTTTTTTGTGTGTGTTTTTTGTTGATCGGTCAAGCCTTTGTAACATGGAATTTGAACGAATATATATTAGCGATTTTAGCTTATTGGCACAGAAAAGCTCCCAGAGTCTCTCGGCATTAAAGGTTAATTCCCATGCATTGGGATGGGATTCAGTTGACATGAAGGAGCAGCAGATTTGTGAGTGGCTGTGGAATGGCAGTCTGCAGTGCGGTCAGCATGTCCCCATGAAAGGACTCCATTTCACGAACGAGCTGGTCAGCCACTCCTGACAAAATTCCGAAACATGGACATGGAATGTCATGTACACTCCCAGGAGACCTCTCGGAATGTCATGTACACTCCCAGGAGACCTCTCGGTCTGGGAGCCACGGAGGCCGGTTAGGCCATGTGTCCGGCGAGGGTCTTTTCTGTGATAGTTACGAGGGCCATATACCCTCAGAGAGTTACAATGATATAAGCTGAACTGTTAAACCCAATCGCATAAAAGGTCCCCATAACTCTGGACGGCCCTGTTGGCGATGAGTTGGTAAAATCTGACACCATTGTTTTTAACTGCTGATTTTTTTTTTGATCAATGTTAGGCTCACTTGATTCCGTCAATCCAAAATTGCAGCCGCACTTCACGGGACCAGGCTGCATATTTACCGTACATCAGTGGATGATTTTCCCATCTTAAACAAGCCTTCCGAAACCAAACACTTGACGTGATCGATGTTCCTGCCGAATCTCTCTCCACGCATTACCATAATATTACGGCCAGACGGGGATGCTTTGAATATAATACTAACTTATGAATTACCATCACAAATTATTCAAGGGTCCCACTATGCAGCTTTTCTGAGATAATTTACTGGCTTTAAGCACCTCTCTGAAATCACTGAAAAGGAACATTCCGGAAGATGGCCCTTGCGGCCTGTAAACATAGCTGGCAGATAAACTTGAGATAGACTATCAATCAAAACACTAACAAACAAGTATACATAAAAAAATATTTTATTAACAATTCATAATTCTAAAAAATATAACATTATTATTCTTATTATTATTATTATTATCCAACGTGCTTATCCATCTCGGTTGCGGGGGGTACCGGAAGATACGGGCACGAGGCTATTATTATTATTATTATTGTTATTATTATTATTATTATTATTATTATCGTCAATAGGCCCCCTGTGACGGGAATTGGCCCCATGATCAGGATTATCGGTTTGAATATGGACAGATGGACTGATGAAATGAGTAACACATTCACGATAAACTAAAATCAAAGCATCGCTAGGTTAGCTTGTTTGAGATTTAATTCGATCTGAAGTTTGGTGTCTGTACAATGCAGTTCTATACTGTCGCATGTGCTTTACGATACTGCTGTCCTACTCCAGCTCGGGGGAATGAAATGAATTGTGAGGAATGTGGTATTTTGGCTATCAGTTACTGGCAGTAAAATCACTTTAAACATTTGCTCGGATTTCCAGTCTGAGTCAGGTCTCCTTTAACGACTTTGTGTTCCACAGAGTTACTGGAGTCCTTCAAGGATCAGTGTTGGGTTCCCTCCTATTTCGCACTGCAGCATATGGTCCCTAGTGTCGCCTGTTTTCTTTTAAACAAACACTTAATGGCCACTTCTGTTCGCTGTCCATTTGATTTGTTGAGGTCTTCCTTCCTGGAATACAATTGCATCATGGGTAAAATAATGAGCGTGTAACAAAGCCCAATGAAGTGCAAAAATTTTTGTTGTAATAATCAATGACTTGATTTTCTTTTAAGGAACCATCTCTCACGGTTCAGAATGAATGCATCGTTATTGCTTTCAAGGGAAAAGAATAATATGTAATTATTTTCCCTTAATTTAAATTCTGCTTGACTTTATAATGAATTTAAGAGAAAAATTAAATGGTTGGTTAGCGCACCTCCTCATTATTTATCAAGAGATATAAATATTTAAAACCATGCAACATTTCATATTAATTACTGCACATATAACTGTATCTTGGGACTCCACTATTGTTCATTAGCATTGTATTCTGTCTTGTGTGTCTTGTGATGTCTCTGAGCATAAAAAGAATGGAATTCTGAAATATCTTATCAACTAATCAACCAGGATTTTACTGCTACTCTACAGTTCATTTTTGACTATTATAGATAGATAGATAGATAGATATATAGACAATTACAGACAATTTACAAGTAGGTTGGAAGAAGGAACCATGTGGAAGACACATCATGGAGGGTCACGCGAAACAAAAAAGAATCTGTGACACGATGGAAGGCGGCACATCAGTGAAAATCCGGCACATTCCGGGGAAGAATCCGAGCTCCTCAAACCTGCGTGGGGTAATCAGTCATTACATATCTATCAACGCACAAGAGCCATCTCCGCCCAAGGTACGCATGCTTACAATCCTGCCACAACATTTACGCCATTCCTCACAAATGATTTATTTTGCCGGCATAATTAAGGCTTTCAGTCTGAGCGTCGTATTCACCTGGACCCTGTACAAAAAAAAAAATCCACTGAAGCGATGGAGAGCAAAGTTACATTTCCTGGCAGGTGAACAGAAAACAAAAGCAGAAACCTTAAGGGCATGAACCGTCGGCGGTAATGTATGCCATTATGTGTTATATAAACACAGAGACACATTTATGTCTAATTCACTCTAGCTGTGTCCCAGCTGCACTTCTTCCTGCATCAAAAGAGAGAGACTGTGTCATGTCAAGACAAAAAAAAAACTACTATAGGATGAAATACACACTTTATTTCCTTGGAAAGTTACAGTTGCGAGACAGGTGAGGGGGGGCAGGAAAGGCCTGAGTTCTTATAGGACGGCCACAGCCAAATTTCCAGCTGAATTCTGGGGTGGCATCAAAATCCTGGGTCGCGTCGACAGTCTCGCAAAGCGATATTCCCACAATGAGCACATTTACATCGCATCATGTTTACTTTATTCGGCGAATGCATTCGTCTAAAGTGACGTACAAGTGAAGCAAGTAGCGCTTTACAAGCATATCGCTGTCCAGAAGCTAGGCATAGCCGCTAGGCGGACCTTCTTCTGAATGCCCGAGTGTCGGCAGGATCGCAGCAGGAGCTGCAGAACAAAGCAAGAAACTAACGATTCAAATCAGCAGAAGGTACAACATCCGCGGTCTGTATGCGTTGAATATACCTGTTCTACATGTTGGTTCACTTTTAATTTAACATAAAAAAAAAGTGATCAAGTAGCATATTCGGAAAAAAGAAACTTTACCCGTAATTTTAACACATACCCTACTTTGTATGCTTTAAGACCTGGATCTCCTGCATGTCCACTTGAATGAAGAAATGCAAAGAAAAATTACACTTTTGCTTGACATTTTAACACATGGCGTCACAGAATGAGATTGCTGACTTAATTATGAGGAATTGTACTTGGGACTCAGGGGGACTGTTACACATCAGAAAAAATGTGGCCCCTTTGATGTCTACACATCTTCATCGCATTCCTGGGATGAAGAAATCAAGAAATCAAGAAAGTAGGACTGGGGGCACATTTATAAGTGAGCAGTGTTTAAATCTGCAGGATTATTGATGGGGGTGTGCAGCACACTTGAAATACCTTATAATATGCTGTATAACTCTGGTCACAACTCGTTGGAGATAAGAGACATCTTATTGATCTCTACGGGCTTTCTGATGACAAAAGGCCAGCGCTGTGAAACTCATTTTATTTTTCATGAAACTGAGTACGGCCTCACGCAGTCTGAGGTAGATGTCATAAGGGTTACTGATGGGGTTGACATCGGAATCCAGCACGTTCAAGCATCAAGATCAGATGTGACGTTGGAGCTGTGGGCTTCTAGAAGATGTAGATGTTACTTTTGGCTGGGATGAGAGAACAGTGTGAACAGGTGACAAAAAAGTGGCACCGATATCACAGAAATCACAAATTCATTGGTTTGTAAACGTATACATCCTTTATTTTTGTTATTCTGTCTTCTCTTCCTTTGGTACCATTTCAACTAAGATTATTGCCAGATACTGTAAAACAGACTCTGGGGAAAGTTGCTCCCAGTGCGACTGTATTAACATGGCAGATTTGAGCCTTCTCCCATTTGTAAACAACACCTTTTTCTGCTTAACGACTAAGACAGGAAGTGAGGCAGGAAGATGGTGATGATGATAAAATAACACATTCAAGGTGCAAATTAATTTACTCATGCGACTGGGTCTGCAACTGTGAATGCATTGTTCATTTTAAGTTAAACAAAAAACGATGAAATTCTTCTTCTTATTATTAATATTGTTGTTGATACACTATTGGATTACATACATATATTTGCACGGCAGCTGGGTCCCCAGGCTGGGTATCTCTCACATGTACTGGAATCTATCAGAGACTGATGAGCAGACCCGGGCAGAAAAGCCCCATTCTGAGGATGCTGAACACAGAGCCGACGGGAGCCTATCACTTCAAAGCTACCAAAAGACCGGCTGATAAGGCTTGACAAAGGGCGGCAGAAAAGAGGCAAAATGTACTGTCTTAGTAACAATGTTATTTATTTATTTTCTCTGAATAAATAAATATTTTGACACGGCTGAGATGTAATGTCAGAGAAACTTCTTAGAGGTCTCGGAGAGACACTGAAAGACAAGCTGTGTCTTTACGTATCTGTACCCCTACTTTGAATGTAAATAATTGAATTATGAATTAGGTTGCAACTCTAGGGGGCGCACTTGAGCAGCTGGAGTTTGAGCTGCGTGGTCTGCTGTCTTGGGATTTGGTGCTATCACGACCTGCCGACTGCTGTTTGCATCTAAAACAACGCTTAAAAGAAGCTCACACTCCGAAACGCAAACCTGTCCATTCTCACATTAGCGATATTAGCATTTGGGTATGTTGTTGGCTGGCCATTGACCATGAACCCCCACAGGGTGCAATTAACACTGGGACTTTTGTTAGCGCTTCTTTTGTGTTCTGGCCTCGTACACTACCGAGACATTTAATCCAGTGTATCTTTGGTTTGTTTTTACGTTTGTCTCTGATGTCGATCCGTGTTAAGTGCTTCGGGCCAGCTAGGCTGGGGAAGGAATGGCATAAAAGTAAGTGGAACTGAACTGAAAACAGAAAGCAGTGGCTTATCCCAGAACCCCTGAGGCCTGTAGCCTGTGGATGGAGTTCAATGCTGGACTATTAGCACAAATATTCATTTGCTGTGGTCCGATTGGGGGGAACTGAGCCATCTGACACGGGGGGGGGGGGGGGGGCATTAGATTGAT
>JAODKF010000018.1:2492973-2506531 GCA_026779585.1 Mormyrus proboscirostris
AACTCCCCCCCCCCCCCCTTGGAAAGTATCTGTCTTGTATAATATCAGAAGCAATGCAGAAAATTAGGCACTGATTGTCTCTGTTGGCAGTCTGGTGACCAAAAGCATGTTCCATGTTCAAACATCTCCTCTACCAGGGATGGGCAGGTTTGGAGCAGAAGAAGAAGGTGCATTTATGGAGAGCAAGGTTGCAATGAATGAATGCATGACTGAGGCGATAGGGGAAGCTTCTGGAACGTGTTGATTACTCTTTGGGTCATTGAGCGGGAAATAAACACAACAAACCAATTTATGCATGTTGGGGTGCGAGGAACAGATGGGATTAACCAACATGTGAATCTCACGACAGCCAACTCCTTTTGATATGCAAAAATTAAACTCGCATGTCGTAGCCTGGCTGTCATTTGTTTCTTAGAAAATGATTTCAGACCACATAACTTTTGGTTAATTGCCTCGCACTCAATTTCTCGTCTATTTTTTTGTAATAAATGGCGAATGCATGAAAAGTGATAGTATTAGCACAGACATTAACCACAACCTGGGGTAACAGGAGAGATATTTCAGTCATATATAAGACAAAAATGTCACGGTCTGATTTAAACATTGCTGAAAGGTCAAAGTGTCGGGAGAAACGTAACAAGGCATGTGTTCACATTAAATTTCACAGGTGAGCGAGCACATGCTGGACCGAGAAGCGCGGAGGGTCACCGCTAATGACATTGGGTGCCGCTGTAATTGAGTACTAGCACTTCGCTAACTTAATCTAAAGGTGATGCATTTGCCAGTCAGATTCCCCAGCCTATATTTCTTTAGCCGTAATGCAAGAAAAACAATCGCAGCGACGATCGTTGCCATGCCGACAAAGTCGTCATTCTTTACTTTTCACAAGCCGACAATGGCTTTTGTCCAGAACGTTTGACTGCTGAAGCAATTGCATGGCTTGTTTGTTTAGTAAGGTTACATCTCTGGCAAGTGCGGCACTGTAATTAAAGATATATAAAAGCCAGAATATAATGCCAACTGGAAAATGCTTAAGCTAAATGAAGATTTTAAGAGCTAATTATCTGCAAAATTATCAAACCCTTGTTTTAAAATGTAGTTAATTAACTTGATACCTACAGAAGCGTCAACAATACTTAATTCAATTAAAATAGCTTATAAACAATGGAGAGTTGATGCCATGGACTCTGGGAAGAATGAATTGTCCTTATTTGTCCGGGTTTTCTGTCTTTTATTAAAGCAGCCATGCCATTGGCTGAAGTGCTATTACATTAAGGAAGTCATCACTGACTGATGCTGCACTTTGCAAATGTCCAGTGTTCCCTACATTTACTGCACAGGCTGAAGAACAATATTAATTCGTATTACTGGATTAATATTGGTGGGCCATTTCAAAGGTCTGTTAAAGGCTGTTTATAAAAAATGCACAAAAACCCAAACCCATTTAACTGTTTTAACATCATTTCATATTGTGTGCAATTTCAGGAACAGCTAAGACTGGATTCAGCAAAGCTATTTTTATAGTTGAGTTCATGGATGTCAGGTCTACAGGGTAAGCTGACTTTTTGTTTAATTTCAGTGTTCAGTCATGTGATTTAAGTCATTATTTGGACAAGAAGGCCTGGATTTGCAAAAAGGCAGGAAATGAACATGAGCTCGATGGCAATTTGTGCCAACATAATTGAAGTTTTGTATGGTATTTGCCAAGAATCATTATGCAAAATGAACACAGGTGTACGTCATTAATTTGAGATGTGTATTTGCATGTTGCAACAGTGGTTATGGCATTTCCAAGGTTGTTCTCTGTCACAGGCTCAACTGAGCACGCAATTCATCGATAAAGGTCCTGAAAATGTTTGGATATCAGTGTATGAAAAGCAAAGTCAGACTGCATCCCAGCACCTTCAAAATTTAAATGCGGTTGCTCAAATTTCAGGAAAAGTAGGATCTTCGGCAACAAAAAGCCCCACATATGCTTCTCCGCAAAGATAATCAATGGATATACGGGAAGTAAGTCAGTTTTGGCAGTTTGGAGTTTAAAATAAATGGGAAAAAAGGGTCTTTGTTCTAGGGGCGTCACTGTGCTGTCCAACCCGAAATACAGATGAAATCAGCAGTGGCTACAGTGTGAGAGCCAAGCACATCCGTCCCCCTCAGTGATGAGGCAGTAACAGGTATTTTTTGGTAAATTACCTGTCATCTCCTCTCTTAAAGCGACGGCAGCCTAAAGATGTCCATCTGCAAAGTAAATGCAATACTTCAGCAGTAGCGATCAGGGTAAATGCAGATATTATCTTGCTTATGTGCTTCTGCTCTCGCACTGGGATGCTTGTGTGAATCCTGGGTTTCAGCTCTCGTTTTTCACTCCAACGCCGAGGTGATGAATCTGCACAGAAGAAACAGGAGCTTCACACCGATTACAGCAAGCTGTCTGTTCCTATGCTCCTCTTAATAAAACAAATGTTTGATGGTTTCTTTGAACATCCAGGGGCATTTTTTTTCAATCAGGAACAATAAATGGGTAGGTCTAAAAGTCACTGATGAATGTGGTTGAAACAGGTATCCAGTTTCTTCAAACGGTTGACTTGCACGTCAAAGACCTTTCCAACAAAAACATTACAGTTTGTACATCACCCGAGCAGGATTAGCGTCGATATCTCGACTCTTTTCATATCAGTTGGATAGTCTGAATATTCCATTCATGTTTGGGTCGATACAAAATAGCCAGATTACAATTTTCCAGGTAGGATGTTTCTCCCCTAAATGATTAGTTTAACATAGTTTAAATACCAGCTCAGAAAAATTTGACCTGAGAAGAAAGAGGTTAAGTGTGTGTTAATGGTTAATGGTTTATGGACCTTGACACCATCAAAATGAACTGCAGCTTTTGGATTTTTCGATTTTGATTTCCAAACCGATACGGCCTCATGATTGATAATTACGAAAGTCTGTCATGAATAACTGTTTGGATAATCCAACATATTATCGGTATTTTTATTTGTGCAAAACCGACACGTCATGGTTTTGTCTAAAACTACGGTCTCTACCGTGTTTCCCGTTCAGAAGGCCTTTCGGTTTTTACGAAAGACCTTTAAGCCAGTGAGAGCCATACAGGTGGTCCCCATGTTACAAAGAACGTCTGTTCCCTAAGTCTGTCTTTAAGTCAAATTTGTAGGTAAGACAAAAAAAAAATTATATAGTTCATAGCAATAATAATTACTGTAGCGTAATAATAAATGTAACTACATCCGGTGCAATACTGTACTGACAAACCACTAAAGGAGCGCAACATTTTCACGAACGTCACATAGTAACTCATGCGTTCATTATTGCAACCCATTGTATTTAACCCAAATTTTTTAATATAATAGGCTTCATGACAGTCTGTTCTTAAGTACGAGTTATCCATAAGTTGGACATTGTTAACCTGGGGACTGCCTGTAACTCTCACTAACAACGTCTGTCATTTTTCCTTAACCTGTTTACCTGTGTAGTTCATCTACTTTCTGTCCTTTGCCACAAGCAAAACGATCACACTAATTAACCGAAGTACTACCTCCAGAAAAAGCCCAGTGTCTTGCATGTTAATTGCATCATTTTACTGATAACTCAGTGATTTAACAGTTTGTGCAGCTGTATAGAGAAGGAATGTATATGTCCCTGGAAATATAGTGCACCAAATGATTGTTGAACAAAAAGTAAATTTGTGACGTTTCGGGAAAGAAACTCCAGATATCTGCCAGGGTGACAGTCCTGAGTAGGCTGCTTCAGGGCTGAAGTCTTTGCTACATCTTGTAGGGTGAGGGTCTGTGGTCTGAAAGGAACACAAATCCAGTTCAGAGAAAGTATTTAGGATATTTCCTGACCAGAGGACCTTTTATACAGCAGACCCAAGTTAGGATCCTCTCAAAGTTGAGGTGCTATAATTACAAGGGGTGTTGTGGGGGCGTGGATACCCTGGAAGATTCAGGGGGCCCATCGTTTGACATGGGCCCTTGAATATATGAAGTTATATATAAAACTGGGCAGGGGGATCGAAGATGCCATTCAGTCAGGGGTGCCACAATTTCTAGGTCCCTGCTAGGTCGTGTCAAAGAATAGGTCTTGTTTTCTTAATAACTGCCATGTAGGATGACTTAAGACTAACCGCACATAACGTGCAATAACATGCCGAACTTTTATTTGGGTACGATTTTCTTTTGCTTTTGTTATTTTAGGGGGACTTGGTGCCTGTGCAGCAATTCAGACGGCACTCTGCCGTGTGTTAGGGCAGCAAAACAAAGTCACCCTCACGCCGCCATACCACAGTACAACTCCCGCTGCAATGTCCTCTAGCCTCCAGTGCAAACTAAAGATCTTACTGACCTTGGCATTATACAGTGTAAATGCGTGTAGAATTTAAATACGTGTCGCTGTACAGTATGAGCAACAGACAAACAAACTACTGGGGGGCAGCTGTGAATACGTTATTTGAATTTCTTTCCCCATTCCTGAATCTCTATAGACGCAATAATATTGTACAACACACTGTGAACCTAAGAGCCTTTGAAATAAATAAATATACCCTGACAAATCTTTTGCACAGTGCCATTGATTAGAAACAACGCAGAGCTGAAATGCGCGACAGGGGTTAGCGAGTTCCATCTGAGATTGCACTTAGAGCTCTTCTTAGCCGACGACCACAGAACCCGCATCGAGATCCTGGTGTTTTTTTATAAGCTATTAACCAGATATGGCGTATAGTGGTTTTGACACAATTCTTTAAAGGGTTCAAAATGGTCATTGCTCCCGCCTTGTTTATCTTCAGCTTTCCATTATTTCACATGCTTTCCTCGAGAGGTTCGCTCCTATTCCTCCGAGTCCTTGGGTGATGAGGATTTAAAAGCACATTGTACTCATGCTCTGCTTAGACTCCATTAACCGCATCCCCTGAAAGACCCAGATTGCCTCCTAGCTTGGATGTGGGTTGAAACCCCTGTGATCCGCACCTGAACCTGTCGCACAGAGAAATCTTTCGTTATAATTTGTGCTTCGGAGCGAGAAGACATGAACGTATTTGAAATGTGACTAAAAAGGGATTTTTAAATTTTTTTATAAAGAATAGCTATCTCCAGCCTGAAAGAACCACCATTGTATATGCTCACAATGTCATCAGACAGGCATGCACAAATACTCTACGTTTTAAAAGAGCTTATTTTCACCCATCCATTCTCCCTAATTGTTTAGCCAATGCTGCAGCGGGCCGGTAAGCTATCCCACAAAGCAAACAAGGGCACACAAACACATTCAAGCAATTCCGAGACACAAATCCGTCTAAATGACACTTTTTCTGGACTGGGTGAGCGATGCTAACTCTACATTCACAGACTGATAAAGATGTCCACTGAACTATTCATTCTGCTCGGAGCATTTACCAAACTAGATGTTACTCTCCACTAACTAATCTTTACATGTAGAGCCAGTCAACCCATTAGATCTTCTGAGGAGGTGCTGACTTAGCCAGCCGATTTCACTTTGTCTCAGACAGGGGGCGCCAGCGGTGAAGCTGGCCTTGGGCACCATCTTCTGAGGGGGCGCTGACTTAGCCAGTCTTCTGAGTGGGCATCATCTTCTCAGCTGGTGGGACGGCATTGGTGAAGCTTGCGTAGGGTGTCATATGAACTGGCATTGTTCACAGGTCCTGTAGACAGATAAGTCATAACTCGAAAACTTCCGTGACGAAACTTCCATGATGCATTGCAAATTTTTAGTAAAATAAAGCACAAGATCGAAGGTTGTAATATATGTGTGCGTTGCATCACAAGGACTTTGTTTTTTGACCTGAAGGTATGTGTGAAAGCTTTGCAGGAATTCTTAGGTCAATTCGGAGTCCCAATCATCTCCCAATGACCTATGTGTGTGTTCTTTGGGGAACACAAATAACTGATCTGCTAAAATCCACAGGAATTTGGCTCCTCCTTTACTGAAAATGGGCTCTCTGTCTGACTTCCAGTGACCACTGTTGGTTTTGGGAAATGCTTTGCGATTCTGGGTCAAGCCAAGTCTAGAGACTCTCTCTTCTCCTCTTCACTCTTGAGAATTTGCAGAACCATTCCTTGGACACCATGTCTGTGTACTGCAATGCTTCCCCATATCTAACATTAATTAATTTTCACCAGAAGCATTTAAAATCGTTCCTCAAACAATGACTGACCGTTGTTACTATGGTAACCTGAACCCTTAACATCAGCTTTGATATAATAATGAACAAATCACAAGGAATGTACGTAATGAGTTACATTATAAAGCCAAGGCTGAATCAGGCCGGGAGGGGGTTTGTTGTAATGTGAACCTGAGGTCAGTTGATCAAAAATGGCTCAAAAATATGTTTATAACAGCGGCAGTTGTAATCCTGCTGTTCAACAAGCAGAGCTTTGTGCTAATCATGCAAAGGTTGGGCTCAAATCCCAGCAAGCACACTTACATTGTAACCCGTCCTTCTACTGTTACTTTGTATATAAGTGTCAGATGCTGGGTATATATACACATTTCCTATACTATCTGAGTCTGGTTCATACTCTTTAGTATACTGTTTTTGCTAATATATATCATTTAATCTGCATCCATCTTCTGTGAGAAATGCTGAGTGCAGATGGTATGTCTATTAAATATACTGTTAACTAAGATCCATAAAATATTTCACACACCTGTCTCCTCTGAGGGAGAACAGAATTATCTTAAAAGTATAATACAATAAAACGAGTAAGTAGCTGTATTAGAAATGGAATGTTTTCAATTTTTAACAATATTTCTTAACGGATGGATCGCAGATGGAGCTGTACCCGGCAAATGAATGTCACAGGGGTTTGCCATCATGGAGAGGGGCATCGAGGCTGTATCAAATCTCTGGAACCTTCCAGTGACACCCTCCATTTAAACCCCATGCT
Organism: Mormyrus proboscirostris; assembly: GCA_026779585.1. Classification (NCBI taxonomy): domain Eukaryota; kingdom Metazoa; phylum Chordata; class Actinopteri; order Osteoglossiformes; family Mormyridae; genus Mormyrus; species Mormyrus proboscirostris. Next base: position 2,499,900 of record JAODKF010000018.1, read on the forward strand.
GTGATTACAGTTTTTAACAAGGTCATTGAATACCTTTTACCTTTGAATACCTGGAGCTCAGTAATTTCAGTCTTGGCTTATTCCATTACTCTCTCTCTCACACTCTTTCAATTTCTGTCTTTTTTTTTAAGAGAAATGCTTTTAGATTCTGCCCTGGGTCCGGGGGAGGGTGAGGTAGACTTTTAAGCTGAGAAAAGCACAGCTCTGCTTGGGTGCACCATGGACAGAACAGGGGCTTGGGGTTTAAAAGCGTTTAGGTAATGGCGTTAAATTAATGCCGCTCGTAAACGCCGGCTTGGCTGAGTCATCTCAGCCAGACCCGGACACGCGCTCCCGGGCTTTCATGCAGAAGAGGTTCCTAACTTCCAGACCCGGATGCCCGTTAGTTTCCATTCACTCCTCATAGATGTACTGAGCACATAAAAATAAAAAATAACATAGATCTATCACGGTTTAGATAAGATCCACTATAAAAACTGCCATCTGCTCCAACAATGTGCAAATGCGTAATATACACTATAGTATTCCCATAATACATGCTTTTAAATTCCCCAGTTATAGTCATAGTTATGTTTTTTTCAATGTAATGAAGCATGTGCTTCATTATCTCAATTACTGCACATTTAGCTGAGCTAAAAATATGCCAGGTGCTGCAGAATATGCATTTTCTGCATTTTATATCACCAGAATTTTGCTCTGCTCTACTGTACTTTCAATCAAATATGCAAAACAGATCATTTTTCACGATTCGTGACGGGCGTAATCATAGTTTGAGATCTGCTCGTGACGAGGGCTTCACACCCAAAGCCATGGGTGACGTGCTCATCATGGGCGTTTGATTAAATAATGGCATGAAACAGTGAGTTTTGACGACTCCGGAGTGAGTGGTACTCCTTTAAGTGTCATGTGACACCGGGCTCCAGTGTATTCATCTACCAACCTCATCCCAGCTATGAAAACTCACTGAAAAATCCTACAATCGCTCCCCCTACGCTCAAGCACTGAGACACTCCAAAATAGCTGAACTGGGACATTATCATCATAACAAATCTCGATGTATCCAATTAATATTGTGTATTAGTTATAGCTGGGCAATATGACCTCAAATCAATATCTCGGTGAACATTTCACCTCGACTCGGATTAATGAATGGTTATTTTGTTTTTGTTTGTGCTTTACCCTCATAGTTCACTAACAAGGTCTGTGCTGAAAATATTAAAGCTGGGATATTTTTTTTCTAATGAAAGAGCATGTTTCATATTTGTGATTTTAAAATAACTGAAGGAAATGAAAACATCTTGTGAAAAAGGTTACGTTTTAGTCTTAATGTGAAAAGCAAGTTCCCTAAAAAAGTAGAAAATAACTTGCATTTCATGCAAATCAAATAAATAATTACGGACCGATACGGCATTTTCTTTGCTACTAGCTGCTCGAGTCAGTCACCTTTGTGACTGAGTTTTCCATGTTGCTTATATGTTGCAGACTGGATGGGGTGGAGTCACCTGACAAGACACACGGTAGTATGTTTTTAAGGGGACAGAACATGAATGCACACAGGAAAGTATTAACAGATTTTTTTAAGTATTGACAGAATTTAAAAAAACCAAAATAACCAACATGGGCAACATTACATTGATCAGAAATTGTGAATATCGATTTTGATTCATTTCTGATTCATTGCCCAAGACTAGTATTAGAGCCCCCTTTTTCAAATCTGGCCCTCGATTCCAAATCCAGACCTTGTTTTCAAGTCTCCCAGGTAGTTAGTGCAATAATTTATGGCTCTAATTGGCCAGAGGCTTCACAACTGGCTCACAGGTAAAGGAAAGCTGGAAAAATAGCAGTGCTTGGCCCTTGAGGACGTGATTTGAATAGTATTGAATAGAGTATTGTCCTGTTCTCTCGGTTGTCCCCATTTGGCCAGCAGGTGTCACTGTTCATCCTGTTCTCTCCTCTGTCTTGTAGCCTCTTAGTCCCTAGTGTGTTTCCTTGCTCCTCTGGCTGCCACGTGGCTTAATGGGCTAACTGGTTGGCCACCACACCACACTCCCTTTTTGGTTGCGGGCTCGGGGCTGGCCAGAGGCCACCCTTAACTAGTTATTTGATGTTTATTGCGTTGTGTTCTTTTGGTTTAACTTGTATTTCTGTGTTTCATTTAGTGCCTTGTTTTTTCTCCCCGTTCCGCGTTTGTTGAGTTTTCCTAGTTTTAGTTTTCATAGTGTTTGGACCTTTGCTGTATCTGTTAATTGACCTCACCTGCTCCTCATTGCCCCTAATTCGAGTAGCCCTCACCTGCCCCTTGATAGCCCTTGTCATCAGTGTATTTAAGCGCCTGCCTTTGTTCTGTTCATTAGCCAGTCCTTGTGGTTTATTTCCCAGTATTGCTCTCAGTTTTGCGCAGTTCCCTGATGTTGCTATGTGATTATTATTTGCAGTTACCCCGTGTTAGTTACAGTAGTTTCCTGTGTTCCTACCTGCCCTTTGTATTGATTTTCCTGGTGTTGCCCCCTGCCTTAATCTAGTTCTGACCCCTCGTGGTCCATTTCTTTTCAGTTTCTCTCTTTTTGTTCCGTTTTGATAATAAAACCCTGCTGCCTCGTGGATCTCTTCCTCTGTCCTGCCCCGTCCTAACATTACCCCCCTGTCTCCCTTCAGAGTTACCAAGATTATCTTCACACCTGGCATCAGTATATAAATGTAACTTTTGGTAATAAATAAAGAATACATATTACTTTGTGCTTACTTTCCCTTCACAGATCAAAAACATGCAAAGGTGAACCGGAATTACCAAATTGCCCGTAGGTGTGAATGTGTTTGTGAATGGTGGGTATGTCTGCACTGTGATGGGTCGGCACCTAGTCCTGGGTTATTCCCTTCCTTGCGCCTGACACTTCTGGGATGGACTCAGGTGCCCGCAGCCCTGCATAGGACAAGTGGGTAAAGAAAATGGAACGTTGAATAGATAATACATCTCTTTTACCATTGTGCTCCTTGCAGCTATGTTTTTAGCATAAATGACAGCCAAATCTGGGTATCAAAAACCTTTTGCAGTTACAGTAGAGTCCAGATGCATTAAAGAGGTCATGCAGGTGGGCTTGTCTGGGGACTACTTCCACCGGCCTCTTTGTAATCTCTGTGGGTCACAGTGGCGTGGAATGGGAGCCTGTTATCCGGTTCATTACTGATGTTTACACTGCTTCACTCTGTTTGAGCCAAGTCAGAGGGCTTAAAAATCAAATTATCTGCACACCCGGAACCAATGCACACAGTATTTGCAGCGCTTTAGAATAAACAGATCGACTGAACATGCAATACCGATTTCTTGGGGTACAAAGCTAAAAAAAATAAAAAATAATAATAATAATAATAATAAAAAAACAGTTGAAACAAACTAACATTTGGAGCATGCCTTAAGGATAGCACAGTGTTTGAACGTTAAAGCTGTCTCATAATGCTGTCAAACGTGGCTTCAGAACTATTTTTAAAGCTAGCCATCTGAGGGGCCTAAGCAACGTGAACATTTATGTGATTCAAGACCGCAGAGATGCTGTGCACAGAGGGAACGTGGATCTGCAGGAGGCAGTGTAGTAAATCATGGAGTACTCGCCCCGCCTGTGCTCTGACTTTACAGGTGTGGTGTGAAAGCCCAGCTCCTCTCTGCCTTCATCACCCAGCAATGATATTTATTGTGTTGACATTGAGGTTTGCAATAGACTTTTCTCCTCTGTGCTGGGTTCTGTATATATGTGTCAGGGGCCACGGTAGGGGCAAGGATGCCCTAGCAGGTACATGGGGCCCAGTACTTTAAGGGGCCCCTGAATACATTAAATTATGAAGTTATATATTTGTAGGGGCCCAAGGTGATATTTTGCCAAGGGCCCCAAAATGTCTAGCTGCACCTCTGTATGTAATATACATATATGTGCATGTATAAACACACACATTCACACGGTGTATATGTCATATTAATTAGACTGCTTATAAAGCAATGTCACATTTCATTTTTTCGTGGGGTGTTTAAATTAACGTTCAGCTCCCCTGCCCATTTCACGCATTCCCCCTCGCTTTGGTTATCCCGTCTGCGCATCGGGGATTCACAAAAGCCTCGCGTACACGGTTAAACGTGCGAGAGCGGAGCAGCCGGTGGCGGTTTAGCTCACAAAGAGAGGAGAAAAAAAATAAGAAAAATAAAAGTTCTCTCGCAAAAGGGTTGATGGCCTTTTTATACACGTCCTGGGTTGTCTACGGCAAGGTCATCCAGTTACATTCCTGTGGGGGTGGGAGGAGGCTGGCAGTCAAATAGATTTCCTGGATCACTTTGAAATTTCTGACATCCTCAGATGTTGGGAAAAGGTTCATCTGGCCATGTGGGGGATCGCTAGGAAAAGTGATGCGCCGAATCTACTTACCCTCCTTAGTGGCCAGACCGCGCGCGGACTGAGTAAACTTCAGCGGGCTTGTAGCGACAGCTAGCACGGCAAACATTGCATCACTTGGGTATTATTCCCCGTCCTTTCCTACCAATTTCTCCAGGTGTTTATTGCCGCCACTGGTGTGATTAATCCCAACTGCGCTCAACAGCTGCCCGCCCACCAGAAAGACGACATCGGCTCAGAGGTGCCGTTCCCTTTCATGTCCCCCATTGGACCTGTTCTCTTCCCACCTAGAGGATGACTCATCGCTGTACAGGAGAGATAAGCAAGAAATAAAAAAAGAGCGATCACGAGTCCCACTGCTGGGAACGAAGAAACTGGTAAGTAAGGCTGGGAATCCTCTTTGTGGTGGCTGGATGAGATTCCCCCGCCGATAAACGCTCCCCTCCCTTGCATGTACGGTGCCTCCACATACCATGCTGCTGCGTCTAACTGATATAGCTGATCAGGGTTAAAGTACTGAGGAGCACAGGCAGGCCATCTGCCATATGGAGCATTTTCTTGGTGAGTGCAGTGTTTCCCAATCCGCTCCTCAGGGATGTCTGGCAGTGCGTGTTTTTGCTCCCGCCCAGCCCCAGGGTTAGGGGGCTGGCAAAATTTATCGGCAGGGACCCACCAATCACCAAAGATGATTGTGGTTAGGTATATGTGACGGACCTGTCCAGCCTTGAGCATGGGCCAAACTTGGTAGTTCCTAAATGTCACGTTGGGAGGGACCCCTGCAACGTGCCGTGGGTTGGCGTTTAGCCGGCCGTGGAGGCCCGTGACAGACGCCTCATCATTCTGTCGTACACGGGAGGGCTTAGCGGTGCGTCGGCGGCCGCCGTGGCCAGTGGCGCCGAACGTCCACCGGAAACTTGCCGACACCAAGATGAAACCAGCCGAGAAAAATCGAGCTGGCGAGTCAGTGGTTTGCTGTCAAGCCAACAGAACCAAATTAAAAACCTTAATTAGGCATCGTGGCCTGAGTACAGCATGGTGATTTGGCGGGCAGTACGATAGCACAAGCCTTTTCAGGACCCTAAGCAAAATCTGATTAACCTGTTTGCTTGGGCCACTTGTTGTGGTCTCCAAGGTCCAAGGTTTTGTTTCCCATCCTGGTTCTGTGTCTGGAGTCCACATTTTTCCAAAAACATTATCATAATTACGAGGACTTTGAATGGCTGCTCTCTGGCGGCCGGCATCCTCATGATTACGTTCTTGGCATCGCAGGGTAGATCCCAGCCTCACCTCAACCCCAGAAAAGTGACTATGGAAGATGGATGGATGTGCTTCACCATGAAGCAGCGTGTGACTGATGCACTTGCCTGTATTGCGCTGTAATTATGCCTTGTTGAGGGCACCGTCACCGTCGCATGAGAATATTACATGCAATGAGTAGGGGATTATGGGTATAGACATGCCCGGCGATCCGTGCACCACGGGAGAGGCCTGCACATTTATGTTCATCCTTTCATTGCTCTTCAAATAATTTAATTACAAACGAAGGTCACGAGAATCCGGCATCTCGTGCTGTAGGTCATCCGGGGGAAAGGCGAAAGAGATTCCCGCTCATTTAAGGGAAAAGGCGGCGAGTGACCATTCCAATCTGCGACCTAAACGGCTGAATAATTTACGCCCCGCCGGGCTCCCTCCACGGGCCGAGCTGCTTCGCTTAATTTCAATTTACGGCGTGCCGCTTCTCGCTTTGTGGCGTGGGAGAATCTATTTTTGAGTCTGATCAGCTGGGGTGTCACCTCTAAAGATCCTACAGAGGCTGCCCCGGAGAAGGCCTGCCTACACGTAAGGCCGTGTAAGGCTGCCCTCTGATTGGAATCTGTGATGGGTCTGTTTCTTTTTTTTTTTTTTTTCCACAAAGACACCGGAGAGCCGTAGAGGGTGAGGAGAGTCCCTCAAACTGAAAGCAGGACAGACACAAGGGGCAGATAATAAGCCAGACTGGCCTCAGTGCAGCAGAATTACATTCCGTTTCCTGCAGGCCGTCAATTTAAAGTGAAAGAGAAAAAATGGCCTGTCTTTAGAGTAGGGGGATCTTTATTTTGGGGGGTGGGGGGGTGATAGTAAATCAATAGCGGGTGTTTCACTTGGGGCCCAGATAGTGAGGTGACACTTAGGAAACACAGACACAGTCCTTGAGTGTGTAATGACTGTATCGTCATGCCACACAGTCCGATGTCCGCCACCGGGTCCTGAGGAATC
>JAODKF010000018.1:2512277-2523114 GCA_026779585.1 Mormyrus proboscirostris
CCCCCCCCCCCCCCCCCCCCCCCCCCCCCCCCCCCCCCCCCCCCCCCCCCCCCCCCCCCCCAGCCAGTTGATCTTGGACCCCCAGAGGTTTCTTCCCTCCTTACTTGGGAGTTTTTGGTTCAACTCCTCAGTTGTCATCTGCCTTTCTTTCTTTCTTTCTTTGTTTTCCTTTTTCCCAATCTTTTTTTATTATTCTGCTTTAACGATGATGTAATGTATCACAAGACACCCATGTAAAGCAGCTTGGGGCAACTGTGTTGCAAAAGGCGCTGAATAAAAATAAATTGAATTGAATGCATCCATCCATTCATCCATCCATCTATCTGTGCTCAAGCTACAAATCATGGTCAGCATTGTTAGGAAGGAAAATGTCTATCCTGGGCAGCACAGGGTTCATGAATGGCCTACAGCTAACTTCTTCATCTCTTCCTCCTTTGGGTCTCTCTCGCTGCTTTGGTCTCTCTTGCCACTCGGCGTCTCTCTCGGTGCTTGGGTCTCACTTGCCACTCGGCGTCTCTCTCGCTGCTTGGGTCTCACTTGCCACTCGGCGTCTCTCTCGCTGCTTGGGTCTCTCTTGCCACTCGGCATCTCTCTCGCTGCTTGGGTCTCTCTTGCCACTCGGCGTCTCTCTCGCTGCTTGGGTCTCTCTTGGTGTTTGGCATCTCTTGGTGTGACTCCCTCTCCCCTGCATGGCCAATGCTGTCCAACTGTACCACCCCCACCTGCTCCCAGCCTCCCAGCTTTCCCATTTAACCTTTCCTAGATAAAGAGGGAGGGGAGGCCAGCTCTGGTTCACCACTTTGCTGATAAAACCCTCTATAGATTCAAATCGTGGTGGGGGCCGAGGTCGTCTCCTTACCGAACAGCCCAGCATTGGACCAGCTCTGTTTTTGGGCAGCTTTCTGCCACCACACCTGGCCTGATTTATCTCCATTACGTCCAACCTCACTATTAAACCCCATTTCTGTATAAAAACACACATCGCTTAGTCTCATCTAGGTGCAAACCCCTTGGGTGGTGCAACTCGCTACAGCCTATTTTTTAAAACTCTAGGTACTTATGGAGGTCACGCATTATGTCTTCATTACGGTCTGTCTCCAGTAAAAAAAAACCAGGGAACATTTCGAACCCTCCTTGCAGCGATTAAGGAGATGGCACAGATGCCACAAAGCTCGCATTTTGCGAGGATGATGTGTTCTGAACGAATTGTGCGGCAGAACTGAAGAGACATAATCAAACTGCTAAATGTTTTACACAGAGAGCAGAGCCATGTGCATCTTCCTTTACAGATATATATCTTTTTTATATGTGGATATTCTATGAGGAACAAAAGAACTATTATGAACAATGGTATATCTTTTTTTCTTACTCACAGTAACTTCATGTTTTGAAAAATCTGCATCCCTGACCTGCATGGGGGCAGGGCTGGACTGGGTATCTGTCATATTGTGCATTTTCATGGGGGGGCGTCAATGTATGATAAATCCTTAATTTGCCATTTGCACAAGTACAGGTGCATTGGAATTCTACTCTTCACCTACCCTGCCTGGGGGGGGGGGTCACAGCACAGGGTCAGCTGACACGCTGCACTCATGGAGTTGAGGGACTTGCTCAAGGATCCAGAAACATGTGACTATTCTGCCGAGGCCAAAACTCAAGCCGATCAGAGGCGCAGAGACTTAGCCCACTGAGCCACTCGCCGTATGGATGCTGACTGGTAAAATTAATCACTTGGAACCCTCCTCCTCCCCCCTGCAAAATTTGTTGGAGGGACTCCAAAGTCCAGGGCTGATTTTTAATCTCCACTTCAGTCCTGGATGGATGGATGGATGGATATTTAGAAGAGTATCTATATTAGACGGCAAATCCTGAAATGTAGAACTATTTTAAAATGCCACTTTCAAACAAATACCCATCCAACATGCATATCTGTTAGCAGGGTCTATTAAAGAAGACTACTGGCATTATAAAACACGAGACTCCTTGGTCACCGATTCTGGGATGAAACGCAGGATCCTGACAGTAATTGTAAATTCCTGAGAAGTCATTAACTCGGGCCTCGTCTTCTGCTTCTGCTATGTCACAGTTTGTGAATGAGCGAAAGTTAGAGATTGAGTTTGTTAAAGTGCTCTTGATGCAGGATGGGCCCCTGTGGCAGCTCTTAAGACAGGCTGATTGCCGAATCGACTTCAGACTCATCTGGGATTCATTATCACAGAGTGGCTCGCCATTTCCCTGCAGCGACGACTCATCTTCGCTTAAAAACAAAGCACCTGATTGCCGTCCACCGCCATTTTAGCTTAATCCCAGAAACTTTGAACTGAACTGGAGAGGAAATCTTGATTCTGGAAGCAGTAGTGCCAGATGCAAGGCGGGGAGGAGGGTGACAGAGGAAGAAAGCGATCGCTTCAAACTTCGGATAAGTCACTCTCCTAATTTTGCCGTGATGAGTTCCTTGAATAAATGAGTCTTGCTGTGTTTTATTAGACACAGGATAACGACCTGCATCTGCCAGACAGAAATGGGCCCCAAAGCCATCAAGACCGGCGCGGAACAAAGCTGTGGGCCTACGTGCGATTGGAAGACCCCGACAGAGCCTGACACTCCCTGGCTGTCGCAAATCCTCTATCGCTGTGCTGTCGAGCTGCATTATGCTGCACGGAATCAGCCCCATCTCTGTAGCCTTTTCATGAAGCACGATAATTACTGGCTGCAGAGCCAAAGGGGGCCCAAACGCTGATACTTAAGTATCACGGTACACTGTCTATCTCACACTCAGCTCATAGCGTTTTTAGTGAAGCCAATACCTGGATCGCAAGTCACCTCCGCTGGCGTGTCAGGTGTAAATCAGGTGCTAATTAAAACTTATTTCAAATCCCGCAGACATTCGAAGAGCCAGGCTGCACGTTTTACCATCCGATGCCAGAAATATCCGCGTTCGGAAAGCCGGTGTAAAACGTTTTTACATATCACTGTATGACAACGGCATTAACCTTCATATGAAAGCAAACGTCTTTCCCAAAAATATGAAAATTCTGCATCTACTTTGTATCTATGTCTTAAAATATAAAATAACCTACATCCAAGTGACCATAATGCCTCTTTATGGTTTATTTATAAAACGTTATTGGACTGTTTCACTATGTAAGCCTTATTGCAAAATCAACATCCATTAATGACAAAGGGTTTTTAGCCTTGTACTTTATATAACAAGATGCGACACTTCCAGCATGTTGTATATGTTATACTCTGTAAAATACATGGTTGGTCTGTACATCATAGTAGGTCTCAGAGAAACATCCATTACAGAAACAACTTTTGCAGGTTTTTGAATCACACCAGATAAATATTATCACAGAGGTACTTCCACTTTACTGCAAATTAAGAGGTCTTCTTGAGAATGGTTGAATAACCGGAGCTTGCATTACTTCCGAATCGATCCTTCTGTGATATCTGAGATGCCCAATGCATGATTAGCAAATCGAACAATCCATACTGATTATTAAAACAGAACTTTTAATTAGAGAGGCGGAGACCGTTTTATCACAATGTGGTAATCAGATGCTTCACAAAGACCGCTGTAAACAAGCAACACTTCTGCCCTGGAAGCTGCAAGCAGCAGATCACAGAAATCAAGTGTGGAGGCATGAAAAAAAAACACAACGTTCAAACACTCCCCATTCTCATGGTAAATAAGAGCGAGTGCAGTCTGACTGAAAACAGACTCCTTATCGCAATACATCAGAAAGGTATGGTAATGTTAGCCGGAAGCATAGTGCGAAGAGACGCCTATAGTGTTTCTTTTTCGATAATGCAGGGAAAGGTAAACAAACACCAGGACCGGCCGAGGACCCAGCCAACCTGCCGACCCAGTGAAGGTGCGAACGAAGCTGTTATTGCATCACAGGTAAATAAAAACAAGGTGGAGAAAAAGATGTAATATTTTCTGAAAGCAGTCAGGATGAGGTATCAGTCCAAATCCCAGTACCTGCTTTCAACCAGCATTTCTTTTTTTACAGATTGAAGCCATGCCAGATAGTAATAATGGTCTGAGCCACCAAATCAATGCGCAGCTATTCAGTGGTTGAATTCTGCCGAGGCAAAAAAAGCGTAATGTAATGTGTGTTGCATCAGCAGAGCAATGAAATAAAAATAAAAAAGAGCTATTGATATGTTGGAGCTGTGTGTTGATTTATTGCATTCATATTCCGAAGTCAATTCGATTTGAAGAAAAGGATGTTTGGTGTGATGGCTCCGTTTGCAGCCCTGTAGCCTCACTCCCCCGGGACTGGGGCCTCAGTTCTCTTGTCGGTGCTCCTGCGTCGTGTGTGTGCCGTGTGCTGGACAAGCATCCCCCCCCCTCCCCCGACATGTGCCTTGTGCTTTTCTCCACTCGGAACGTGGAACGGATGGTTTCCCGCACAGGATCACGCAGAAAAAGCGCGACCTCTATCATTCTGCCCGTCTAGCAGGAAGCAAAATAAAACCCAGACCTATATAGATAAGATATGACAACATAATGGAGGAATAATTGCCAGATGACTTTATTAAGCTGTATTCAGTATCTCCATCATTTATCTTTGGCCCTGATGACTGTTAACCCCCTACCAGAGGCATCTGTAACTAAGCAAAGCACCTCACTTAACATTTATGCTGTGTGAAATGCTGCCTGTTCCCCTCTAAGCTGCTCTGTTAACAAGCACAGTCGATGTTTCTCAATACGCAAAACGCAAAGACCATACTTGTGGTCTCGGCAAGACCGGTCTTGCTAACTTGCCCTCCCAAGAACGAACTTGGGACACAGGGAATCATGGGAGTGTTCTCATTTGTTAAGGATGTAACTGATGTATCCCTGATATTTGGGACGGGGAAAAACATCTCGACATACTGTCCTCTGAAGTCCTGTTCTTAGCATTGGAACTGGTCTTCAGCAATCGAAGATGAGGAATAATGGGTGCATGAGAACACGAGTACGGTCCAGTCCGTTGAGAAAAGCTCGATGTAAAACCTTCTGCGGCTCTCACTAAAGCAACGCCGTTTCAAAATTATTCCAAAAAAGTTTTCTTGATATCGAAATCAGTTATGCTTTTCTGAGCCCTGGCTGCCAGCGTTTGTAATTTACAATCTGTATGTATAAGAAATTTACAATAAATAATTCATATCAAGCTTCAGCTCCCATCTAGGTGACTTGTCGCGGGGAGAAGATTTGTGTCTTCGTACTTATCTAATTACTCATTTAATCAACTTTTTTTTCCATAAATTAGTTACATTTGCTCAACACTATAAGCTTACTGTCAGACTAATTAGCTAATTTAACGTGCAAGGCGAGTGAAAGGGGATAATTAAGTTGATTAATTTTCATTTGCCGCCATGCCCACCATCCATTGTTTACGTCTGTAACATGTTTCACCTAAAATCAAGTCTTTCCTAAGCTGGAACAGCTGCACTTTACGAGAGGGCGGAATCGAGCAGGAAGTGAGTTGGACAGCAGTGCCCACTGCAGCACGGGAGCTTATGCTGACTGTCGGCATACAGCATCTGTGTTTGTTTAGCATTTGCGGCTCTTGGGAGAGTCATAATAGCAGAACTTCCGGGACTTGGAAGTAAACAATAATAGGCAAACAGTGTTCTCATGTTCTAGAATGTCCATAGTGGGATACACCTAGTAATGGAATGCAGTGCGACAGTTGGCCTGTGTAGCTTTCGAAAACAGATTTCACTCTCATTGAGCCCTCCTACTCCCGACTAGACCTACCCGCCTTCCACTCCCCCACAACAAAGGAATCCAGGTCGGAGACTTGATCACCTCAAAAATGTCCCAACCAATCATATTTTATCCCATTATTTAAATGTTTTCTCAGTCTTCCTAACTGGAGATAACGTGTTTCAATCAGATCAGTGTCGGTGATTGTGATTGGTCTTTATTATGCATTTTGGTATAATTCAAGAAAGGCAGAAATAAGTTCCTGCTTGGTCAGGCAGGTCTACATTGGATCATGTCTGGTAGACTGGGCCAGTGTGTGGCTCAGTGGGTAAGGGCCCCGCGATTGGGAGATGCCCAGTTTAAATCCCACAGTTGGCTGAGTCATTTGACTCTTTGGCCCCTGAGTAAGGCCCTTTGGCCCCTTAAGCGCCGATAATACAACCTTTCTTTCAGTTATATGTCGCTTCAGATAAAAGTGTCCGCTCAATAAATAGATTGTAACCTTTTTTTTTTTTTTTTGAGATCCACATAATACTTGCAGATTATCAAAGAATGTTAAGTGGTTGGGGCCAGTAGCCTGTATTAACCGGAATTTTCAGTGGCAGAATATGAAACGCTTCTGTTAATGAAAACCTTTGGGACTCAAGACGGCACCTGAATTTCAAATTTCGTGCGACGGACTTTTAGAGGGCTGTCACTGCTGGAAGCCACCGGACGGGTCCTGGTGATGTTTGCCGAGTGTCACGGCGCCGATTATCCCTTTAAAACTCTGAAGAGACACCGGTGACCTGCCTGTGTCAGCCACTACACGTTTTTCCATTCTTTTGCCCTCCAATGAATATAAATGTGCCGTTAATTGGCCCGGCATCACCGATTTGGGAGCCTTCTGCCGGCGTAGCCCGATGACAAGAAGAGAAGACCCTGGAGTGTTTTTATATATATATATATATATATATCAGCGGTAGGGATGTTTAATCAATCAATAAGATGCTTCTGTTCCGAGACCCGATCGCAGAACAATGAAGCCCCTAGAGATTACGTTAGCGGTGGCGCGCTAACAGAGTGGATTATTCGCACGCAGGGAAACAGCGCGGCGCTCTTTGTCAACACTAGATGAAAGGAGGCTGCTTTAGCACAGTGTGCTGCCTGTAGGACACCTAGTTAACAACTGTTGCTGGCATGTTTCCTCGTACATTATTAAATTAAGACCTGCGTGAAAAGCGGGTGATCAAGGTGAAACGCTGCTTCTTTATCGAGGAAAAGCGTGTGTGTTGACACTGACGGCCTTGGCGCGTTCACAGGTGGTACAGCCTGGATTTTTTTTCTCCCATTGGAAAGTATCCACGCCCTGTGATGGGACATAAGAAGGCAATGTTGCTCACGTTTCCCACGGTCCATGTAAGCTATGTGAACAGTGCTCACCCTTCTCCACAGTATATTAAAGTCTCAGTATATTAATGCTCACACATGCATAACAAACACAGAGTCAAGTCATACAGGGTTTATTGTCATGCTGTCCACTGTGCAGTGGCACAAAATAACATTCTCCCAGGACCACAATGTTGCGCATTGCCAACATCCATCCATCCATCCATCCATCCATCCATCCATCCATCCGTCCATTCATCCATTTATCCATCCATCCTTCCCCTTACTAGGGTACCTGAGGGCCTGGAGCCCATCATGCGGTACAACCTGGATGGTAATTCTGTCCCACTTCATCTTTGTCAACATCCTACCTTCTTATTATGTGTGTTTTGAGCAGACATACTTTCAGAGAGCATCAATTAAGCACAAATTATTTATCTATAAAAGTCCTCCTCGCAGTGTCTTCACAAACGACGCGCCATTAAATGAAATTGAATGCACCCCCCTCCTCCCCTCCTCCATGTCGATAAAGGACACATCAGAGGAAACTCGTAAGATGTTTCTCCATTGCGGGGAATCTGCAACCCACTCTTGTCAAAAGAGATAAATTAACGGAGACTGATCTGGGTTGTTTACCGCCGGCAGGATGAGTCGCGCAGCATGGACCTGAGAACCGAGGATTTCGAGAGAGACGGTGACGACCACTACACTGCAATTAAGGAGGATGAAGAATTAATCGTTTACAGACACCTAATTGTACATTCGGATGATTAAGGAGGATTCAAGAAAAATAAAACACCCTTACGGTTGTTGCTGGTCGCCGTTTTTTTTCCCCCAGAATTGTCAAACCGAATCACTGAGAGCAAATTAGCTTTTTGATTTTGAGAACAGCACTTAACGTCCCGCTGCTGGGTTATACTTATTGTGATAAGCAGGTCATGATCAGAGCAAACATTTTTCTATAGACATAAACAACTCCAGCCGAATGATGCGAAACAGAGTGCATTATTTTAATTAGTCATATTTACATTTTATTTATCCGACACTTTTATCCAAAGTGCTATTGAGTTGGGAAAGCAAGGTCAGACAGACCCTGGAACAACGAACAAAGGCCTTGCCCAGGGACTCAAAGGTGACATCACTGGGCCGACCCTGGGATTTGAACCAACAACATTCTGATCACAGGCACAGAATCTTAAACCACTACAAGTTCCTTATATAATTAGCTATATGCAGTATGTACACCTATTCATTTATCCAGTACAGAGATTATCACAGGAAGCACAGGTCACATAAAACAGGATACTCCCTGGATGGGATGCCGGTCCGTCACAGGGCAAATTCATGGACACACTGTGGGCACTTTAGAGATACCAAGTCACACAGCTGAAAGACATATAATGTATATGAATATATACAAAAGTGGGAGATTTGCACATCTCCCTCCCTAAGTGAATAAGACATCCTCTCATTCTCCAGAGAGCCCGTGTCCACATCTTATCTTCTCTTGGATTCAATTTCACAAAAGAATTGAGCCGTCTTCCCTCCGCTCGCCTCTTTCGTCCAGACATTGAAATCCAGCAATAACTGAATAGCTTATGCTGAGAAATGGCTTGTCGTTCCGGCTAAAGAATAAAGATGTCGGTTTCATCGTCTACATAAAAAACAGGTCACATTGCACTGCAATGCAAGATGTTGGTCTTCGAGACGCTGTTACACATCATGCGGTACTTTAAAATAAAACACCTAGCATGTAATAAAATGTGATCAGCCTCGGAGGTCATCAATGGGCGGCGATACACTGAGGGTTTACAAAGGGAATTCTGCGCATTGCCAAAGTGCTCATCAATTTATGGATGTAAATCCTTAAGTATGAGACTCAGCCGCTCAGTCGGGACATGAAACAGCAACGGTCTTCAAAGTTAAGTGACAAGACTAATTCTGAGTGTAGGTGCGATAATTAATTGCTTTTGTAAAGGATAATGAAAAACACAAGGGGGGGCCCCCCCCAAAAAAAAATGTCTCAATAGTTTTTTTTTTTTGCCTTTGCTTTAAATTAATTAGAACGGGAGCTCAAAGGGCTTTTAACAGCCTGAATGGATCGTACGGTTTCTCACAGGAGCGCTGGGCTACAAGCTCCTCTGCTGGATAAAACTAGTGCGGATGCGGGAGATTAATTTAGCATTTACCGACAGGTAACGTGAGAAAATGCGCCTCGAAGCTGCATCCCATGCCAGGAATTTTAATTTAATCAAGGAAGGAGGATGGATGCTAAGTTACTCCCCTGCTCCCTGACTGCGTGGGAGAAAAATTGCTTTTCCTCAGTTTTCTGAAATAACAAAAAGGTAGCGTATAGAATATCGGACAATCACAGATACCGTTAATAGCTCTTGTCTCAAAGCTACGATGTATGCTTTACAATACTAAGTTTATGCATAGACACATACAGCTTTCTGTGTTCAGATATAGAGATCTGTACACCACTCTCCTTCAACTTTTGGCATAGATTAGTACGATACGATGTTCGCTTCTTCGGGAAATAAGGAGCGCAGTTACTATTTGATTAAAATGAAATGTACCCTCAACCTGTAATAGCTAGTCATGTAGTTTGCCAGTTCGACGTGATGTGGCCGTAAACATAATGATTCTGCAGACTACGGTAATTACATTTTCTGCTTTATGGTATGCGTTACAAAATACGAGTGCTGCAGTTCATTTCACCTCGAAGTGTAAAACATTATTCCGACGTTTCTGTGCACGATAAGCTAATCATAATGCACACGGGAAAAAAGAGGTCTAACATGAGTCTGGTGCAATATCCAGCACAGGAGACTAACATGGATCTAAACCGTAGCTGCTTATTTTGCCCTGATTGCTGCTGGACCAGCTAATGTCTTTCAGGCCTGACTTATGTCCTCTGGTCTCGTTTTGTCTATTTTTGTCCCCATTCAGGATGAATACCATGCTATTTTGCCCATTTCTGGGCAATTTTACTTATTTTGAGCGCCTTAAAATCTGGCATTATTTCAGTCATACAGCCCGGAGTCAAAGGCAGCAAAGCACAACATGGAAAGTGGGTTCCACCTCGGTGAGGTTTCTCTTGGGTCACAGAGCACACATGGGCCTGGAGAGAACCCGCTGCGTTATTTCAGGGCCAGATATGAACCCAGAGCCCTACCTTCAGAAACATCAGGCCATAACTGGCTCTGTAGTTCCTGATATATTCATTGCAATAAACTAAAAAACCTTTATGTCAAGTTAATGTGGATTGGTACATCCGGTGGGAGAGCACGGTCTCTGAAACCATCGTCATCATCATCATCGACATCCAGAGATAAGTAGAAATCTGTTTTCCTAATGGGCAGTTTCTCTCATGAATAAACATTGGCATATTTAGTGAGGCTAACCTAGGGTAATGCGCAACGCATATATAAACAATTTAGAACAAGCAAACATCAGGGATTCCCATCCAACCTTAGATCTCTTATTTTCGCCTCTGGACTTGCGGAGCTCTTCTTGAAACATTTTGCATGGCCCGATCCCAAATGACCGACGTTAATGCAATTCTGCTTATACTGAGGAGACAATCGTCTACTGGCCTGGGACATGCGCTTGAAGACAGGTTCAGCTGCAAAAAACTCATTGCTGAGGGCTTCTCTGTCCATTTGCTTGTATTTAGGTACAGTTCTTAATGAAGCAACTGGAGGGGTTGTGGAAATATTTATTATTACAATACAAAAAAATAACATGTTCAGATTTGTCATA
>JAODKF010000018.1:2528927-2539909 GCA_026779585.1 Mormyrus proboscirostris
TCACTACCCCCCTCTCCCCTCACTGTCTTTCCGCTAATTGTCCCAGGTCCCTTTCATTGTCATTCCTAAGACCTGCCACCATGCACCATCCACATCCACGCCTTTCCCAGCCAGTGGCATGGTTTTTTTTTTGGGGGGGTGGGTGTAGAAGGACTTTGTCCTTGAAAGTCACAAATGCAATTTTCGCCCCAGCTTGTGTTGTGTCCTCAGCAGGAGCCAAATGGTGCGGCAACAGCTCACAGCGTCCAGCATCTCTGTGTGTATCTGGAAATATCATCCAGTTAAAAAAAAAAAAAAAAAAAAAAGAAACTCACATCTGACCTGCAGTCTTTCCCTGTTAATAGTGGCATTGCTGAATTCCACTAATTAGTCTTTACTGTACGGGGCTATCTGTCAATAGGGGAATGTATTTGACACACGGATGCGGTCCTACTATCTGAGATCCCAATGGTCGGTATTAGACGCGTCGTGTTGAAACGGTAGGGATGACAAGCCGGTGATCATTTTGACAAGGCAGGTGCCCCGGTGAAGACAATTACGATGCGGCGGCGATGCTCTGTGAGGACGTGGGAGCAACTGGGCGTGCAGGGATGCAGGCTCCTCGGAAATAAAGGCCGTCGTCAGAGTGGTCTGCGGATGACAAATGTCAGAGGAGTCCGATCGTGACTGATTTACGCACTTTCAGAGGCGCGCGGTAAATTTCAGACTATAGAGGTGAGGTGTGCAGGATGGGAATTCTAGGAAGCCTCAGACAAATTGCCAGGCACGCAGGTGAGATTCAGTGGCCTAGGGCCTGCTGGCAGACATGGGGATCCCGTAGAAGGGAAGAATTTGGCTGCAGAAAGAATATCAGCCGCTATAAGTGAACGTGTCGTAGCAAAGAGGGAGCAGCGGTTCTGTATGTCGTTAAATATTATAATTATGTTCGGCCGTGAGCTGCGGGCATCTCACGCGAATGAGAATGCACCCGTTCGATCACTTGCGTTGGTGAGCACAGAGTTCATGGAAATATAGTTTTTTAATCATGCATCATTCTGGAAGAGTTCAAAGAATCAATCGAAAGTCAAGTCACGGATTTTTCTAACAACAAATAAACGAGAGTGACTTGCAGGGAAATCTAATTTATCGCTTTATTAATTGCTCACTGAGATTTGCGAACTTGTTTTTTTTTTGTGCTTTATTTCACATTCTGTCGCATATTTTCAAATGTTAAAATCAAAAAGGTACCCAGTAAGAGAACTTTACTGGCTTTTTTGTGTCTGATGTGAGGACTTTCGGGTGTATCAGATACACCACAGTGGATCAGGGTTTGTAATGAAAAGAACAGGGCAAAATGGAGACATCTCACCATCCTATCAGGTTGGCAGGTGTAAAGCTTCCTCCAGCTGGGACGGCGAACAGAACCACATGATGTGAAGACAGAAGGATGGTGTGGGAACATTGTTTGGGTGAAGTGGAAACACTGAACTTCAACACAAAGGGAACATAGAGAAAAACAAAATGGCCGCCGGAAACCAAGAAGGCCTGGGGTCAGGACTGGAGACCAGGCCTATTTTCTGGGGCTATTTTAACCGCAGCACCTTGCTGTCATACTTTTATGTTATTTTACATTACTTGTTTGTTGTATACATTGCATGTATGCCATTGTGCTCTGTTCTGCTATTCGCTATTTACTGGTCTTTATCATTACAGGTTAAGTACGCAGGAAGGTACGAAAGCAAGTATTTCATTGTACTTGTACAAATGACAGTACAGTAAAACTTTGAAAAGAAAGGCTTGTTTTTGAACTGCAGGCAATAATAAACGGGTCGCGTGACGTCACCAAATGACAAATGATGCGGTCGCGTGACGTCACCCCCCCCCAGCTGCCTGGATGTCCATCGCTCACAGCAGCATGCTACTGAACTGCGAGATATCGGTGACACACCATTCTGTCACATCATATATTAACTACTTATACCATTTCCTTCCAGTGATCAGTTACCATAAGCATTTCTCTCTGTGGTTCGGTCACTGTGAAGAATATTACAATATTTCACAGAAAATAACTGCCATAGCTAAAATATTGTAGGACAGGAATTGGGGGTGACAAGGACAGAGGCAGGCACATGATGAGTGCAGTTAATATTATTTCTCATTGATTTAAATCGTTTCATCAGAATCATTTCCCTTCTGTTTATCCGAATCATTGTCTGATTTTTGGGATGGATTTTGTTTCTTCCAATAAAACTCAAAACGGGTGGCTACTCTTTGAAAGTATTTTTTATTAATTCTTATTTTTATTTTATTCTAGACGGCAACGGATGCCAAGATGAAATGCCTGAAAAATAAATACAGTTCGCAAAACATGTTTACTTCAAAAGTGGTGCGATTAGGAATATTTTTTAATGTCTAAAAACAGAAGCGCAATACATAGCTTGGATGCCCTTATGTTATTCACTGTGTTGCTGTCACTGCAATGTATAAAACAATGCAGGGCGAGGGGCAGTGAGGTGCGTATTTTTCGACTGGCTTTCTTATGAATCTCGGCCCTCCTCATCAACAAATGTGCCAGTCTTGTCATAAATAAATGTCTCGATCAATGGCTCTACTCTACCTTTAGGGAATGCTTTGGTTGGCAAAGCGCCCTTCTCAGTTTAATTTATACTACCTCACAACATCCTGCCATGGAAGCATCCGTAAAAAGTGCATGCTTTTGTGATGCCGGCGTGAGAAATGTGGCACGATGTCATTATTCCCTGTATGATAGTAAATGGTAGTTAACCCCTTACTTACTTAACACCTTCCTCCAGTGCAATATCTGTGCCATGTGTTTGCATTGCACTGTGCTTATATATTTATAGTTATAGTTGTGCTATCAAAGCACTTTTGTCTGTGTTTGAGTTTTGAGGTTTAATTTGTGCTTAACAGGTGCTGCAAGGAAACGCAGGGTAAGATTTTCATTGCGGAGAGTAACTGACTGTTTACTGCACATATGGCAAACTCTCGAATCTGGAAGCGTCGCACCCTGACAGAAATCGTTTTAACGATGAGCACAGTGCGTACCTATTTCAGCGTGTGCTCATTCATTTATGCAATAAAAGCTTTATACTCACGTATTTGTTTTCAAAGCATACGCAGCATAAAATTAAAGTTATACACGGACACATTCAAGGGTGACCGGAATGAGTGTGACTTTCAGGACTCGCTGGTTGTTTATTTCAGGTGGAGTGATCAGCACCAAGGACTGAAATATTACCTCTGTGGACCGCAGTTCCCTGAATTTTATTTCGTTTTTCAGTAGAATTCCAGATGTTTGATAGGATTCTGGCCATTTGGCATTAATGGCTTGGAAGGAAAGATGCCAAGCAGTCCGTGTTTCGCCTGACAAGGCCCCGCGTTGCCATCCCGTCTTCGGTTTGGCCATCATATGCGCGACTGATTCACAATTGCAACCTTGCTTTGTCACCTAGTTTCCAAGTCCGACTGCCGCGTCTGCAGAAAGCTCTCAGTCATCGCCTTAAAATGAATCACCCGCGGGTGTAATATGAAACCGCGGCACGTAGCGTGTCGAGTGACTAAGTGGGGTGACTGTGAGTCTATCGAGTATGAATCTGGAGGAAAACCTCAATATGTCTTAGTCCCAGCATCACTGAGGTCAGCACTTCAACTTCGGTGAACGCAATATCTGTTCAGCCTGCGCTGTGTAAATGAGAATAAGAGCGTTTCAACTGAACAGAACGTGTGAGTCACTTCCCAAAAGTATGCAACAGATCTGTATAATTAGCTGAAATTTTTAATGAAGCTACCACGACAGAAAGATATAGGGAGAGATAGAGTGAGAGAGACAGAGAGAGGACAGTGTCTTCCACGACAGAGATTCAAGAAAACAAAACACATCATTAAAAACCTAAAATTTTCTATAATTGGGTAATATGTTGAAAAGCGTCGGGTTATCCATCTGAATTACTGAAGTGGCTGCTTCATGTTAAGTCATCCCAGCATTTGCGATCGGAGAGAAAAGATCGTTCTGGAAACATCTGGCCAGCATAACGCAACAAAAATGACAGAACTGAAGGGGAACTCAAAGATGTTGCCAAAGCGGGCGGCGGTCTTAATTCGGTTTCCTCAATGTCTGCATCGCGAGAGCAGGGCGAGCACATGCTCCTTCGCTTTTGGAGCCTCCTCCTCCTCGTCTCCCTCTTCCTTCAGGGGGATGCTCTGTCAGATCACCTCCTCTGCATCGTCAGCTCCCCCCCCCCCCACCCACCTGCAGGGGAGGCGCAGCCGTGCAGATCCGCATGCCGCGGTATGAGAGTCTCACACACCTTGTGTACTTAAATGTCCGTAGCATTTCACAACCCAGACGGCGGCTGGTTCGGCTCCGCCGTGGAGGCGAGGGGGGGGCGGGGGGCGCACGCATTCGAGCATCCTGTCAGCGGGCTCCTGGATCGGAGTATGACCACTGCAAGATGAAAGGAGCAGAAAAGAAGGGAGAGGACCCCTTCCCATACGGCACAGCAGGAAGGGGTGGCTGACGGCGCAGTGACCGTGATGGGCGGCTACGTCCTCCTGTGACTTGTTTGCATCAGTGCTCGCTGCTAATTTGCTCCTGTGGGGGAGCGACTGTGGTTGGGGGGAGGGGGGCAGGCTTCACAACAGTCGTATCCTCCTCGCTTTCCCCCACTCAGGACCTATGCCTGCCACATGGGCATCGGTCGCAGCCCGCCGAGTGAAAGAGGATGCCCCCCGTGTCCACAGCCCGATGGCCCCCTCTTCCTCTCAGTGCCAGGCGGTGCCACGGTGGGGGGGCTATCAGCTGGTCTGGAAGCTGATCCCTGAACCCCAGGCGTCATTTAAACGCAGCCAGATGCATCGGGCACTTTCCGGGAGGGAGGTGACACCATTGCAGGGGGCGGGGAGAGCATCTTGTGTCTCATAGCGTGCCACATCTGCTGAAATAATTGCGCGCGCAGCAACTGAAATGTCATGAAGGCTTGCTTCACCCTCCCCCGCCCCCCACCAGTCCATACATTGAATTTCTTATGTTTTCCGTTGCCACAGAGCGCTATGAAAATTAGCCCGTATGGTTTCGGTCAATCTGCCGTGCCCGCTTGTCTATTCTCACATTCGGCCACTTGGGGGCACTGTAGCACCAGGGGGCGTCCTCTCCATAGCGAGACTGGCCCTGTTAGAAGACATACGTGAGGGAGGCATCTTTCACCAAGCACGTTTAAACGTATTTAAAAGAAATAGTCGAAGAGATATTTCTGAAGAAGCGGTCTCCCGGTGGTTTCTCTTCAGATGACGGGAGTCGCAATAAGATGCTGTCGAAGGAAGAGTCTCACCGGATCACGCAAGTAAAGACGGCATCCTTTTCCAAAAAGAAAAAGCATAAATTGTTAATTTTTTGGCCTTCGATGACAGGAAATGAGGGGAAGCACATCGCTTAAACCACGAGACCCACAATGCAGCTGGGCTTTTTCTGATGAGCGTCACGAAAGTCTGGCTTCATCTGCCAGCGTTTCGCCGGCCCCTCAGACCGGCTGTGTGGTGATTTCCCACTGGGCACCCCTCCACCGCGGCACGCCGCCAGATTTTGAAGCCAATCACCTGTCTCTCCCCTCCGTTTTGACTCTGCTTCTGAAGTATCGACTGGATCAACAACACCTCAGCCTGTCAGTCTGTGCTTGGTAATTGCTGCTCAGTCCTATGTTTACACGACTCAAATGGCCAATAGATTCTATTAATGCGTCAGGGAGCCTCAAACCATTTTGCAATCTACTTATGATGGACAAATCATTTTAAATATTCCCAATCACCAGTGGGACATGACCCTAAGTCATTGTACTTTGGGTATCCAGAACCGGATCATTCAACCTGTTTCTGCTCCTCAACCTATTTCCTTAAAAATGGGGCAAACTGCTTATGAACAGCAAGTAACAAACGAAAAGACAAATTTCCATCATTTGTATTCAGCCTGGATTATAGGAAGACATGAGACGCAAGGTGTCCTTAATCACGGCAGGTCTTTGTGTTTTAGACGTTCTTTCAAGGCGGAAACAAAACACACAGAGCTAAGAATCCAGGGCAGAAGTTACCGTGCCAAGCATAATTACAACACGTCGTTTTCCTTATTATTATTGCGGCATGGGTATTACTGCAACATAGCGGAGAGGAATGAAACTTTGGTGAAAGCCCGCATTTAGACGCAGGCCTGGGGAAAGCCGCTTTTCAATTCGCAGAGGCAATGGTCTGCGAAATTCAACCATGAGTCAGCTGGCTAATTCGGTGTGATAACTGCCTCGCCCATTTAAAATTTAAACTCTTTTAATGAGTGAGGCCATCATTAGTTTATTATTAATTACTTCCTTTAGTGAGGCATTCCTAAAGAGGCTAATGTTTAATTTAATTGTGTGCACGTGCGTGTATAAGGGGCATATTTTGGTTTCTTATTTACATTGAAATAGGGTCTGTCCCCCACACTATATTACAACAAAAGCATCAAATAACACAAAACATTATTCTTCTGGCAGATTACCTTCTGTCGTCAGACTTAAACCAACGGTACACATTGAAAGATATAGAGTAAGCAGTACTACGGACGCTTGGCATAAACACATGTGATTAATATAGGACTGAATGAACGTTTGACTTGATGGAAATAACTGGACACATCAAGATCCAGCGAATGCAAGGTGACACTTGCAAGGACTTCAGTGATGTATAAACTTGACTGGGTCTGTCTACCAGCTTCTGTTCCTAGTAAAGCCTGTCAGGTATGATTTGACTTTGAGAGATGTCTATGCAGCAGGCGCGGGAAGCAGAGCAGGCCAGGCATTCCAAGAAGCTCCTGCAGCTCACAGATTTCATGAATGCTAGCGACCTAATCCATGCATGATACAGCATGTCTGCTTTATTTATTCCACCGGCTGCAGAGTAATTACTGTGAGATAAAAGCCATTCCTGGCTAGCTCTGGGACGTTCTTCTCAAAAGGGCTACCGGGTCGAAGGGACCTTACATGACTGAACGCCGATGAGGTGGACCTTCTGAAGCACCAGCAGAACAAGGAGCTCTCTCCGCAAGAGACCGGGCTTAGCTACAATGGGGAGATTGATGATCTGAGACAGAGAGCCAGCTGTGAGCTGGCCTTTAGCCTAAATGCTATCGCGCAGTTATGTCTAAGTTTCCGGTGCTAAAGGGGAGCGTATTGTCACAGCACTGCTTATACAAGCATTCAATTTCCACTCTCTTCTCAGACTTCTGACACTTGTGTAACCCCNNNNTCTCCGCCCCACCCCCACCACAGTAGATAAAGAGGGAAATGAAATAAAAGCCTTCGGTGGGGATTTCAGCCGCTGATTACAAGCATCAAAGCATCTTTAAAAGCAAACGGTTGCTTTTGTGTGAGTGCGGCCAGGAAGGCTGAACGCCCGGAAGTCAAAGTGACAGATCAGAGAAGGTACTTTCGAAAAAGTGTTCTCTGGAGACAAGTTGGGAAACAGATGTGTCTCCCCCCCCCCCAGTGTCTGTTTTAACGTTCCCATAACATGCCTCTATTTAAAAAAAAAAAAACGAAAAAAAAATCCATTGAGTTTTCTTTGTATGACACTGATCCCAAGGTCAGGTGATGTAGGTGGCTACACGCGCATCCCACTGCCCTGGTCAGGTGCGTTGGCACAAAACTTCTGGGTTCGAGTTATGCTGCTGCTTAGACGAGGCACTTGGCTCTGGCGAGCGGCTGAGCGCCGTGGTTCCGCGCTCCGTCCGCCGGGGCAGGTCACAGGCGACTACCTCTTTCCAGCCACTTCTCATGCAGAGCATCGGATCAAGGCAGGCTTAGAAACAGAGAGGCCCTCTTAGCCGTGTCCCTGCATTACATTTATGCAGCAGATGCTTTTATCCAGAGCACCGTACGGCAGAGGAGGCAGGGTCAGACGGTCCCTGGAGTGATTGCGGGTTAAGGGTCTTGCTCAGGGGCCCAACAGTGACATCACTCTGCCCACCGTGGGATCTGAGCTGGCGACCTTCTGATCATAGACACAGCACCCTAACCCGGTGAGTCACACGCCGCCCCCGTTTCTACGGTGTTAAAATTAAACAGACTGACTACTTGTTGGATTTAAAGGTAATGGGTGGGCAATGCAGATGCACACATGAACACAAACACAGATGCACACACACACACACACACACACACACACACGCCAGTTACACTCAGAGGACCCGCCATCTCCCCAGTCGCCCAGCACAGACGGCTGACTGACAGCGGCACTCTCCCAGCTACTGCAGTCTGCGGATCCCTCTTGTTGTTTCCCGACAGAAACTCCGCCGCCTCTTTCTTCAAGTGACAGCGACACATCATTAGTGTTTCTGGCAGGTTTGGAAAGAAAAGGTCTCCGAACCAGATAAGCCCTGCCCTCTGGGTTTAGCGCTGCCTTCCAAGTTAAGCGTGAAGTGAAGCACTGAATCACTGTGTTTTCCTCCTCAAATGCAAGACCTTGCGTCTGAAGAGACACGAACAGTGTTGTGTCTCGAGTACAGCACATAAAACTTCATAGAGAGATAATACCTGAGCAGTTTTCCTTAGGATAGCAGCCTTTGACGCATATGAAATGGGCGTGCATTGAACGTATACAGTATAAGGACTGAGTCTGATGAAGAAAGGTTTTCCTTTGCGTCTATTTTTAGTTCTATTTTTTTTCTATTTTTTTTTCTAAATTTGTATAGATTTACAGAACATTTCAATAGAGTTTTTTTCCTCAAATATGTGTAGAATAAGTTAACTTCTGTCCCCAAACCTACATGAGAGTACACAGTTTAACAGTCTTTTTTTAAACTGTTATTTGTTAAACTTATTTGTCAGTTTAACAAATAAGTATAAAAAATTAGAAGACACTGTTCTCAAGTTCTGCTATAAAAAATACATTTTCTAAAACCTAAATGTATCATTATGCATCAGATTTCAAATTTTATCTGTCACATACACAAACATACACAGTATCCCTGTGCAGCATAACCCTGTGCAGCATAACCCTGTTTGCCAGCAGGTGTCATATGCCGTATTGGCTGCCTTCCATTGTGAAAATTAAACGACAGTGGATTCAGGACATGGCTCTACTCATCACGTCATGAGAATGGTCATGTGACAATGCAAATTCCTGCAAATAAACTCTCCCCCCTACCACTACAGTAGTTTGTGGAGGGCACCAGATAACCAGACAAACCCCCAGGACCCACCTTGAGCTGCTGAAAATCAAAGGGCTTTCAGGAGCACTTGTTACTCAATGTTCCATCCCTCTCGCCGTCATGATCACCGTAATCTCTGTATGCCTTCAGAGGGGGTTTTCATGATGAGAGGGTATCTGGAGCCAAATTCGGTTCAAATCTCCTTTCAGCAGTTCCCTTTAATCTCCTCGAATAAGGAAACTCTTTTTCTGAGAGTGATTAGACTCGGGGAAATGCTCGTAAATTAGAAGAAGCTCAAAGCGAAATAATGTTTGAAAGCTGAGCCACAGTATTGGCCTCATATTCCCATTAACACACTAAACAATCGGTGAAAACATAAAGAATTGTTTCGACAGCCAAATTTAGGGCAAACCACAGTTATTCAAATGAGATAATGTAGAGGTGAAGGGTAAAATTTTGGGTTTCTTGGGGAATTCTGCTGTAATGAGTCTTTGGGTTAAAACGTAAAGCAACCAGGAAGCAGATGGGGGTCTAATTCTTAGCGAAAGATCCTTTAACCTGCTCAGTGTTAAAGTCAGCAGGGCGCTGAGAAAATGTGCTAAATCTCAGCGGCCAGATTTAATTTTGTGTTTCGCTCTAACGTGTATTTATTCAGCCCTGTAATGCAAACAGTTGTATGTCAAAGTTTTGTCACCCAGTGTAAAAATATACATCTCACTTCAGAAGGTCAATTAAGTGTATTTAGCTGGGGGCTGGGTACACGTCAGTATGGCTCTCGTTTTACACAGGTTGTTTTTTTTCTCAGACATTCTATATACTCAGCCGCACATCATTACATAATTACGTCATTGTATGGAACGTTTTCCAGACTTGAATAAAAGCTCTTTCACCACCCTCAACCCTGACAAGTTACAACTAAGTCCTGAAAATCTGAAAGAGCTGAACAGGTTCCAGGATTATAAATATATCTAAAAGGCCTGGTCATAGCAATAAAGCATACAGTTCTTGAACGAGCTTCTTTTATTTCTCAGTACTTGGCCATACAATACTGCACCTGCACTCTCAAAGGACAGCAGACATTTTGAATTTAATCATAATCTGGAACCATTTTAAGCTCAACTCCCTTTCGAGTCGCATTGTTTTCCTTTCATATTGAGCATCATATAGCTAGATACAGTACCATGTAGTCTGACATACAGTAGAATTGAAACCACCACAGAATACACTCCCCCATGATACAGGAATCAAAAACAGGATCATCTGCTTTTAACGAATTTTACGTGTCTCCTAAATGTAAAGCTAATGGGCGGTTTATTTACGCCTGTAAAGCTGACTCCATTGTGAACAGAGCCATGTCGCGTGGAACTGGGAGTAAGGAGCACAGGCTTTGTTTGGGCAGTGCACTCAGAAGAGGACAGGAACAGGAAGTGGGATGGAACAGGAGGCAGCAGGGGGGAACGGGTACAAAAGGCGGCCAATTTGGTGTCAGATTGGGGAAAAGCTAATGGATGCTAATGGAAATGAAATGGATTTCAAGCCATGGAAACAAAACGGTCTAGGTGCCTTTATTATCCTGAGAGGAAACAAAGCCTGGCTACTGTATCTAAAATCTCTATCTCTATAAATTACATATATATAATTATGACGATTCAGCGGAAAGTCCTCAGATCTGACTCGTGAGGTCAGGGACGGATTATGGGTTGTGTGGGCCCCTGGGCAAAACGTTCGCGAGGGCCCCCCCCCCCACCAGCACCACCACCACAACCACCACAATTCAAGGGCCCTTGGCAGCCAAACGCCCTCCCTCCATGTT
>JAODKF010000018.1:2540009-2551663 GCA_026779585.1 Mormyrus proboscirostris
GGGGCCCCACGGGCCCCCTGCACCCCAAGGGCCCCTGGGCAGCGGCCCCGCTGGCCCGGTCCGTAATCCGTCCCTGCGTGAGGTCTATATTCCATAAATGACACTGCCGCACTCTTGAAGCAGGCAGATTAAATACTTCTATTAAAACGTATTAAAACGTTGGCCACCTTTGACCATCCAGGTCTGATCTTCTTTCTCTACTCACGTCTTGAATTCCTCTGACCTCCAAACTTGCAGAGTTCGGTATTTAATCATCACGATCAATTCATTCATTTTTCCCTGTTATGCAAATGCAGTCCCAAGGAGATGCCCCCCCCCCCCTTGTAAACAGAAGGGAAATAATGACCCAAGGAAACATTATTATAATAGGCTGTCAGAGGAATTCTCCTCAGCCACACTGGGAGGCGATTTTGGGAAAGCAGGGGCTGATCGCTGAATTAGTAAATCTGTGAAATCTGCAGTACTGGGAGCACTGGAGTCTTTGAGAGCTGTGCAGTAAATCGATCTGACACGACACACGAGGATTCAAAGCATTGCTGGGAAATGCAAACCTGTGCATGCAACACAGATATACATTGAGACATAAGGGCCACCGACGGTGATCACTCTGCCGCTGTCTGCTCTGCTGTTGAGCTGCAGCGGGCGGCATGTGGCTGGTGAGGGTTGGGGTCGGCGGCCATTTTGGCAAGGTGATAACTTCAAGTCTGATCATGTGACCCCAGCTGACCCCACATGGCCCTGCTCTCTGATCCTCACCTGTGTGATGCATGGTAGAAATGTGTCTGCTAAATATACTGTACTGTACACAATAAAGAGATTTTGCCTATATAAAGAATTAGCTATAATCTTTTGTGGTTCTGCTGTTCATTGCGTACAAAGTCTTACATTTATTA
Source organism: Mormyrus proboscirostris (assembly GCA_026779585.1). Taxonomy (NCBI): domain Eukaryota; kingdom Metazoa; phylum Chordata; class Actinopteri; order Osteoglossiformes; family Mormyridae; genus Mormyrus; species Mormyrus proboscirostris. Next base: position 2,540,903 of record JAODKF010000018.1, read on the forward strand.
ACTATGAGCTTAAAATTTGCATTGCAATCGCAGACTTTCCTATTTAGCATTTTCCTATTTAGAATGAGCTGGAGGATGTATATATTGTGTGTTTATATATTCATACATTTTATTCCAAATGGCACATGACTTTAAAAAAAAAAAAAATGAGGCTATTCTTGGGACAACTGGGGTTAAAGGCCTTACTCAAGGGACCAATGGCAAAATCACTCTCCTGACCCTGGGATTCAAACTGGTGACCCACCGGTCACAGACACAGAATCATAAGCCATACATTGGACATAAATATATGTACAAATTGGCACTGTCAGTGTCAAAGGAAAAAAAAAAAAAAACACACAAGTACATCGTTAATGTTTCCTGCTCGATGGGATGCGTGGAGAGGGTGTCTGTGGGCCGCCGGTATTGGATTTGGTCGAGGTGGGAGAGTACTTCTCAGCTTGGGCTGTTTATGCCTGCTCTCTCCCGCTGAGATCTTTATTAAGGCTTTATTGAGCGTTTGATAAAATGAAGCACGGCAGTCGAATCGTACTGAAGCGGAGACGCTAGTTGAGGGCTTTCTGTGCCGTTTCCGTTGAGGGTAAAGCTGAACTCGTGAGCTGCACCCCACCCGGGACTCGAACCCGAAACTGAAGGTCGTGACCCTGTGTGTGACAGTCGCTCCTTTCGAATGCTTTTAAAAAGGCTGAAATGGGGCATGAATTTGGCCTGAAAGATGCTGATGTGTGTAGCTCAGACAGTGAGGCCGTCTGTGATCCAAAGGTTGCTCGTTTAGATCCCAGCAGTGTCCGAGTCATTTTACCATTGGACTCTTGAATAAGGCTTTTAACCCTCAGTCATTCCAGGGACTATCTGACCCCTGCCTTTTTTGAATAATAGCATCTTCTAAATGGAAGATAAGTTAGCAAGACATTTACTATATGTAAGAAATCAGTATCCACAGCAATTTGTCGGTCAAGGTGATACCAGCATATTATGTAAATTTGGTATTTCAAAAACAAAATATAATAACAATAAAAAAATATGAAATCAGCAAGAGCTAATGTAAAAAAAAAAAAAACAACCAGAAGAGGTCATTGTTATCTTTCAGTCAAGAGTTTCAATCAACATCATGCCCCCATTTACAAGTTTGCCAAAATCAAGAATTAAAAACAAGCATGTAAGTTTGAGGACTGAGAAACAGAGATTTAAATATAACCACTGTCTATGTGTCACAAAACACAGCAGAATATATGGGAGCATTTGCTAAATGACTAATTAGCAGAGATGCACCTGTTTTATAAGAATCACTAGCAGGGGTCACAAAGTATAAATCACTGGCTTTGTTACAAACTATCCATCCATTTACCCATCATCCTTAGCCATCTATCTAGCGTAGCAGTGTGCCTCTCGCAGGAAGCACAGGAGAGCTAGTAATGTGAACCAACGCAAACATGTGGTGAACATGCAGACTCCATACATGCAGAGTAGGGACAGGAATGCAACAAACACCCCTAGAGTGTGGGAAGTTGATATGCTGCCGCTGTACGTCGTTGAGGTGGCATGAGCTTCCTACCCCCCTATTGGCTGGCGCTCCACCCACATGACATAATAACGACTGCTCCGGAGGAGGGCGGGGCACATTGTTCCGCTCCAATGGCGGCTCTTGCCATGCCCACTGTGCACGAAAGCCTGTGATGTTTCAGAGAGTCTCCTGTACTGGCTTTCCTCTCTGCAGGGGGGAGTGACACCAAGTCGCGTCGTGTCCTCCAACCACTCAAACGTCTAACGCCTTTCGGGAACAAAGTATTATAAGCCAGTGGGCTGCCTGTCGTATCACGGCGTACTCCGACAAGAGCCGAGCCTGAATAATGAAAAAGAAACAATAGCTTCTGTCGTTCGCCCCATAAATCGCACGGGAGAGTCTCAAATTATTTAGGGCTACAAACTCAGTCTCCTGCTTGATTGTCCCTCAGAAAACTGACTCGGAATTCAATGGTAGAGTCATGCAAAGAGGTGCTTATGCAATATAGATTTCCACTTGGATCGCGTGCATTTCACCGCTTCCGAGCAGCGAATAAGCTTCTTCCATCCAATCTTCTCGGAAAGTTGCTTTTTAGTGCTTTTTAGAGTGGATCGATTCCTGGCAAGAGTCACACCCCGGATTCCAGAGTTTGCCATGTTCTTGGTGTGAATGATCATTCCCGTTACCATGGCAAGTATTTCCCCCATATTTACATCACAACCCCCAGTACAGAGATATATTGGCTTTTTTTTATGTTGCTGACTAGAAGCAGTATCTACGCATTGTTTTTTGTGTTGCTGGTCCTACTGCTGATTCAGGAAAATGGCAAAAATCTCCTGGCTGTGATTTACAGAGCAGAAGTGACGTGGGAAGGGTGGACACCAATGAAAATAGTCATGGTAACTAATGGCAGTTATTTCAATTAAGCAGTATGAAGCGGCATAGGGTGCCTGAAGACTGGCTCCTGGAATAACTACGATTTGGATGCTGTTCCCAGTTCCTCTGTTACAGCAATAGATTCAGGACAGAGTACGCTTGCCTGTCCGCCGTAAATCCGAGAATCTGAGCTGCGGGTCTCCTACGCACACGGGCCTGCTGTCCAAGGTCGCGACCCCTTTGACCTCTGACCTCTAACCCAAACCCACCCACCGGTCAAGCTTAAATCGGGGGGATGGGACTCGGGGTCGAATCTATCGGCCTGGTTAACGGGGTCGACGACACGCACAGCACCGGCAAAAAAAAAAAGAGAGTGAAAAGGAAGGGCATACAGCAGAGAGTTACGGAATTTACCACAATCGAATCTCTCTCATGTCACTCATTTTCGTTTTGTATTCGGCCTAAAGTGCTCGGGGATTTGGTATGCATGAAAGCCTTCGAAATTAACCGGATTTGAATTTCAAAGGCGCCACACTTGGGGATACGGAGTGGACAGGATACGGCACTGGCATGCGAATATCACGGTCTTGTAAACAAAAACAGAAAAAGTCTCTTTCAAATATAACCTTCCCTGTCATTACAGAGGGAATGAAAAAAATACAATAGAGGGGGGGAGTCATTCAAAACGACGGCAGATTTCAGTTTGAGGCATGAGACAGGGCCTTTGAATATTAATGATGGGATTATACAACGAGGTACAGGCTTACTGCACCACTACAGCTGCAGTTCGTATTTATACACCGCAAAAAGTTTAAATTGAATCGTTATCAAAAAACCGTGTTCTACAAGATACTAAATAAACAAGGTCTGTGACGATGCAGAGTGCATTTAATCTGTTTGTCGGTTCGGATGGCATCGAGAGTTTGAGTTCAAATTTTCCGCTTCTCGCCTGGTCCATCCCTTTCACATCTGCATTTGTTAGAACATAGATGGATTTGCTGGAAGACAGATGTCCTCCTTAACATGCAGATCCATCTAAATCAACTTTTATCCTTCTAAGTCATCCACAGGAAACAAAATTTCTCTTCAAGGCGTTTTCATTTATATCCCACGGCTCAGCATTGGGTGAGCATTTGGAAGACAGATGGATGGATGGATGGATGGACGGACGGATGGGTGATGTTTTCATTTATTATTAAACCAGAGGATGGATCAAAGAGATAAGGTCCTGAAGGATAGTGAGGTCCTTAAAAACCCATTTCACTAAATGATGTTAGTGCTGTCAGTTGGAAGATTTTCCCTAATATTTTGCATCGCATGCGGTATTTGCATAATTAAACCTTCAGTACATGCACACGCACATTACACACATATTTAAAAGTTCTCTCGGCTCGGCCCTTTGAACATCCATGTCTATGGGGTGGGAATAAGCACCAGGAGGCCACACAGTTCTCTGTGCGGCGAACGCTGAGAAGATGTGGCCAGATAGCTTCAGGAGACATGGAGGGAGAGATAAGACTCAAGGGATTAAAATCGTCTTCAGAGCAGATGCCCGTGACACTGATGTGCCCAGATGTCACCCGGAAGGAGTGGTAGTCCGGTATCTTGAAAGCCGTGTGTCCAGCTGGGCAACGTCTCCCTTTGTGTGGTTCCTGTATGAGGACCAGGGCTGCTCCACCATGCCAGGGAACCTTGTCTACAGCCATTGGATGATTTGGAAACTTCATCCGAGTCAGTAACTGTGCAGGAATTCGCATAGCTTGTCACTACACCTCAGCAGGTTTGTATGCTCTGGCCTGGATGCAGCTGAGCCATTCGGTGAAGCCTGGTCACCTGCAGCATACAGTAATTACACTCCGGCATATACAGTCACAAATAAATGTCACAGATCTGGTGTACGGCAGGGTCCGGCGAGTCTCTCGTGAAAGACGCTCCCATCCCTGAACTACCCATCATCCCACTGTCCCATGATCCCAGCGTAGCCTCCTTCCTGCCAGGCGGCAGATTGCAGTTTTATGGATGAGAATGGACGCTTTGTGTTTTTTTTCTCTTCCTTTTTTTATTTTGAGAGGGCCGTTTGTGAAAATGGCAGACTCCCTAATGCACTCATACATCACGGTGCTCCGAAATGATGCCGCATCCGTCATGTACTTCGCTGCCGCGCCGGCAGCGTGCCAGGCGCCCGCCAGAATATTACGCAGACGTGAATATGGCTAAAACAATCCCCCCGCCTGGGTCATTTGTCTGAATTAAACACACACAAATAACGCTGAGTGGACTGTGCACGGGCCGTTTTCCCACTCAGAATGCAGGAGCCTGTGTGCAGCAAACATCAATAACCAGGTTCTGATTCATCAACGCATAATACCTGTAATGAGGCACGGTGCCAGTCAAAAGTTTGGACACGCCTACCCACAGAAAGTTTGTTATTTGTACTGAACTCTACATTTTTGTATAATTATAAAGACATCAAGACTGTAAAATGACATATATGAAATTCACACACATGCGTTTTTATAACATACATGGGCAAAAAAGTGATAATCCAACGAAAAAGCTCTGTAAGTTGGGACTCAGAAGGTTGCCGGTTCAAATCCCTGGATCGGCAGAATGCTCCCATCATTGAGGCCTTGACCAAGGCCCTTAACCCCAATTACTCCAGGGACTGGCTGACCCTACTGTCTCCTCTACACCAGTTCCATGAGGTGGCCTCCTGTATGCTCTTCCAAGTCACACATACAGCTGTGGAAAAAGTTAAGAGACCACAGCACAATTTTTTGTTTCACTCATTTTTCAATTTATGGATGTGTCTGTGAATACATATCTTTTTTTGCAAATTGCAGCCGGGTTCTTCTCATTAATGAAGAGCTTCTTCCTGGATTTATGGGACCTCAGTCCTGCTTCTAGGAGCCTGATACACACTGTCCTAGCAGTGCACCTCACACCTGCACTTAATGTTTCCTGTTCCTTTTCAAGGTCACTTGATGTCATCCTCCGATTCATGAGAAACTGTCAGATTAACAGTCATCTCTGGCATTAGATAGTCCTTTTACCTGCCTGGTTTCTGGTCATTCCCAGTGTCTCCTGCTTCACCTTATTCTTTTGTACTGCCGTCTTACAAATTTTTAACCTGGACGCAACCTGCTGCTCAGGGTGGCCTTCTGTCAGCTGAATCACGGTAATACCAGGATTGAAAAATGCAGATTTGTTTAGAAATATAGCGTGGTCTCAATTTTTTTCCCCAGCCAGTATATGCTGAACACTCATTGTGTGGTTTTGGCTGGTTCACTCTCTGGTCAAACTCCTTCAAAACCATTTCTGCTGTGTTTAGGGCAAGTGGCCAGCACATGTGATCATTGTCATTTGTTGATTGCTTGGCAGATCCAAACGTATAGCTGGTACTGTATACTCAGAAACAGAGGTGGAAAGTTCAGGTCCAGAAAGTACAAATCCAGACCAAGGTTTTGTTTCAACAAACCAGTTCAGCTTTAGGAGTCACAGTCACAGAGTACTCAGCTGGTTGGTTGAAACAAAGCCTCGGTCTGGATTTGTACTTTCTGGATCTGAACTTTCCACCTCTGCTCAGAGACAACTGCAGCAACAACAACAAAAAATCTGCAACTAGTGACGACTGACATAATTTTAGGCATCTTCATATTTCCCTCAATCTGCATACTATTTGTAATTATTATGCTTTTGTTTTTTGTTTGTAACAAAAAGAAAATTGCACATTAAACAAGGTTATGAAAACACTCAAGTTTAGGCTGCATGACTTTTGGCGTCGTTCTCACTGGAATGTTGACAGTGTATTGATATTCTGTCCATGCTGAATACATATCCGTCCCCAGACAACATTCATATTCATAACACAGGGAATGGGTTTTCTAAATACTGCCTCTAATTGAAATATTTTAGACACTCTGCTTTCGTTGTGAATAATGTTCTCATGCTGGGAATTTCATATTCAGTCCTCACACTTCACCAATTAGCTTTTCTATCCATCTTTTTCCATTTTTGCCCCTTAAAAAGCAAAGCCCAAGGCTTAACTTCCTCAATACTTTTTATTTCACCCAGAAATGCATATTTATTCCGAATAATAAAGCCAGTGGAATAAATTTTGTTTTAGAATAACACATGTGACTTTTTTTGCTTTAGGGTCAGTGGTGTACTTTACCTTTGACAAGAATAAAACTGTAAAGAGATTCACTTCCTTGCTCCTGATTTTTTGACTTATAAACAAAGTGTTAAACATCAAGCACTTCCACATTAAAAAAATTTGCATGTATTTCATATTTTTACATATTTATAAGTACTACAGCATGACTTTACTGCCACAAAATGGCACTTTGCACAACTTACAAAATGCTTTTAAGTTAAAAATGCATGTTAAAATACTGTTAAATAATATTCAGTATAATAATTCATTATTATTAATTAGACAAAAGTCTTGCTTTGAGTCACCTTCCGCATAAACAGTCTGTCAACCCACCCAGTTCACTTCTACGTGATTAATTCTCCCCAAATCCTGACCCATAATCCCCTGCTCCCTCCAAGGGGACCAGAATTGCCTCATTGAGTGTAATTTTACAGTCTGTGAATTTTATTGACGGAGCATTTTACAGCCACGAATATAGAACAGGTCTGCAATTCTGTGCCATTCAATTTGTCGTGCTTTACTAAACTGATTTTTTAAATATTGTTTATCAAAGGTAACGCGTGGCTGAGTGGGTCTGACCTCTTCCGTCTTTGATCGGATGATTGTTGATCTGAATCAGGGGCCCCTGACCCCCAAAGGGCCTGCCAGGGAGCCAGATACATGGCTGACTGAGCTTTCAACTGTGTGTGTGTGTGTATGGAGGGGGGGTCATGTATTACATTGTGGGGACTAAATGTCCCCAAAGTGGGATAAAAACCTGTTGTTTTAATGTTGTGGAGACCGTTTTTTCCAATCCCAACAAGGGAAAACTCATTTTTATAAAAATCCATGACTACAATGTAAACTAAAAATGCCAAAAGTCTTATTTTGTTTGGTTGCTTATGGTTAAGGTGAGGGCTGGGTAGGGGTTAAGCTCATCATGCTGGTATTGGGGTTATGTCCATAGAAATGAATGGACGGTCCCCACAAAGATATGGATAAATGTGGTGTGTGTGCGCATGTCTCAAACGATGGAAAGATGGGTGTGTGAATACAAAAGAATTCCAAAGCACAATTAAAGCTTGTTTCTTTTCATATTATTTTTGCATTGGATCTGCTTGTGTTTAAAATTTTTGGCAGAAGCCTTTTGCCCTCGGACATTCTGCTTACTGCATACGGTACAGCAGTTTTTCCTGTCTAAATAACATTTGTGTTTAGTTTGAGCGATTCAGGACAGTGCTCCCTGTGTGTGCATGGGAGTCACCATAAAATTAAAACTGATAAAATCACACTAAATCACAGGAAATGGGTAGAATCAAATCTTATAAACCTGTAGACAATGACATTGGTAAACATGGTATTTACAGTATGTTGCAAAGCCATTTACAACAGACTTCCAATGAGAATTTTAGATCCTTGTGGTTGCCATAGTAAAAAAAAATTTTAAAAAATGGACGTTTTTAAACTGCAGTGCTCACCAGGAAAAGTGGATCGATGATTTTTTGCAAAGTAACAGAATAAACATTTTTCTCTTTCCATGCATAGGAATCACAGGAGAAGGCTGGCAGTTACATACACTTCCAGGTATTTAAATGTAAATCTCTGCTATTTGGATGCCATCCATTCGCCACCCGTTACGGAAGAGCCGGCTTTCTGCTCAAGGTGATTATTATGAAGAAATTTACCTTTATAATAAGGTGATGGGACAGGATAGACAGGCGTTTGGAGTGACGATATAGTGTTGCAGATGCGGGAGGGTCAGGAACAGCTGGGAAATGTCCGGCGTCTCATTTAATCCCGCGGTGTTATAAACAAAACAAAATGACCAAAAAAGCCTTTGCAATACAGTTCAGTCATTTTACACTGTTGAAGCTGCAAGAATGTATGCAGTTTTGGAATGCAGTGTCTGCCGACTAAGTGTGAAATGAAAAGGAAACTGAAAGTTTGGACATTTTCAAGAAGCCGGTGCCACTGATGACATGTTTCTGTCCTTTTGTATTTCTTCTGCACCTTGGTCCTGGAGGAACAATGTTTCGTTTCACTGTATAAAGTTTCGTTTCACTGCATTCTGTTTCGTTTCACTGTATACAGTGTATGACTTGATTGCCCATCGCTCCACTTGTGGAGTCCTGATGATTTTCAGAGCCTCCTCACATACTTCTAGATGCCCTGGGCTCAGGATTCCTATCTCCGGGTCCCTGGCTCCCCTAGCTTGCGTTTGGCCACAATGGATAAACAGTTAATTATTAATTGCATCCTTGGATACTCTTCTTGAGAGAGAATAGCATTTCCTCGGAAGGAAGGGATGCTCTGGGCCCGTGGGGACCCCAAGGCGTCTGCCAAGTGCTCGAGACACAGATGTTACCAATCGACAAACAGCACCTCTCCTGTTAATAATAAAGAAATAACCGTCCTCTGTCCTCCCATCCCCCCCAGCCTGTTACCCTCCTCTCCTCTGTCTTCTGCACCTGAAAGTCAGATTTATAAAGTCAGCTGAAAATCAAATCAGCCCGGATGAGAGTCCAAAGCACGGCAGTGCTACGGCTGCGAAGGCCATCCGTTACGTTGCCAAGGTAACGCGTCAGTGGTTTCTGGCTCCGCGCGGCGCTCCGCTATACAGCAGATGGAGGCTATGCTAATAGCTGGACAGAGATCAATGGGATGTGGGAACATAATGACCCAGTCTAGCCTGCCCACGGCTACGTACCTACGGGCTGCCGTGTGAACCAGACGCCCGCCCATTCATCCTGGCTGGCTAACAATTACTCAGATTAAGTTTCACAGATGCACGTTTGTATATCTGTAGGATGGCTTTTGTGAGCCACCAGTTTATCGAGGTATTTATTACGAGAGTACTAATAATTGTGAGTACTAATAATACTAATAATTAACTTCGTTAATTTACGAAGGCTGGCCCCTGTTCCCTATTCAGAATTAATATGCACGCAACACAATGCTAATTAATTCAGTCTTGGTATTTGTCTTTCTCCTGGATTCCTCCCATGTCTATTTACAGGCTTTTATTATTCGCTTGCATTTGAAACTGATGCATGTCTCAGCATATTGGAATTAACTGGATTCCCCCCCCCCCAAATGCCCATTCATGGTCACATATCAAGTGTTACAGTGTTTTTCATGATGACCTTGCCGCTGAAGTTTAAAATCAAACTGTTGCGAATGAGAGAAGGTGATGACCGTTACGAGTCTGGAAATCTGTATCATTAGTGCTCGGCAGATAACGTGAAGAAGAAACTGAAAAAAAAAACAGATTACGGTATTTGGACTCCAGCACTACAACACGCACCAATGAGTCAAAATATTATGACCATCCCCACGTGAAGCAGACGACGTTGGCTCTCTCGTAAAAAACGATGCGTGTCAAGGTCTGGGCCAGGACTTGGCGATTCTGTACTCGGTCGACATGTTGGATGCAGAGGATATGGGCAGAAGTAAAGACCAGAGTGACCGAGGGTCTGAGGACAGCTGGGTGCATTGTTTGGACCGACAAATCTCATCCACAGCCACGCAGCTCCAAGAGCAGCAGAGCTTGATGCCTTGTATTTTGCGATAAATTATTTCCATGACCATCATTAAAATTATCTGTGATTCTTGCCACAGTAGTCCTCCTGTCCACACAGGACAGCTTTCATTAATATCTTGCATCGGAGTCTCAGCCACCCAATACCCAACACCTTGTTGGCGTTTCATGGTTTTTCCTCTCCTCAGACTCGTCTCAGTAGTTACTCACTCCGACTGACCGTGAGCGACCCGCAAGCCTTGCCGTTTCAAAGACGCCCAGTTGTCTAGCCATAACAATTTGGCCGTTATCAAAGTTATTTGAGTCTTTGCCCATCGATTATGAGTTCTGAATGTCAGCTTACCATCTAATATATTCCTGACCTTGATACACACCGTTTTTACAAGATCTACATTATTCGCTTAATGTGGGGGTGGTTATAATGTTTTCGACCATGAGTGTATGCTATAGATAATGCAACAGCTAACATATTTTCCTTTTACTCACACTTTCAATAAATACTCAACACTTTTCAGCTTAGGCATAATTTCATTGAATGTTAATGCAGAGTCCTATTGTTCCTAATGTACATAAATGATATAGACACCAATATATACAGTAAACTAGTGAAATTTGCAGGTGACACCAAGGTGGGTGGTGTACTGTAGCAGATACTGAACTAGCGGCTCAGCAGCTACAGCGGGATCTTAATTTAATTAGTGACTGGGC
>JAODKF010000018.1:2556583-2589423 GCA_026779585.1 Mormyrus proboscirostris
GGGTCGGGGGGGGGGGCACTTCAGATGGGCAAATGACAAAAAAACTGAAAAGGAGAACTTAAGACGGCCACCACTGACAAATGCTCACTCCAAGCTTCAGCTGGTACGGATTCAGGTCGGTGGCATTCGCATGACAGAATTTCATACATCAATGTTGAAACAAGTTGAAGTCAAACAGATTGCCCTCGTCTGGAGATCGAGTCAGATGCCCAATGACCCTGCACCCTCGCCTCTGTTATTCTCGAAGAATTCAATAAAGATGAATAAAAAATGAAAGCAACAAAGATGAACGTTCTTTTTTACCAGACAGATTAAACCCATGTGAAGTCCACATGCATGCGGATTTCGTTTCAGGGGCAGCACTTAACACCGGATGACTTTTGAGGCTTCTGACATGCCTTTCCTTCAGACCTTCCCAGCTTTCACAAGCCCAGAGCCTATCCCAGCAAGTGGGGGGGGCGAGGTAGGGGGACAACCTGGCTGGGACAGCACCCATTTGCCAGGAAAACATTCACACACACACACACACAAGTTGGTCTTCCTATCTAATTGGGGACCGCCCATTAATTTCTGTGGGAAAAACCATAACCCCAATCACGACACCCTTAACCTCTACCCATCCCTAAACTTAACCTTAAGTAACCAACACAAATACAAGACGTTTGGCATTTTTACTTTTTTGATTGCGTTCACAGATGTTTATAAAACTGAGGTTATCCAAATAGGGATCTCAAAAGGTGTCCCCAAAAGTAGGGGAATTTCAGGTTTTACTACACTTTGGGGACAATTTGGTCCTCGAATGTGATCTATGCAAACCCAGACACACACACACACACACACACACACACACACAGACAGACAGACAGACAGACAGACAGACACACACACACACATGCACGCTGCCCGTCACACACTATGGGAAATCATGCAGGACCTCGTAGCTACATGTACTGCAGAGAAAGCAATGGCTTTGGAGGAAACACTGGAAGAAGGAGCTCTGATTCTGCAGGTGCAAGGGAATGTTAAACCCATGATTCTGGATGGGAGCAAAAACGTGGACCGGCTGTGGGACCCTGAGGACTGGATTGGGAAACACTGATATAATGAGTATTAAGAGCTTTAAAATAATACCCGTATGTGAATAATATGACATTAGCCGTGTGAAGAATGCTGAAAAAAGGATTTTTTTTTTTTGCTATGAAACATTAGTATCACGTTTGTGAAAATTTTATCTTGCTAGTACGGCCTGAGTCACACTGCAAAGCCGTGCTCTGTTGCTTGGCCTGGATAGCCTTCTGTGCCTGGGATGCCACTTATGTTTTCTAACAGAACTCATCATCAAGCGAAGATTTTTGGCGATAATTGTCACCTTATATTTTCTAGTTTACTATATCAAGCAAGTCCTGACTCAGAATGTCTCCCCCGCCTACGGTTTGTCCATCGAGTGGTTCGGAATGCACCCGCTGAAGGATCAAATGAGGAATTGAAAGAGACTCTTACAAAAATCCTATTGAGGTCACGGTAGAATGTTGCCGACGGTAACAGTCCTAGGCCAGCTCTGATTGGTCGAAGTTGCAGGCCCAGATAACCATACAGGTGAACGCCTGTCAAAATATATATCATTCCAAGCATAAGCATCTATACTGTCAGCCAAAGCGACGCATTAAACAACCATACGTCTCCTTATATTCCATGTTTACGGTCACTGTTTGTTCGCATCTCGCTCAAGTGGCGAGCGTTATCTTTTGACAGATGGCGGTAAATAATTCATCATTCAGTCTTTCCAAAAAAACTTCCAGCAGGGAAGTGACATATAAGAACTGTCAATGCTGTAAATATTTTACATTGTTCCCCCCCAGTGACTGATCTATATTTCATACTGTGGCGTTAACCAGTGGCGCTGTGTTCATTTTGGTAACTGGTGCCCCTGGCGGGAGATGTTTCTGGGTGGGGCAGGAAGCATTGCTTCAGAGTACCGTTCAATAATTGAACAAAAAATATATCTCGCAGAAGCTAAGTGCTCATGGATTTGACTTTTTCCTTTAATTCCACACACCCCAAAGTTATCTGCCTGTGAATTATGAATTATAAGGGCAGTGATTATGGTACACACTGCTTTTGCCGTGTACTGCCAGTTTGTACGCTTGTACTGTAGGTGTCGTTGTCACTCTAGGCTAGCAGGCAAACCTGATATCCATATTAGCACGGTGAGGCAAAGGAGCAGAATATAAGCTGCAAGTTCAACCAAATGTCGATGGGACCGATCTCGCCATGTCGGTTCAGCATGTGCGCTCCGGCAACCCCACCCTTGATGTTATCAAACTGCTACAAGACCAGGAGGAAGTCCAACTAAAACACAACAATTACCGCACAATTAACAAAGATCTATCCTTTTTAAGTGCATTTAATAAAGTGACATTGACCTTTCTTCACTTTTTTCCACAGGGATAGTTGTTTTTCAGTACATTTTTTACTGCTTTTATTATCTCTTTAGTAGAGATTTTTGTCTAAAGTGACGTACAGAAATCAGGGTCAGACTGTCCTAGAGCAATTGAGGGTTAAGGCCCCTGTTAAAATGCCCAAAGGCAAAATCACTTTGCCAACCCTGGGATGTGATCCAGCAATCTTCCAGTTTCATAATTCTTTTTTGGGGCAAGCAGTTTGCAGAAGAGATTTCTATAGTTCATTTTGTCTAAGTTCATTAAATTTGTTTGAAATCCCACCAAGTGATTTTTGTTCCTTTTGACCTGACATATACTAAGGGTGTATTTGTAGCCAGCAAAGTGACAGGTATCTGTACAGATTTCATGCTGAAAGAACACTTGTTTGTGCTTATATATCCCTGTGTTTTTGTAAGTCTCCAAACATTTGACACCACAAAACAAGCTGTAATTTCAGTTGCCTTAAAGCAAGTGAAAGTTGAATGGGTAACTAGAAACTTCTTTACGGTACCTCTCTAGTCGTTTTTGCTGACAACCTTTTATTACAGGTGGTAATCTAAGGCTGGGTAGGTGAATTTGTACAGAATTTCCTGCATTGTTCCCCGTTAATAAAATATCATATCTTCTTTCTGGAAATTATTGTTGACTCATTAATGCGGCACCTACTCCAGGACGTATGACATGGTACAGCGTAGATAGGATGTCAGTCATGGAGGCTTCAGTCAGGGTTTCTAAGGAGTAATTTAGACACAGAAGCTCACTAGAATTACATGTCCTTAGAAAGGCGGAATACCCAGGGCAGATGTGCATGGAGACAGAGGCCGTGGAGTCATGAGGTGAGGATGAGAACGGCCGAGTCACTGAGAGGTGGGGACATATTTACATGCAACAAGAAAAAAAATAAAATAATGCTTCTGATTACCAGTAAGGCAAAACCACAAAATCATAGAGAATTTAGCATCAATTTTTAATTTTTATCAAAGCTACATTCCAGTACTGGTGGTTGGTGTATGACTCCTGTGATCGGAATGGCAGTGGTTCAAATCCCACAGTCAGAAGTGACCAAGTTATTAGGTATTTGAGGCCTTTAACCCCCCAGCTGCTTCTGTGACTTTTGGACTCCGCTTCCTCCAAAACATGTCTGCCATTTTGCATAAAAGTGTTGCTGGATATATGTAGTCATACAGCTGTAGGTTATTATACAAATATTAGGCAGTGCCCCCATGAGAGGTCATAACACACTTTCGGGTCCATATGTGTGGCTCTGAGGCTGGGGATCTGTACCAGCAATGGGATGGTTGCTGGTTTGAATCCCATGAATGCCAGGAGTGATCTTACTGTGTCAGGCCCTTGAGCCAGACCCTGAACTTGCAATCGTTTCATTCTGAGCATCCAGGCCTGCAAGCAGGTCCTCCAACTTAGAGATCATTTGGGGGTTAGTGGCAGGACTGGTACTCCAGAAACCGGGTGAAAAACTCACGCTGTTCCGTTTGGACTGCTGAGGTTCCACCCACCACATGGCTGCACTCAGGTTCTCATCCCTGAGGTGGTTTGTCGTGCGGTGGGTGCAGCAATGCGCTGTAATCAGTCTGTGCTCTATACCTCTGCTCCGTATGAACACCTCCTCAAAACTCTGTGTTGCGTCAGTGAAGCCACTGACATTTTGCGGATCGTTCGCGATTTCCACGTCATTCTTAGTCTGTCGTGTTGCATTACAAGTTAATTTTCCGCCCACCACAAAGCCACACAGAGGAGCCAAGTCTGCAGTGTAAAACTCCTTCATTAGAAGAGGTGAGGGGGCGTGCCGGTACGATATTGGCTACGCCGTGCCTCGTAAGGGACGGTCTCCCATTTTGCAGGCGATAGGAAGCCGGCGAGTTCCCCCGCCATTACAGGAGATAGTGCGACGTCCGCGTTATATGCGAAACGCGGCCTAATGCTCCCAGACATGCTCAGTGCACGCTTCACTGATGAGTCCTGGCGTTATTATTGGAATTGCTCGCAGTACAAATGGATTCTAATTCTGTTTTTCTAACTTGTGCTGAATGGGAGCGCCTAAATCTCCCCTGCAAAGCAGCCACTGAACCTTCCACATAGAGATTAAAGACTGTTTGGATAAAAAGTGCTACTCTCCCAGACTGAAGACCAGGCTGGGGATGAGGGGGGATGGGGGATTTTGTGTGGGGCTGGCTTTTTAAAGTATTCTATCTGATCCCTTTCAGACATGGTTGCGTTCCAAACGACGGGGCCTGTGCTTCACTCTTATCAGCCGCTAAAACGGTGGAATGTGTGAAGCTCACGGCGAAGATCTTAAAGTCCTCCATCTCACTGGAGACAGCGAACCGGATAAAGTCCCCCAGAATGTGTGTATGAAGGCTTCTCTATTGAGCGGGACTCTAGATCTCCAAGAGGAACTTTGTGTTTGTGCGCGCCTGGGGCCACTGTACTGGGGCAGGTGGGCGGGATGTCTGGCCCCGCTTTGTGTCATCTGTCATTTCCACCTTACGGAACCGGACATCCTGAATTGAGCATTTATGGCAACTGAGAAGCCTCAGGTCCCATTATATCCCAGCAACGCTTGGACACGGCTGGCGAACGTCCGTCTGGGACCAAAAACACCGCGGACGGCCACTCTTTTGCGCTTTAATGGACACCTTTACATTTGCCTGGATCCCTGAAACAGTATAAGATGTTATCAAGAAAAATATAATTATTGTTAACTTCGATTGTGCTTAGAAGGTGCTTAACTCTGTTTTATCTGACCTGAAAATAATTGGAAAGGTTACTCAAAATGAAGCTGTTTGTGTAATATAGACATTCGCAGTATTAGGTACCCCAAATATTACCAGATAGGACCCCCCAGAATAACTTTAAGGGTTGTGTGTTCGGAGAGGCCTTTCTGTACAGTTGTTATTGTTGCACTTGCGGCCTTCCTGTAAGCTTTAACGAATCTGCTGTCACTCATTAACAAGCTGCTTTTAGCCACTGGCTGTTATTGTTGTCTGTTACTCTCTGAAGTTGCAGTAATGTACTATATACCATGGGATCGATCGTGATTGTGGAGAAACCCCCCCTCCCCCCTTGGCTTTGTGTCGCTGATGGAATGTGGCCCCCAGGGAAAATAGGTGGGGCCCCCTACTATATACTGATTAGTTCATATAGGGACAGCCCACTAAGCATTTGGGATATTAGCATGTAAACTGTACCTTTGCTTTTAGATGTTAACTGTTCACGTGCTTATCTGGTTCGTAATACCCTGTTCAACGAATGTGCATACTGTATAAATACCGGTATGATCCAAAGGTATTGCCAGAATGTAAATATATGTACTTTGTCAACTTGAAGCATTCCCAAAAATGTATTTCTAATAATCCATAGTAAGCATACACAAAATGCTGTTAATTAAAATGATGTAAAATAAGTAAAAAAAAACATAAACGTGCGTTTACTGTGTGTATACTGTGTGTATACTGTGTGTTTACTGTGTGTATACTGGTCTTTGTTCCATCTGCACTTTTAACCAATGATTCTAGGTTGCATCATCGATTCAATAAATTTCAATGTTTAAATCAGATTAAATGAAATGAAGAAACACACCGATCTATAAAAACAAACAGAAAAATAAAGAAAACAAAAATGTCAGTTGTAAGCGCTCCATAGAGGAATTCCAACCGGTCTGTCTGCTGTTATTATAACTCCCAACAGAGAAACAAATACTTCTGTAGGTGTTCTGCAATTACCATCAGAAATTGGCCTGAACTCCGTTGCTGCCTGAAGCAATTAGGTTACTGTAGTCACCAGCCTCCTAAGCGGCAGGAGGTGCTGCGTTTCCTAAAGTCGGCCTTCAGTCAGAAACAGAATATTCTCGCTGTGAACACTGGGGAAAGTCAGTCGTCACTAATTAAGATGTATAACGAAGAGCTTCTATCATTCATTATATTAGTACTTATTATATAAAAATCTATATGTGGTGAAAATTCGTTTTGGGTAAATGCAGTTGAAGTGTGGATAAGTCCTGAAGATTGCCGTTAACTTCCTGTGAGCAGACCTTGGAGCATGAAGGGGCATCCGTATTCTGGGTAACCCGCCCAGCACAGTGAGACATGAACCACTTTGTTCGGCACTACGAGGGTGGGGGGGGAGGAAGTAGGCCTTGTATTTCATCTTCACATCTTTCGTTGCTCAAACACCCCAGCAGCGGGGAGTGTTTCCTCCATGAGAGCTCGGATCTTTACAGAGATTTCATTCACCGCATGAAATCAGTCCAATCAATTCATCTCCTTACTTTAGGAACTGCACAGCCCCTACATCCATTGTTATCTCTGTAGAAGTTACCCTGCTTGAGACCGCAAAGTCCGAAAGTGGAGTTGCCAACCTGTTATTTACAAGAACGCGGTTTCCAAGTCGCTTTTGAGCGTCAGGGGCCAGAATTCTTCTTTGTTATTCCATTTAAGCACGAGGATTTCAAAGGATGCTGTGATGCAGTTTTAAAATTTGAAAAACTTAATGATGAAACAACACAATAAATTGCATTTGTAAAAATGCAACATTTTGAGCACAGACGTTGAAATATGAGGCACCGATTGATAGAAAAATACAGTGCTCCTTTAACTTTGGTGAAAGAAAACATTAGTTACAATGTCATGCATTAAGTTGCTATTTGACATCAACATGTAATTCAGTTCATTCAAATGCGCAGTGATAAATATATCAACAGTTCCCAAGCATTTATGCAGCTTAGTATGCTAATTTTATATTTGTACTTCCAAACAAAACAAGCAAGTAAGTCAGACACTATTCAAATCAGCAAAAAAGTGTGTCGTATTTGTCAGTCATCAGATGGCCTAGTTAGGGAGCTGATAAGCAGCAGATAAGATCTTAAATATGTTTTGTCTTTAGGATATAGAAACACACACACACATGTATGTATATATGTTTGTAAAAAATAGGCATGTATTTCTCTGTCAGTGTTTTTACATTATATGAATCTGAGATATGCCTAGTGTAAATATTCATTTTGCCCCGACGTATTTGCTAAGTGGGATTGTGTTTCATATTGGCTGCTGACAGCAGGTGAAACTCCCAGGGCTTGAATGGCTGGAAGAGGGAAGGGGAGTGACCCCGCACGGAGAATGCCACCTGTTTGCTCCTACGCTCACGGCGAGCCCTGACTTCCTGTTTCCATTTGTAGCTCTGACAGCGCCGCCCACACTGGGAAGCTGCTGAGTAATGGCGCAGTGTTCAAGCGGCTGATGCAAATCTGGGAATTTTGCATCATCATCCAGCGCGCGGACTGAGCATGACAGTAGTGCTGCCACGAAAAGCCTGCATATCACTGTGACAAGGCAGTTAGAGAGAGAGAGACAGAGAGAGAGAGAGAGAGAGAGAGAGAGAGAGGGGGGAGATCATTTACAATAGACACAACTTGCATTAAGTCAGAAAGAGTTTCTCTGCTTAGTAGTTACTTTGGATCCCCATTGATAGCGTGTCTGACTGCCAATACATGCATCAACATGCCTAGGAAGTCGTTTTCAGTCAAAAAGATCCCCATTAGTGATGTGGATTCCAGTAAAAATGCCAGTAAAGGGACAGATTCACCTGAGCCCTGTAGCCTCTCTGCACCTTCTGACAAGGTGGTATTGAAGAAGAAAGTTACTCTCCTCCGCGGGATCTCCATCATCATTGGCACCATCATTGGAGCTGGGATCTTCATCTCTCCCAAGGGAATCCTGAAGAACTCTGGGAGCATTGGAATGTCCTTAATCATCTGGTCTGCCTGTGGAGTCTTATCACTCTTTGGTAAGCGAACCACATCTCGTCAATCACCGTAGCCAGAATTTGGCTGAAAGCTGTCATAGACGAACACGGTTTAATTAATGTACCATTCTGAACCGAAGCCATGGTTTTAATCATCGTATGAGTGCAGACGATGAGTTTTGAGGGACAAAACTAGAAATTTAGAGAAGGTGGATTATTACAAAGAAAATGAGTTCCTTTGAAGCACAAACAGGATATGAGAAACAGAGGAAGTGACTGCAGTAAAAATGTCATAGTGTGACATTAACCACATGTAAAACACGAGCAGTAAGAAAAGCAGAACTCAATAAGCCACAGTGAGCAGACAGTGTTAAGTGGGAAAGTCCTTGTCATGCGTTCTGAATTCTTATTACCTTCAGAAGTACACAAAGTAGGTGGTATTATACAGTGGAGTGTGCAAGGAACCTGCACTCATGACTGATATAAGATTATGTGTTTTGCTTCACTTATAAACATTAAAGAAAAACTCCGGAACTGCTGCCTGATAGAAAGTGCATGGCCAGTTTTCGGAAGATAATTGAAAGCCATCGGAAGTAAATCCACTTAGCAATGTCATTTGAGGATGAGATGCGTTTGAGCAGTTACGCGAGTCACGTTTACGGCTCGCGTTTGAAGTACGAAGAGGCCTGATTTAGTAACGATGGAAGTGCTGATTATGAACTTAAACTACGTTAAAGTTTAATGAGTTCTATCTGGCATCTTTCTGAGAGAATGTAAACTGCAACACGCCCTTCATTCATAAACACAGACAAAATGGGGTAAATGATTTCAGAAATTTTTGAAACTGCTCTTCCATTTATGCTTCCTTCATTCTGGAGTCTGTAAGTACGTGACGCTTTGATCAGTAACCAGATATCATTGGATATCCTGGATATCATTCCAGCTGTCAGTGAGCACTCTGCTTCCAGATGCTTTTTCTACGACCGTAAATGGGACTTAAGCCAATAAAATGCCCGTCTGAGCTTGCTGAGCAGAGAGGCACTAATTATAAGACAAATTCCCTGACACCAAAATGCCACGCTGCAAATATCCCCAAAGTTTGTTCGGCCGTCCACTATAAACAGAATTTACACATGGTGTCTCTGCTGGGACAGGAGCGGCGAAGAGTGAATCAAAAAGTATTTTCTGCCGTCTTTAGTTTTCAAACTGTCCGTAAAATGATGACAGCTTAACGGTCATTAATGAGTTCTGCTGTAAATTTACACATAATGAATTTATACTGAGGGAAACCCTTGGGTTTTGAATGCACATGTCCTTTTGCATAAGAACAAGTGCAAGAAATGTAAGAATTGCTCTTGAAAACATCTTAAACATTGCAATACTGACAACCAGCAATTATCTGGTATCCTTGAAAGAGAATGGGAAAGGGGGATTATGTCGTTCTGTACCTTTTGTTGACTGCTCTCTCAGACATTCAAGGTCTAGAGGCCTTAAATCTTCCAGTTAAATGTGTGGGAGACAGAAAATAATGTTTTGGTATAATGATAGGACTGGGTTATATTTTCAGTCAAAGGGCAAAGGACCTTGGAGTGGTGGACCATAAGCTTAGTGATCTGACTTCTGCAGAGATGCGTTCATGGCTGCTAAGTCCACCTGCTTTCAGTAAAGAAGCCTCTGTTCCTTTTCAGCTCACTAACTGTGTAAAAAAATAAATAAATAAATAAATTCATGCTCTGCAAAGCAAATAATTAATTAACGATGCTTTGGAAGTATGTCCACTAAGCACAATTATAATCCAGGAAGGAACCTGTTTTTTTTTTTTTTTTTAGACATTAAGTAACTCCAGCTTCAATTCGTTCTTTGGTATTTGGTAACAGTTATTAAAATGTTATCACTGGCTAATTATGACTCACAGTTGCCTTATACTAAACAAATGCACAGATGGTTTAATATGAACCAGCACAGGTTCTACGTGTGGCGGAATCACTGCCTGTTAGGCTCGCATCTGGGGAACGTGGCTGAGATCTTGCTGGGGCGGCGATGCTGCATGCTTCCGGAAGGCCGGCCAGCGTGGCACTGTTTTGGGTGAAGGATCTCCGCAGCCCTGCCCACTAGCTTGACAAGTCCTGCCGGCACCTGGATGGAGAATTTCTGGACTTTTCAGGACTTCATACAAGCAACCAGGCCCAGAGCGGCCAATCGGGAGTGTTCCTGGTGAGCCACTTAGCCAGAGCGGCCAATCGGAAGTGTTCCTGGTGAGCCACTTAGCCAGAGCGGCCAATCGGGAGTGTTCCTGTGAGCCACTTACTGTAGCTTTTGTGCCCATCAGAAACAAAATAATTCAAGAAGTTTAGAACTGAGCTGGTCAGAGACTATTATGTTTAAAATTCTAAAACAACGCTTCAGAATATTAACTGGCGGGTTCTCACGCATGCGCATGCACAATAAGCCACGATTGCTCTGCATAGAGAAATGCGCACACACGTGGCATGCTCATCTGTGAGATAGCTTGAGCGCAGTGTGCAGTTGTGGAGGTGATGCAGCTAATCACTTGCTACTAGTCGCTGGAAGTTTCTCGAACGATGGACGACAGAAAAATACCAGGGGGGCCTGAAAAAGACAGACAGCTTAAACAGTTCACTACTGTATGCTGTTTATTATTCGGTTTGTTCTTCAAATGCCAGTAATACATTTATTTGGATGATAGGACATGAACTGTGGCATTATTCATCAAAGTTCCCCCAGAACGAAGACAAAGTCCCGGGCTGAAGAGTTAGTCCCACTTCCCGCCTACAAGCAGCAGACCAGACTTTATGAACACTGCTTCTGACTTTAAATATGAGGTGTAAGAATTTATGTCTCTGCTAATCTGATGCCTCCCCATGTCCCCTTTATGATCTTAATGTCGCACTTTATGCTGATTGAATATTTGTCTTATTAGTTTCTTGTTTTGTTTGCGAGGTGTTCTGTTGTTCCTCCTGCAATCCTGCTTACTCTTCTTCCTGGGCCTTCATTGGCAGCTCCAACTAGCTGCTCTAACTCCTAGTCGACGCCATGACAGCACGTGTGCTTGTGAAGAGCCTTTTCACGTCCCTTCGGACAAAAGCACTGGCTAAATAACATAAATGTTAATAAATGTAAATCGTACAACTTCGAAGACAAACTGCAGTAATCCAGGGTCTCCTGCTGCGGGATTCAATCTTTGCAGAAGCACAACTTCCTTTCATGGTGGAACCTCACCGAACAGGGGGGGGTATCTGCATGAGTAGACTTCCACACTGTTTAATACCTTGGATTATGTCACCTAGCATTGGCAAGGCAGATTAGACATGTCTACACTGTAAGATCTTCTAAGTATTTAGAAGTATTATTTTCCTGTATATATTTTCTCCAATAAATCAAGTTTGAATGTTGAATGTGATAAAAAAAAAGAAAAATTTTGGGACAATTCCTACACTTTGTGGTCTAATAATACTGTACATTTACTGGAAAGTGGAAAATGAAAAGATTTAATAGCCAGTTTTTTCAGCTGAGGTGGTATCAGTCTGC
Organism: Mormyrus proboscirostris; assembly: GCA_026779585.1. Taxonomy (NCBI): domain Eukaryota; kingdom Metazoa; phylum Chordata; class Actinopteri; order Osteoglossiformes; family Mormyridae; genus Mormyrus; species Mormyrus proboscirostris. The sequence continues at coordinate 2,568,331 of JAODKF010000018.1, forward strand.
ATTGTGTAACGACTTGTAGAAAACATTTATCTCAGAACGCGATATTTAGGTGCAGTGGTAGCATCTCTTAAAAACCTTGGAAATTTCCCTTTTTAACCTGCAACAGTTTCTGAGATTAATGGCATAATTCTCAGGTCCTTGAAAGATGTCCTCCCAAAAACAAAGAGTCATTGATGGTCCGAGGCTCAGAAGGGAACGTCTTCTAAGGGCACAGTGTGCATCTCAGGCTGATAGGTCGCAGCCCCTTGGGTGGTGGTTCAAGTCCCCTGTTCGGCACGGGGATTTCAAAGTCTGTTCCTGGAACAAGGTCATTAACCGGCAACTGTTCCAGGGACTGTCTGACCACGATTCCTGAAATGTTTGTCACTTTGGCTAAAATCAACTGGTAAAAGCAATCTAGTCATCTATTAGACTTCCGGAAATGGAGAAGAGAATTCAAACTTCTGACGATTGTGATGGACATTCTGCTTAAAATACTCATTGTATGTCTCCATTTTAGAAATGTTTATTTTTGTTTGACTGTTGTGGCCTTGTTGTATCGATTCCCTTCCCGTTATTGTTTTCCCAGGAGCGCTGTCTTACGCAGAACTTGGCACGTGCATCAAGAAATCTGGCGGTCACTACACTTACGTACTTGAAGCTTTCGGTCCACAAGTAGCTTTTATAAGGCTTTGGGCTGATTTGATTGCAATAAGGTGAGTAACATATGTGTGCGTAATACCAGAATAGTGCAATTTATATTAGTAGTAAAAACTGGAATATTGGATTTTATATTAATGGCAAAAAACTGAAATAGTGCTATTTATATTAATGGTAAAAATATCCATCCATATATCTATCCATCCATATTCTAATCTTAGCCAGGGTCACAGGGTGGGGGACATGGCAAAAATCTGATATGTCTTTTTAATATTGTAACAGCAATTCAGAAAACACGGAGAGTGAAATTAGCCCTGTGGATTTTAATATCGTTTTCTCCAAAGGCCCGCAGGGTTGGCAGTGATCTCATTAGCATTTGGGCACTACATCCTGGAACCGATATTCATGCCATGCGGAGTCCCTGAAACTGCAGTGAAACTCGCCACGGCCATCGGCATAAGTAATCCGCCTTTTACATCCCTCCGCACTTTAAAGCAATGCTGGTGTAAATATGCTTAAAATATGTCTAACGTAATAAATAAGTAACAAACTGAATGATCAAATGCATGGATTTATTCTGCCGTTTGCATATTTGTTAATATAATCGCAAATTGTACAGGCAAAAAAAAAAAAGGAAAGTCGCTCAGAATATTATTTTCCAGCATACTGTAACTCACGCATATTTTAAGTCTATAGATGAACTCTGCTCGCAGCTTCTGATAAATATTTGAAGATGACCTTACTTTGCTTAAAAAATTACCGTGGATGTGCGCGTATTACAGCTGCGGGCTGTTTCTCCCTTTGTGTGATGTTATCGCAAAAACAAAACGCAATTACAACAAAAAAAAAATACATGGTTTCCCATGATAAGATTCATGGAAGTGGCTCAGATTAGTCATAAAGGCATCGATACGAGGTGGTCTCACTCGGAACATATTTTACAAGGTCATGGAGGAGTGTGAGAATTGTTTATATGCTTGGTGGACGCAGGGCAAAACAAATCGGGGCTAAGAAATGTACTAATGTGTCGATTTTTAGCGGGATTCAGAAAAGGGATATGTTTGGGTATCCCATAATAAAAGCAGACACAGGTGGGCATGTGACCACAACCCCGTCATATGGGGAATCTGCAATGATGATTACTTACGAAGTTACCCCTTCGGTGGCCAGCGGTCGGGCTAATTATGAAAGTGGTAACAAGACGCTGGATCCACATAAAGAACAAAAAAGTTGCTTATAAATGCAGAAATACGGCGGCAGGAGGCATTTGCAGAGCACGGCACTGCTATGATTATTAAAGGTTACTGGGGCAAAAAGAAAAGAAGAAAAATACAATATAACAAAGATTTATATGCTTTAGTACAGATCGAGGCAAATCTGTGGTCACATGACTCTCCCTCGCGACATAACCACACCCCTTATTACACGGGGTTATTCCATAAAACTATATAGATTATGCTTGGTGCTTATCTGTTGTTTGATGATATTGGGTAATATAATATTAAAATGCATCACAGTGAACTTTTACCTGATTCATGGTTGTTTTTTTTTTTGTGGGAGTGTATACCTGTCCAGTGCATCATGGGTAAAATCACACTTTACGTCCTATTTCCTCACACAGCCACAGTGATGTACCTGAACAGTATGAGCGTGAGCTGGACCGCACGGGTACAGAATGTTCTGACGTTAAGCAAACTCCTCGCCATCGCCGTTATCATCATCCCAGGGATGGTCCAGATCTTCAAAGGTACAGTGCTGTCAAGCCATGGTTACCAATTTCATGAAGACATCAACAGGCGATGACACGTTCCAGGCATCTTATCTGTGCGGTGTTTCCTGCTTCCCAAATGATGCCTCTGTGTGACATTCCTTGCTGCAGGTGAAACGAAAAACTTCGAGAATGCATTTGACTTCAACAATGTCCAAATGTCGGGTCTTCCCCTGGCATTTTACTCAGGAATGTACGCATACGCTGGATGGTGGGTGACACATCCTGCTATTTTTCTTCTCCTTCTCCTTTCCAGCCTCCTTTCTGCCTAAAGGCTGATACATCATCAGAGACAAATAAATGACTCACATGGCAACCAATCAATGCCGTTCCTACTAATTACATGTAGGATTAATCAGAACATGTAGGTAATGCACCACATTTAAGATGTTTGACATTTTTATTGTATATTAAAGGTACACCGAGAATGTGTAGTTATTTAAATTTGTTGGTTGTTCTTTTACAAAGTGTGAGCATTTCTCTTGCTCTCTGCTGGATGGTCTTTACAGCCTGTCCTGCTGCTGTGTTGCCGTGGTGACATAGTACTCCTTTACCCCGCAGGTTTTATTTGAATTTCGTTACTGAGGAGGTAGAGAATCCTGAAAGGTATGTTTTCACTTCAGACAGACAATCTGATATTTTAAGGGCCATTACACTCTCCATGAGATCAAAAAGTAGAAAACTTTCTTTTTTCTTCTTGTTTTGCCGAAACTTCATGCATATTATGACTTTTTAAAGCACAGAACGGCATTCTTGACAAACACCCAGTGGTTAATCACTGCATAACGAGCCTGTGAATTTGATAACAAGCACAAACAAACAATATCTGCTGCCCAATAATATCTACAACAGACCACTTTAAGCAGTACGGTATTACTCATTATTCATAAGTTTAATGTGTCATAAGGCTTTTATTAGATTTTTAAGCATTTGCCGACGCTCGCCTAACGGTGATCGTTTTCTTCTTTGCGTTCTCATCTGAGTTTGTGATTGTTGCGTCCATTTCTTCAGCTTCCTGCTTTAATCGCTTTCCCTATCCTCTGTAGCAACATTCCTCGTAGGTTCCTGGAGATGCTTTTAGTGGCTCATCTCTGGTGAACTTTCGCAAGCGCTGAGCAGTGCAGCTCGTAATCAGCATCTGCAGCTAAAGGCTACAGCACGCACTGCGTATTGTTTTTTAATGTTTAATTGGGAAGCTTGAGGTACGTAGACTCGGGGCCGAACAGCGAGAGAATCACTGCCGTTTTCTTTACACCATAAGGGAAGCGCGGCCGTTAATATTCTCAGATAATCCACCAGGCTGTGAGGTTATTTTTCAGTTATTAACTCCATAGTAAATGCATCTGGATCACTTCAGAATACAATCAGCAGGTGATGATGCAATTAATGTAAAATTATCAGGTCAGATAGTCAGTGTAAATCTGGTTAATCTGCTTTTTCAGGCTCCTGTGTGACCTGCCGATTTTCTCATGATCTCCTGTTTCTTTCTGATTTCTGTGCCTTTGATTGTATCGCTTTGCTATTTCAGAGCATTCTCCAATGCGGTGACATTTCAGTCGACTGGCAACAATCTGTACAAATTAATAGAATGTTCACATAGGCCCTGGCAAAAAAGAATTGTTGTATTTAATTTTTATATCAAATGTGCCCTACAGTATACTGTCAAGCACATCATGTCACATATGCAGTGACCTTGCCTAATGGCCGTCTGTGGTTGTGCCTCCTACACTTTTGGCCCATAACGTCGAATTCAAGACAGCGCTTACGCACGCATGGTGATTCCAATGCTTTTCCGGGGACCTTGTCTAAAAACCTTCCAGTAATATTGTCAAATTCCTTTGCATCGTCTCACAATCTAACACTCGCGCACTGAGCATAGCGGCTTTGCTAAGCTGGGTCACTGAATCCGAGTGGCTCTTTTTCAGAACTGTCCCTTTGGCCATATGCATCTCCATGACGATCGTCACCTTCTGCTACGTGCTGGTCAACGTGGCCTACTACACGGTGATGTCTGCCGAGCAGCTGCTGGCATCAGAAGCCGTGGCTGTGGTACGTACACAGCTAGGAATCCTGCAGTCTAGAATATAACAATAGAATAGAATATGATTATTTTCGTTGTTCAGTAACCAACAAAATGTGTCGGCCCCTCTAGTGACAATACAGAAGAATCAAAAAAGAAAAAAGTATATGCAAAAAATGAATGGTAACACTTTACTTAAAGCACCCATGTATAATGGTTGATACTTCATTGATCCCATGGGGAAATTCTCTTTACGCCTCCTCAACTTGCTCTTTGTAGGGAAGTGTAAGGGCAGCCAACTGTTGAGGCACCCAGGGAGCTGGAGGTTAAGGCCCTTGGGGCACCCAGGGAGCTGGAGGTTAAGGGCCTTGGGGCGCCCAGGGAGCTGGAGGTTAAGGGCCTTGAGGCGCCCAGGGAGCTGGAGGTTAAGGGCCTTGGGGCACCCAGGGAGCTGGGGGTTAAGGCCCTTGGGGCACCCAGGGAGCTGGGGGTTAAGGGCCTTGGGGCACCCAGGGAGCTGGAGGTTAAGGGCCTTGGGGCACCCAGGGAGCTGGGGGTTAAGGCCCTTGGGGCACCCAGAGAGCTGGGGGTTAAGGCCCTTGGGGCACCCAGGGAGCTGGAGGTTAAGGGCCTTGGGGCGCCCAGGGAGCTGGAGGTTAAGGGCCTTGAGGCGCCCAGGGAGCTGGAGGTTAAGGGCCTTGGGGCACCCAGGGAGCTGGGGGTTAAGGCCCTTGGGGCACCCAGGGAGCTGGGGGTTAAGGGCCTTGGGGCACCCAGGGAGCTGGAGGTTAAGGGCCTTGGGGCACCCAGGGAGCTGGGGGTTAAGGCCCTTGGGGCACCCAGAGAGCTGGGGGTTAAGGGCCTTGAGGCGCCCAGGGAGCTGGAGGTTAAGGGCCTTGGGGCGCCCAGGGGGCTGGAGGTTAAGGGCCTTGGGGCGCCCAGGGGGCTGGGGGTTAAGGGCCTTGGGGCGCCCAGGGGGCTGGGGGTTTAGGGCCTTGGGGTGCCCAGGCTGCTGGGGGTTTAGGGAGATGTGCCGAAGCTGGGTTCGAACTGGTGATCTTCTGATCACAGGCACAGCCCACTGAGCCATGTGTTGCCCCCTAATAATGTGTTATAGATAACTTCATAATGCATTATAATACATTGATAAAATGGGAAAGGGGATTAGTTGTTATTGTTAACAGCACAGTACACAGCGCACAACTAAATGTGTTCTCTGGATGTAACCCATATGTCACATTGTGACATAGCGGGGGGGCAGCCAATTCAGCACCTGGGCATCCATAGAGCCTCCATAACGCATAATAAACATGGCTATAATGTGTTATGCCTTTTTAAAAATAGTTCTAGCCATGTTTATAATACCTTCATAATGCATAATAAAGTATCTATAAAGCATCATGATGATTAAGTGAAGTGTCACAAGTCTCCAGACGCCGGCCGACTTCTGCTTCTGACTCCTCCGCAGACTTTTGCAGAGAAGCTTTTTGGCAGCTTCTCTGTCGCCGTCCCCGTCTTCGTCTCGCTGTCCTGCCTCGGCTCCATGAACGGCTGCTTGTTTGCCATCTCAAGGTGGGCAGAGTCTTCGACGGGTCGACCTTTAATTGCTTTAACGATGCCAGACCTAGAAGTTGGATTCCCCTCATTGAGATGATAACAGTCTGCATGGCGGCGCGGTGCCACATGGGTGTACGTGTGGGCAGGCTGCCTCTTCTCGCCTTGTCATCGAGAGGCTTCCTCTGCCACCCCCTCCGCCCCACCCTGGGTTATTCCTTGCCTTCAGCCAGCAACAGATTATGGGCCCTTGTGAGCCTGAATAGCAGAAGGCGGCATAGAAACTGGACGGATCTGGGTGTGGATGTTCTAACGAGCGCAGCACTACAGCTGAAGATGTTTCCCCACGACAAAGTAACACACCTCAATAGCTACTCAATTGCAGATTTTTTATCATTATTTTATATATTTTATGCCTTCTCTGGCCTCCTCCTAAAAACGTTTTTGCCAGTTTACTATTTTCAATGACTATTTTACTGTTTTTATATATTACTTATTACAGGTAGCTTTCAGGGAAAGTCATTGCATTACCTACATCTACCACTGTTTGCTGTTCTGTTGTGAATTTGATGAATAAGTTTGATTTGATTTGAATTGACAGCTCACCAATAATATTGATTATGAGCCATAAACACCTTTATAAATTTGCTGTTTAAAGCTAAAGTGTGACATGTGTATTAATTCTAAGCTGTGGAAAGCAAGTCAGTTCTTTACTAACTGAATTCTTAGTCATCCATCAATCTATCCATCCATCAATCTATCCATCAATCCACTGGCTGACACATTACCCATGGTGTGGATCACACTTCGACAGGCAGTTCATGACTTCCTGTCCCCACAAGGCACGTCACGTGCAGCTTTGCTCAGCCGTGTTCTTTTGCTCCTTTAGGATGTTTTATGTGGCTTCTCGAGAAGGTCAGCTTCCGGAAATCCTCTCCATGATCCACATTCGCCGACACACCCCGATCCCCGCCGTTTTAATTCTGGTGAGGATGAAAATGGCGTCAAACCTATGTAAGGTTTTAAAAGCAAAGTGCTACGCAATACAAATTTCTACACTGCTGTTAAGAGGGGGGGGGTTAAGTTAGGATGATTTCTAGGGCTGAGTGACAGGGGCTCTGAAGAGATTTGGAACACAGTTGGATGGGTCTGGGTTGGGGATATAATATGCTCTCGTGGGGCCCAAAATCTCTAGCCACGCCCCTACTTAGAGATATAATTACTAATAAGTTGGCCTCTCACTGAACGTCTGCCTTTGTTTTCTGATTTCTCACAATCGCTCGGGTGTCGTTACGAACACTAAACGCTAACCTAACACACGTGACTTTAGCTACCGCCGAAGGGTGACAGACGCTAAACGACCGCTAAGCTGTTCCTCACTCATTTTCTGCGCTCTTGTCTTTGCAGTATCCATTGACGATACTGATCCTGTTTTCAGGGGACATCTACAGCCTGCTCAACTTCATGAGCTTCATGCGTTGGCTCTTCATAGGGGTCGCCGTCCTAGGTCTAATTTACCTCCGATATAAACGGCCGGAAATGCACCGTCCCTTCAAGGTAACGCTCAGCCGCGACCCTGAAATCCTGAGAAGATAATTAGAATCACTTTACTTTAAGATTATTTTTAGAGGAGATCTAAACAGTCATTTAACATGACTGTCAGTAGGTAACAGCATTTGCAAATATAATGCTTTCTGACAGCCTGTAATTACTGCTCCCGGAGGTTTTGTTGAGGTGGTTTTACCTCATGGTTATTTTAACACATTTGGCATTGAGTTTTCTAGTCAAATCTTGTTGGGGGGGATTCACATACACACACACACACACACACACACACACACACACACACACACACACACACACACACACACACACACACACACACAGACAAACACACAAGAAATAGCCAAAAAAAATGTAATTACCTTTACAGCCAGTTTCTCTCCAAGGGACCAGCTGCATTTACATATCTTTGCTAAAAAATAATTTAAAAAATGATCAAGTGATAATTGTGTTTGGAGATTTAAAGAGAATTAAAGTTTTATGGTGTATTTATATTAGCATTTTATAGGTGTTTTTTTTCTTTTTTGTTGTGTTGCAGCCTGTTATTATTCCACAGCAGGTTACTGATAAAATGCTGAGAAGTGCAGAGACTTGTTAACGGTCACATTTGCATGCAGAAACAGTGATTCCCTAACACTAATGTTAATTAGAATCCATGTTTATTCGCCAAACGCAGTTAAAACTAGTTCCATTCTGTCCAAAGTATAAGAGCTTAAAAAACGGATGTCCAAACCCTGCAGTTGTCTGTGGGACAGCATAAAAATCAGAGAATTCAGATAAGGCCATATAAGCATATCTATGACAATCAAACATAGTGGCATTCTGAAGCATTCTGTTACATTATTAGTGTGATGAATACAGTTGATGATTAGGAAATGACACTCGTTTATCATCGTCCCTCCTTCCTTCCTCCCTTCCTCCCTTTCTCCCCTCCAGGTGCCTTTGTTTATCCCGGTTGTCTTCTCTTTCACCTGCTTCTTCATGGTCTTCCTCTCTCTCTACTCGGACCCGTTCAACACCGGGATCGGCCTCGTGATTAGCCTGACTGGAATTCCAGCTTACTACATCTTCATTGTGTTCAACAATAAACCCAAGTGGCTACAGAAGTCCTACGGTAAGATGCCACTATTAAGTAAAAGTCTTAACGCCTCTTGGCCAAGATGCTACTTCGCATAAAATTGCAGAAATAGGGGGTGGACAATATAAGAGAAATGATGCATGAGAAGGGACTTTTACTTTGAAGTAACTGACACACAATTGCAAAAGCATGTGGCTCAGTGGGTTAGGACACCTGTGAGTGGATGGTTGTTGGTTTGAATCCCGATTGGCAGGGAGACGTCACGATTAGGCCAGACCCTTAACTTCCAATTGCTTGTTTATTCTGCTTTTTTAAATTGTCCGTCACTTCGGATAAAAAAAAAAAAAAAAAAACTCTCCATCAGCAAAGAACAATGACCTCATGTTGAATTTCACCAGCAGGGACAGGCAGAAACTTAATAAGATAGTTCTTAAAGCTAAAGTATAGCCTCTAAAATGACCGCAGGACTGAATCAGGACCTCCTTGACCCAGTCTCAACAAAAGCTGTAAGTGATGAGTTTCATAAAGGAAGTATTTAGAGAAGGGCAGTCATTTGGAGGGTACTTGTATACAGAGATGCATGATCTGGTGTAATGAGCACATAACATGAACGATGGAAAAAAGTAACAGTCTGATGAGTTTTCTTTCAACCTTATCTGTACAGGCAGCCAATGGATGCTTTTGCCTGTCGGTATGCGAGTCGTTAAGCCTGATGATTTTTCTGCCCGGTCATATACGGTGTATCAGGGCCATTTTACAGGATCAGGTGCAGTCCGTGATACAAACACTATTCCCTTATAATATCCCCATATTTCAAGATGAAAATGTCCCCATACTGCTGAAGTGATTCAAGAGTAGTTTTATGAACACCAAGATGAAGTCGAGTGCCGTCTTTGGCCTCCTCACTCACCAGATCTAAACATCATTGAGCCATTATAGGAAGTTCCGGAACACAAGGCAGATTTCCTGCTTCTTGAAAAATGGCCCAATTTTCCACCACACACTACAGTTCCGCACATGTATGACAGCATTCCTAGAAGGAATGGAGCCGTTCGTAGGGAGAAGGTGGTCCAGTTCCTTATTAGGTGCTTGATCTTATGTTCTGTAGGGCATCTCCCGTTATCCTGCCCCCCCCACATAATTCCAAGCTGACAGTAAAGCAAAAATTGTAAAAATAAATCAAGAAAAGATGACCTCATTATTTGTTTTTCATCGTTTCAGACTGGATGAACCGGTCCCTCCAGATCATTATGGAGGTGGTCCCCCCAGATTGTTGATGGAAGCTGCAATCCAAACCGGAGGACTGTGACAATATGAAGGATGCAAAGAGAACCGTTTGTCAGGCACCTGTCAGAGAAGCTGAGCTCTAACCGAACTGCGACAGCTCAGATCTGCCACTGTTACCCAACGAAAGGCAGATTTTACAGCCACTTGCTGCACATAGTAGCACTAATACTGGTCATTACACTGAGAACCGATGTGTATGTAAGCTGATGTAATATGGACATTTAGACTTTAACCACCACAATTACTACTAGTTGGAGTTTGATACAAAAGCATGATTTTTATGAGCTTTCTTAATTGTATAAAACACGTGTATTTTTGTATGAAGTGACACTATATGTTCAGGAAAAGCGATTGTTTGTAATATTTATTTTTTTTAATTGCCAACTTGAAGCAATTGAGATAATCGATATATCAGCATTGTCGTTTAACTGAATTTTCAACTTAAATCACCTTTTTTGTTCCGTTTATCAGTTTGTAAACAGTCCGAACCGTCTATGGGTACAGAAGCTCGGCGCATTGAAACGTGCGGCCAGTTTCAGTGTCACGAAGGCCGGTGATGCTGTATTAAACAAATATTAAAGAGGGAGCGAGCGAGGCTGCATCTGATGACTGAGAAGAATGCCGATTTGCGATTTGGTATTCAGTCCCTTCGTGCGGTGACCTACAGATAATGTCATGCGTTAGCTTATTACAGCGGGAGGCTGTACTGTTTTCCTTCACCGTGTGGATCGGACGCAGATGACAGCCCAGCGGGTCAATAGCGTCTGTGAGGATATGATTCCGGCAGAAAATGAAGATCAATTTCCGGGTTGTAGGTTCAAGCTCCCGGCTTTCAGCCGGTGTCGTCGATCATGATAACATGGGCTCCCGCACCGATCACAGGTCACCCGCCAGATTCATTGATCTCGGAGGTAAAATTACCGGTAATGTAGGTCCCAGGAATCCAGCACTCAGACGACGAAGGGAGTCGAACCAATCTGGCGACGGTGTTCTTTGGCAGGAAGATGTAGTGGACCCCAGGGCTGTGCGTTTAATGGAAGGGAGGTAGAATTCAAGGTTCCACTTACGCTAAGCAACGTTCGTCTTCATTCTGCGGGAATGTTATTTCTCAGACGCTACTTGGCCTTGTCAGCCGGGGGTTTTTTAAACTGCCCCCGGGACGCTCACCTGGCAATGCCGATTTTCGGGACTTACTGTCCTACTTTGTGGATTGTAAAAGCCCTTGGGTCAGTGATAATCACTAGGGGCGGTGGGTTCGGTGTGCTTTGAGATGAATTATGGTGAGACCCAGGACAGGGGCATTCGTTAACTAACAGAATACACCCCCCATACACATCTGCACAGCCCCCACCCTGCCGCGATCCTGCCCCCTTTATGGACGCCATCCAGAACTCCTCACAGCCGGGGGGGGGGGGGGGGGTGGCGGGCGGCTGGGGCGGCAGGGCCTGGCTGGGAACCAGAGGTTGACGCTCTGAAATATGCACTCGCGTGCTGCTCCAGCGCCCTGGAAAGCTCAAGGCTTTTTCTGTGGCCCTCCGCCGGCCTCGGGCCCCAAACCCACGGTCCGGCTCATCAGCGAACTCAGCGCTTCTCTGTCACGTTACGCCGCCCCAGTCTGTCCGAGGCGTGACCGGCTCAGAAGATATAACCTTTATTTGTTCCCTTTATTAAAAACATTCTGTAAATCACAACATACAATGAATCATTTTCGATCCTATAAGAAGAAACAAAAAAGAAAGAAGAAACAAACAGGAAGTTGCACATTTGTGAATTTTAAATCACTGTCAAAAAGATTACAGATACAGCAATGCTCCTTTACCCCCCCCATAAGTGTGCAGATATGGACGCCCCACCTCTTCCTTCTTTGTCATTGTTTGCCATTCCAGCATGAAAAACATGTGCGGAAGCAGAACGTGTATCTTTTCATCAGCGTAATCGGCGCTGCTGATTGCAGGCGAGTTCCGTTACAGGCGGGCTCCCCCTTCCTGACAACCGGGCCGCTAATCAGTGGCGGACGGTCACCCCCATGGGACTGAGCTCCGCTCGTGCAGATCAAATGATCCCGGATAGTGGCATCAGATGGGAGTCTGAGATGGAGACAGCTGTGGTCTCAGTCAGGGTTTACATTAAAGGAAATGGTGGCAAGCGATATGGGGACAGAAGCTTCTTCAACGCTACTTGTGGATTTTGCCTCACATCTGCAGCCATATACTCTTTGATCATCCTTTGAATTTATCACCCTTTGATCCAATTATTCAGCCGGCACTTGTATCCTAAGTGGCAAACATTTTGAGGAAGCCGGGTCAGACAGACCCTGGAGCAATTGGGGATTACGGATCTTGCTCAAGTGCCCAATGATGAAGTCATTCTACCAATGCTCGGACTCGAACCAGCAACCTTTCAGGATCCGAAGCCGCCCGGCCAGAGACCACCACTGATGGTAGAAAAGCTCGATGTAGAAGATTAAAAAAGCTGGTTAATACTCTTCCGCCAGGACAGCGCATAGATTAGACAAGGGCCACAGAGATTCACTTACACATCAGGACATCGTAATTTGTGAATAATGGAAAGGGTCGGGATGAAGTTAAGATGCTGTGAATGGCTGAAATGAAACAGAAACGGGTCATTTGCTTTGCAAACCCGGTTGGGTTTGATGGGATTTGTTGCGATTGTCTACAATGTCCTTCCCAACTGAAGACAGCAGCTGTTAGGTGTCGGTGACAGTACTGTCCGAGTGCGCTAGGTCAGTGGGTTTGACCTTTGTGGCTGCGATTGAAAGGGCATCAGTTCGGATCCCGCCCTCAGCCGGATAGTCACGTCTCTGTTCGGCCCTTAAGCAACTCCTTCAATCCCCCAAAATGTGCCGGATAAAGGATTGACCCTGAACCTGAAACCCAGGCACCGCTCTCAACTCGTGTGTCTTAAACGAGAGCTAAATAGGATATGGAACAACTGAAGAATTTCCATTGTACCTGTACTTGTGCAAACGGCTACAACAATTTCAGTTCAGTTTCCTTTGGTTGTCAAACTGGTGAGTCGGCCCATCGATAACCAGCAAACCAGTGTATGCAGTTCAAAGCCTTTTCATTCTCTAATGACCGTCGCGTCAAACGGTTTTTCAACTGGCCTTGGATGCTTTGTGCAAGAGAGTGACTCATGACTGAGTAAACACTGCACACACAGGGTCAAGAGCTTCACGTACTGTTTGGCCAAGCATTAGGATGGCTAAGGTGCACGATCGCATTCCGACGTGCCGTGATTACGGGAGCAGACGTGGAGGCTCCAGCATGGCAGGAATGACAGCCGTGCTGGGATTTTCGCACACTAGTCTAGCGTTTATAGAAAAGGATGCAATATACAAAAGAAAAAAAAAAAAAAAAAAAACTTGTTAGTGGCAAGAACAGCTTGTTAATGAGAGGGGTCTAAGGAGAATGGCCAAACTCAGTAAAGCTCAGGAAGGCCACAAGTGCAAAGATAACACTCTGCACAGCAGTGACATCCAGAAAGGCTTCTCTGAATATAAAAGTTCTGTAGGGGAAAAAAAAAAAAATCAGTAACACTCAGTACTACCTACCGTAGGTGTACCTAATAGAGTGGCCACTGGCCGTATGTGTGAAATGGGATGTGCATGGTCAAGCCATACTGCCGTTCCTTTAAGGTCTGATTCATTTAGTCCGTCCGTGTTCCACTGGAAAATGGCAGGTTTGCTTTGTGTAATGATATAGATGAGTAAACAGCAGCTGCTCATGGTTGGGAACATGGTGAAGGGTGAAGGGTAACAGCTGAGCAGAAGATGTATGGGCAGAATACACAGCAGTTGTAGGTGGGGAGATTCTGGAAAAGAAGAGAATCTGCCGTCATTGGGGGGGGCTTCAGGGCGGATCCTGGCACGGGCCGAATGGGCAGGTGCCCAGAACAGCATCTTCTAAGGGGCTGCCACGCACCCCCATACCCACGCACCCCTGGCTGACACTCTCACCAGCTCTCAGCACAGGGTTAAGGGTTGGGCTACACCTTGCATGGGATGCCAGCCCATGGGCACACACACACACACACACACATGCGCACACACACACACGCACACGCACATGCACACACACACGCACACAGACACACACACGCACACAGACACACACACGCACACGCCCAATTTAGTAACACCAGTTAGCTGCAGCACATTTGCAGACGGAGTCCAGGGTATCTGGTTGGGGGGGGGGGGGGGGGGGCCCATGCAATCTGCACACAGGCAAAGCAGAGGCCATGACAAAAAAGGTAATATGATTTGTCCACAGCTCACCATCAGTACATGCTCTAAGCACAAGGGGGCGCAATCGCTCAGCATAACACACAGCCCCACCCTTCAAGTAATTACACAGAAGCACATTAAAACCTCATTTATCTTGCTTAATTAAACCTCTCTTTTCCACATATTTGTCCCACATACTGTATCATTATTAAATGGGTGAATTGAATTGCTTTACTATTGTTAGAAATGGAAAAGATGTTAAATACTGCTGAATTTTTATCTTAGTTATTGTCATTTGCAAACTTGGAATTTGTTTTTCAATCAAACTAATCGTATTTGTTTATTAGATGTCGCGTCATAAGGCAGGGACTGGTTGTAATTGCGAGGTGAAAATGATTAGTTTTGCTGTTTTTAGAATTATAATAAACCATATGAGTAAAAAAAAAAATCAAATTAAAAGTGTGATTTTACGTATATTGACATATTGAATGATGCCCGATATTACAGTTCTGGTTTCTGCTTGGTTTTATTCCAAAAGGTGCACACATTTGATTTTTCCCTCACTTGCAAGTAGATCATTCATGAATATGCATATGAAACAAATTAATGAATTATTTTGCTTTATTGGATGAACACCACCAAAGGACTCATTAAAATGCCTTTCACTTTATTTTGCTATTAAAAATCTAGCGTCTAAGTCAGTTTAACTTCCTTTCATGATCAAATATTTCACAAATCACTTACTCCAAATAATATCTGACAATGAAAATGCAGATGGCCCCTTTAATGATGCATTCATATTCCCAGTACTGCTTAGCTTCTGTGTACCCTTACAAATTAATTATGCCAGCGGTGGTTTAATCCCTCTCTGTCATAATAATAGCAGTGAACTTTCGGAAATGAAACCCAGCCAATAAGACTTGAGAATGCAGAATGAGCAGGAGTTTGTGTAACTCTGACGCGGTAAGAACGCACTGTTCGTTAGCACAAGGCGCGCGGCGCGCTTTACTCGCAGGCCCACAAGAGGCACCAAGTAACGGTAAACAAGAACACTCCAAGACAGGCCCGGGATTCTCAAACTTTTTGAACTTTTTTCAATAACAAGAGCATTTCAACAATTTCAATGAAATACCAATAACTTTTGACACAGACAGCAATATATAATGATACGAGGAGCGTAACTTAAAGAGTGGTTTGATGCCCATAGATCGTTCCATCTCTCTTCGGTGGGAGGGGATCATGAATAGTTATGTATGTGCTAAGTTTGGTGGCACTACGTTGCATGTTTGAACTTCAAACCACATTAAGTCATTTTACTAAACATATTACTTCATACAGTAAGTGCATTATTGACTGGGTCCGGGCTAATGTGCGGTTCAGTATGCTTCTGGACTCAGTGAAGGGTCTTTTGCGAGACATCCTGGTAGAGACCCCCGCAGAGCATGGGTGTGGTCCCACGTTCACCCAACCCGCCGCTACATCATCAGCAAACCGGCAGTAGGATGACATCATCAGCAGACGTCCGTCAAGACTTTGCAGAAGTACCTTCAAAACACGTAATGCTAACTATGTTCTAATGAGAACTTGCCTTATGCAATAAGTTGTCTTGGGTATTCACTGACATTCTCTGACAAAATTTTACATGAAAATATATCATAGTACAGACCATTATTCTGCCTGTTGTGTCAGTCTTGGGTGTCATGTTGGGTCTGTAATTAGCTGTCAACTTTGGCGCCTCCAGGGTTGTGGGTTCGAATCTTGGCTCTGGCTCTTTGTAGAGTTCTTTTGTAGAGTGATTCCATTCAGTGTCTCTGAATTAACCCCTAATGTGACTATATGCAGAGGTGTGTGTGCTGTGATGGACTGGCTTCTAATTTAGGGAGTCCCGCTCGCCCTGTACCTTCAGTCCCCGCAATGTAATATATGCATCACCCACACACACACACATGTACGGGGGCAGTGCATGGCAAAATTTCGCCATGGTTCCTTTAAGTATGTCAGCATTAACTGAGTAGCTTTCCCACCAGAAACTTTCGTCATGTTACTAGTCAAAACAGTTCAACGTATTTAACGCATGGTGCCTGTCTGTGTCACTCATTTCGCATGGTGCCTGTCTATGTATCTCATTTCGATAATATAAATCTGTTTTTATCGTCGTATCGGTCAAACAGGCACATACTGTGTTCACATTATTTTTAACATTTTTTGAAGCTTGCGCCAAAATAGATGTCCCTCAAGCTCACCCCCACACACACAGTTCTGTTGTATTCCCTCACCTCCGCAAACCCCCCCCTCACCCCCACAATTCCTTCATGCCCCACCTCTGCTCTAATTGGTTATGCAAGACGGATGGGGTACCACTCTCTTTGGCCTCGCATTACTTAAAATGCTGCACCAAAAAATGAGATTTCATGTGCGAAAATGATTACTAGTCCATTTATTTCAAATGGATGCATATAAAATACAGTATCATATTATATAGTAGGGACATGGAATTTAACTAGCTATATTAATTCAGTTGACTGGTGCTTGCCTATATTGTCAGAAGCCATTTCGGCAGAAATGCTATTAGCTTGCCAAGATCTCTGCGGAAGCCCTTCAAAAGCTTTCAAGTTTAAAATGTGATTCATTTATACAGGCGGCAGTAAAAAGTCAACAGGAAAAGAAGCAGTTTTATTTAAATTTATTTCAAGCAGAAGCAGAATTAGCTGTTATGATATAAAGCTTCCAGGTTGTATTGGCTGCCATTTTCCACACAGAAATCCGTCCCCCGCCTTTTAAATGAGGAAAGACTGAGGGCCTCCCTGACCTTGACTTTTACTTTGAAAGGGATTCATCAACACATGCACATATAGAAGATGATCGCTGTCCTGCCGAATCTAATGCCCAGCGAGTCAAAGCCGAGAATCTGCCTGCCTCCGTTCCACAAGCACAGGGCTGGCGCTGGAATATTTCGGCAGGATAAAAGCTCCTGGGTTTATTTTTCTTGTCAGTCACTCTGTGGAGAGACATCTTATTCTTACTTCCATGCATAAAGGAGGAAACACGACTTTGAGGTCCGTCGCTCTGGATTGATGACTCACAGCCGTCAATTGTGCTGCTTATTTTAGCGTTTTACAGTTATTTACTCTGAAGTATAAAATAATTCAGCCGAGTGAATCGCTATGTGCAGACATTTTTTTACCCATGAAACTGCTTCTGCCCAGGTGATTTCCCGGTGACCTCCGCAACGTCTTACCTTATCTTCACAACACCTGGATTCATGTCACCCACAAAGTCATGTTGTTCAATATCTGACGCCCAAAACTATGCAGATCCGAGTTCCTTTCGCTTTTCCATGGAAGATCTATGCAAATAAACAAGATTTCTGGCTGGAAATGCTGCCGATGGCCCAACAGGGGGCGCTAAACATATTTCCAAAGAGCACATTCTTTGGCAGGTTAGCTCTCTCTTAGCTAAGATGATACAGGTTAGATGCGACAGCTGGTGGCCATTAAAGATCTTCTAATACACACTCACTGGCTCCTTTCGCCGATACTTTTCTACCTCGTAGCCGGAGGTGGTGCATGGTTAGAATATCAGACACAAAATACATAATCCTGCAGTACTAAACCTTATGAGACCAGATGCCAGATTTTCAGGCCCCTAGATCCATCTTATTAGTCCATATAGGTCAGGAACACAGCAATACTCTAATTACGAATATGTCTCTCTTAACTCAATCTATGTTAATTGTATGTTGATGTGTTATGTAATAAGTACAAGGATACAACATCAAAGCATGTGTTGTATATAAAAGTGGCGTTAAAGCCACACTTGCGAATGCGGCTTGGCATCATCCGCACATTTGCAGCTACAGTGATTATGGAGCTCATTTGGTGATCGCTTTATCAGGAGGGGGGCAGACCTCACTTTCCGTGCCAGCTCACTTCTTGGGGATCAATTCACGTTCCACAGTGCCGTCGTACCTCCCCATTGCACCGTCACACATCACCTCCAGAGGGCAGCACTGCTGTTTACTTTTCATGAAAAAGAAAGAGAGATAGCTACTTAAGGATGGCTGTAGAATCGCATTCATTTCACTTCTGCCATCAGAGCGAAAGATCATTTCAGATCAGCTACATATCCTTCAATTCCAGCGAGAGCTTTTCCACCTTATGTGGCTTATATCGAGTCTTTCTGGAGTCACTCTTACGAGGGGTGATATTGTATTTTGCAGCATGTAGAGATGAATTAGAAGTATTTTGCCTCAACTTCCTGTAAAGCTTATACATGCAGATACAAAAATAAAAGAAAAAAAAATATTTGAGATTTTTCTGTGTTCTGTGTTTTGAAGGCTAAAATGGAATTACGTGGGGTCAACATTATGCAGACTGTGTAACAAGTGTAACAAGTATTTAAAATTTTTGAATAAATAACTTTCGATAAATTCTTTAAATAAGTCTTCATAGAGGCTCAATTTCCCTCTCATGCTAATATGGACAAAAAGAGAAAGTCAATTTGGTGCATAATGGCTTTTCGTTTTATGCTGTACAGATGCACACCTGACAGTATAAATCATATCCGACTTCTGGAGTGTTTCCATCTGAGCCGCACAGAGACTCGCGGAGATGTTGGAGCGTGGCAACGCCGTCAGCCGCTCGCCTCGGAGCCTCGGGGCGAGATTCCGGACTCTGACTTTGGCTCCATCACCTGTCAGCGGGACTCAGGTTCATCCAGCGGCAGACAAGAGCGAGATTCTCCCCTGCCCCCCATGACTTTCCTGCTCCCTCCGTCTTCCCCACTCTCTCGCCATGTCTCTCCTAGCCCACGACTGCACGCTCTGGCAGGTACAGACCACGGCCCGCAGCCAAGCTGTGCTGACAACTGGGCCGTGTTGAGCCATCAAACCGTAACGGTGAGCCCCGATTCACGGCGTATCGATCAACTTTACTGCGTTGTTCTAAGGGCACTAGCCACACCGGTCCCGCCTGCATCACCCCAGAGCCGGACCTTTTGACACGGCCCGGCTCGGCTTGTTTACTCACGCTAATCCCCGGAAGTGTTCTCTTTGGAAGTAGCAGCTAGCAGCCCCGCGGCGAGCCGACCAAACGCGGGGGCCTCTCTCTGGGGAAGCTTAATCTCTCCTGGATCCGATGCAAGGTGAGGTTTCGCTGCAGTCCCACCTGTTTTGGGGGGAGTCCTGGGCTCCTGGCAGACATTGCATTCCCCCCCCCAGAATATCTGCGGTTAAGCTCATCTCCCAAGATAGTCCTGCCTTAATAAATTGTAACAAAACATAAATATTAATTTTAGTTAAGTTCCTAAAAGATATCTCACTGACCAACTGCACCTAGGGTATCGAGAATCCTTATTTTTATAACATGGAACAGACAATATGAAACATACTGCTGAGTATACAGTAATTATTCTGTGAAACACACACACACACACACACACACACACACAAACACACACATACACACACACACGCACACACACACTTGTATCCATATCTTTGTGGTGACCATGCATTCATTTCTATGTACATAATCCCTAATCCCAACATAACAACCTTAACCCCTACCCAGCCCTCACCTTAACCATAAGTAACCAAACAAAATACAAGACTTTTGGCATTTTTAGTTTTCTGATTGCAGCCACAGATTTTTATAAAATTTAGTTTCTCCTTGTGGGGACTGAAGAAATGGTCGCCACAACGTAAAAATGGCAGATTTAAATCACATTGTGGGGACATTTGATCTCTAATGACATTTGGTCCCCACAATGTAATAATACATAAGCCCCTCTCCCACCACAAACACACACACACACAGAATGTACAAATTTGGCTATTACCAAATGAATAACTATTCATTGTTACAGACCAATGTGTAAGTGTGATATTACCTCCATGTGTCACACTTCCCCAGTCTATAAATATGCCTCAGTAAGAGCAGGTGGGCTCTCTGGTAATTTGTTTGCATGGATTAAATGTCAGGTTTGGAAATATGTTATTACAGTGGACGTGAAGGAAAACGCAAGAGGCCTTGTAAAAAATAAATAAATAAAGTTTAAAATCAGGCACAAATCAGTGGGTTTCTGTCATCGTGCGTCAAGCTCATTTGTGTGGAAGCATATCCAGGCTAAAAATATTAGACGAGGCTTCCAACGGAGCAGCCGTGACAGCGAACGACTTCTGCTGTTTTCCATCGGACTGGGTCCGACCGGCTCCTTCCGCGACGTCAGGAGACATTAATGCAGCCTGGATGCGTTCTGAAGTGTGCATGTCCTTAGAAGACTGCGTCTGCCGCATGCTGACGGCTTAATGGCCGTAGAGTAGGTGGAGGATAGCAGGGTGATGCCGCGTCTCGAAAAGTTCTTACGTGGAATTTTAAGCTCCGGGTTCAATGGATCGTTAAGGTGCCTTCGCTTAATGAAATGTCGCAAGCTGACAAGCTCTCACCCTGCTCTACGCCACATATTTATGCTTTTATTTATTGTTCATTAATTATTATTCTGCACTCTCTTTCCTTTTACTACACTTCTGTTTGTCCTCTTTCCCCCCCCCCACATGCCGCCCCCCCAACCCTGGCCACGGTGGCATCAGAATTTTTCTGTTCTTCCCAACACATGCAACAATAAAACTTGACAGAGCCAGAAGACTGAGGAGAGAGAAGAATGCCGATCCCGTAACGATGAACCGCAGCCCTCAGTGAATACCGCTGTTTACACTTCAAACAAAACATAGATATTATTTACTGTTTACATTTTGTCAGTCATACTCAAATTTCTTGTCTTATTGAAGCAGCTTCATTTTTATTTAAGCACGTGCTGAGTATGACGTCTGGTGCATAGAGTCACTACATACTCTACATATGACCAAGGCTGTAGGTGTGGATTCTACACTGATAAGAACCAAATCAACCCCAACCCCCCCCCCCTCTTTTATCGTGGTA
>JAODKF010000018.1:2591817-2612295 GCA_026779585.1 Mormyrus proboscirostris
TTTACTGTACTTCAGTGTGTTAAATGTAATATTTTGTATTTAGGGGTTTACTGTAAAATAAGGTAACCCAAATTAAAAAAAGTTAGCCCACATATATGCCTCTTGTGACCCATTAAAGACCCACATAGAACCTAGCTGGGTGCCATCATTAACCCATGTAAGCAATCTCCTATGGGCCCCACATGGGATTACCCAAATGGGCCCTATATGGTGCCTATCAAGGGCCCATCATAAACCCAGGTAAACTGTCTCATGTGGGCCCCACATGGGATTACCCAAATGGGCCCTATATGGTGCCTATCATGGTGCCCATCTGGGCTAACCCATGGAGGGCCACCATGGAAACTGAGGACAAAATTAGCTGGTTCCCAGTTGGTTAGCCCATGTTGGCCCTAGATATCGGCCCTGTTGCAAACCTTATGGGCCCCACATGGATGTGTTGGCAGGGTCAGAGCCGCTTAGACATTCTAGTTTCTTAAAGACAATGTTATTTCTATCTAATGCAGTACACGAGAGGAAATGGTTATTAGGCAGATCTGTAACAGGGCCAGGAGGTCAGATTTAGGACTTTAAGTCAATGTTTGGATGGTGTTGCATATTCATTATGGTCAGTAGCTCACTGTGCCCACCATGCCTAAGAGATGCTAACACACACTTAGTGTCCTTCACTCCACAGCTAAAAGATGCTAACAAACACTTACAGGTAGCACTCTCCACCCCACCCCACCCCACACCTAAGACATGCTAACACGCTCTAATCGCCCTCCACCCCACAGCTAAAAGATGCTTACACAAACTTAACAGCCTCCACCCCACCCTACCCCACACCTGAGATGCTAACACGCTCTTATCGCTCTCCACCCCACCCTACGCCTAAGAGATGCTAACACGCATTTAGCACCCTCCGCCCCACAGCTAAAAGACGCTAACACGCTCTTATCGCTCTCCACCCTACCCCACACCTGAGATGCTAACAAGCTCTTATCGCTCTCCACCCCACCCTACGCCTAAGAGATGCTAACACGCATTTAGCACCCTCCACCCCACAGCTAAAAGACGCTAACACGCTCTTATCGCTCTCCACCCCACCCCACACCTGAGATGCTAACACGCACTTAGCACCCTCTACCCCATGCCTCAGAGATGCTAACACACACTTAGCAGCCTCCACCCCACCCCACGCCTAAGAAATGCTAACATGCACTTAGCGCCCTCCACTCTCTCTCCTCCTGACATCTATTTACCTTTTTTATGGTGTCATTCACATGCCCACAAAGGAATACCTTGAACGCTGAAAAAGGCTTTCTGGTCTTAAAGTTTTAAGGAATGATTGTTGTCATAAAGCTTTTAAGTCTCTTTCATGTGGTATTGACATTTAAGCTGGCTTTGAAGGCCATATTGAAAGCAATACACTTAAAAGAACTCAGCATAATACATTTTTATTTATCGACCATATTCAAAAAACAAAAATGGAGGAGTTCTGAAACTCAACTTCATAGACACAATACTCCCATATAACCTGTTTATTGACAATGAGCAGCTCCTGCCCTTGATAAGTGGAAAATGTCACTTCATCTCATTTCCTCACCTCCTGTTCCAGAATTATGCTTCAATTAGCAACAATTAAATAAACAGAATTTATTTTTTTTTGCTGTGCAATAGAGTCACGGATATTACAGGTTCGGCCTGAGGACAGGAAGTCTACATTACTTACTGTGTATATTGCTGTTCAAGCATCAAAGTAACCCAAAGCAAAAATTTAGGGCAAAATGGCATCAAATCATATTAAGGCAATAAGGTGTTAGGATTTGCTCCAATTATAGAAGATCATCTGATTTTGAATGTTTGATAAATGCAGGAAAATGTAATCAGGGGTGAGTAATTCAGATCCAGAGTGTAAGAGTACAGACCAAGATCACCTACCAACCGATTCAAATGCTGATATCTCTGGCCTACCTAAGCCTGACCAAAGGCGTGCGCATCCTGCCTGATGAGTCAATAGATGCCGCAGGGTGGGATTTGAGTCAGAGAATGGCTGATCTGCAGTCAGGCTGAGCATCGAACAATCCAAGTACCGCATGGCAAATTACCATAAAGAGACATACAACATATAAATAATTTTTGTCAGGATGCTATAGGGCAGGGTCTCCCAATCCGCTCCTCGGGGACCCACAGACAGAACCATGTTTTTGCTCCCCACCCGAGAGAGTGTAAAAACGTGGACTGTCTGCGGGTCCCCGAGGATCGGATCGGGAAACACTGCTAATGTGCAAGAGAGACTGACTGGATTTTTATTCGCAGCTATTTCCTCTTCACGTCTGATTCTTTGCTCATTTCTCTTCACACCTTCTCTCATTAGAGTAGGAATTTATGTCTCTGTGCCACATGAAACTCTTTTACCGCTACTTCAGTGTCAATAAACTGTCTGCCAAGTCATGCTCTGCCGTAAAGCGGTTCCTCCATTAACTGCACTCTTGCACACGTGTTTTTTATTAATCATATCAAATTAAATCTGGGTAATATGATCTATGCCTCAAGAGTTGCATTCCCACAGAGCATCTCATCCTACTACTGCATCATGGTTTATCTGTATCTGAAATCAGGTTTGATCCCTTAAATGACACTAGCACACTGCACAGGTAGCTAACACAAAATTAGCGGAACAAACCAATAATCTTATTCATGTTATTGGATTGTTCTCTGCCTGGCGCCCTCTGCTTTCTGGAATAGACTCCAGGTTCACCTTCACCGTGGTTTGGAAGGATTGGTGGATGGATGTGCCCATTTTAATTAAGAGCATATTTCACACCAACAGTTCACAAATCAGGGTTACCCAACTGAAGCTAGGGTTAGGGTTAGTAAGGTTATGGCTTTTTCAGCCAAAACCAAAGCACTTAATTTAACACTAAATCAGATGTGAATTAGTCCTAGAATTAATGTTAGCAGTCCATTATCTTTTACATATGTTTTTTTCTGGTAGGCTGTGTGTTTAGTTTGATTCAGGCTACGGCAATTTAATGATTCTGACAGAACACGGATGGTCTAATGCCAACCAGCCCACTAAACCTGAATATCCGTCAAGTTTTTTGTCTTCCAAAGCCCGCTTGAGTCATCTGCCTGTCACTGCCCAGCCATCACTCTTTCTCGTGCGCACGAGTGCTCCCAAGGTTCACCCTCACACCTCCTACAGCTTCTGACTTACTGGATCAGACCAAAAGCGTGCCCTCTTTCTTCCCGTTGCTTCATTTAAAGAATTTTTGACTGGACTGTCTTCAGCTTCTGTGAGTCAGATGCCGTCTTCCTTTTCACATGTACTGTACAGGAAGCTCTCTTGATGCAAAACTAACTTACGCAAAATCCTATCCTACACACACACACAGTTTATGGACAGCATATATGCAAAAAAATGATAAATTTTATCATTTCATTTATTTAATACGTGTTGTTTAGTATGTGGTCCTATTTTAGGCTGATGTGTTTTTGCTATAAGGTGTCCTGAATAGTATGGGGATAAATCTGACTTACGTTAAATTTGACTTACGTAAGGTTTTGTGGGAGGGATTGTACTGTTGGATGGTAGCTGTAGATGCCTTAATGGTACACAGTCCATTGAGTCAGACTAGAGATAACTAATCAGCTATAATCATTGAAGGTCAATTTATTTTATTTCTGAGAGCCTCTTCTTTAAGTAAAAAACACGAAGACCCATTTGGGTGCAGAATGTATGAATATGAAATTTTATTGCCCAAAATTAGAATGCTAAAATTGAAGAATGAAGATTCCGATACATAGCATATTAACTAGGTTGGCAGCAATTATGATGCTCAACTGCAAACTACTTTCCTTCCAAATCAAGGGGGTAGCTCTATAGTCCCAGCTGTTACAGTCATTTCGGACTGCAGTCTTTGGGTTGTGTAGAGCTGACAACCTTTTTAATCTTAGATTCTGGGAGGCCAATGTTTCTTATCTGGTTCTGTAGCAGAATAATGAATCAGCCCCTTCCTCCAGTGGGGTTTGAATCCTCCAACTTCTGGATAAAAAAAAAAAATCCATTTAAAAAGACACAGTGGCTAAATTGACATTATTTTATTTTACTAAATTAAATATTCAAGTCATAAAGTGGTCCCCTGTTAATAATTCAGAGATAGTTCAACCTCAGTAGACATTCAAATAAGAGAACCAGTGCAAAAGCAGCCTGGTACTACAGCTTAGATGGCATCAGACTGATGTCTATAACGAACCGAGTGTCTGCGCATTCCCACAACAGCGGGCTTATCGCGACTCCAATAATGCAGGAACAGAAATTAAAAACAACTTCAATTTACAAGTTTTAATTAGATTTTTGTCATTGTTTCTTACCCTAGACCTGTTTTGTTCATTAACAATGACAGCCGACTTACAAAAACTATGAAAATTAACATCAGCTATTAGTTATTAATAAACCAGTTTAAAATTGAACACAACGTTGAATTTAGCACTGTGACGCATGTCAGGTAAATGCTAAATACCCAGGATGCAGTGGTGATGTGGTCCGGAGCAGCGCCTCTCACCTTCTTTTTATGCAAGGACCCCCTGCCTCCATGAAAACCTGTTTAGGCCACCCTACACAAATTATGACATTGTTTTTCTTGTATGCATTATGCAATGGTGGTAATGTTTATTAATGCAGGTAGAATTTATTTGGGTTACACTGCCAATGTCATTTCTATTGAAAATTTCACTCCACTTTGTCCACCAACAGATTTTTTAAAAATCAGATTGTGATATTGCTCTCAAAACAGAAGGTGAATGTTTATGAACAAAACTAAATATATAAACAATTTGGCAAACGGCTCTAAAATGAGAAGCCTGGCAACCATTAAATGTGTGTTAACTGACATTTTGAAGTCTCATTTTAAGGTATTAACTTTCAACAAAATAAAATACATATTGTGAATTACAATATATAATATATTAAAATATATATATATATATTTGTTTAAACAATGTCTTAAAACTAAAATGAACCCAGTGAATATGATTTCTTGACCTTCCCCTCTGTCAGTTTCTTCGTGAGACACAGAGTTGCCTGATTTTATCTGTGAAAATTGGGATTTTGTGTAATGTCGTGACAGAAGGTCTTGCGTGGCTTACAAACAATAAAGAATGCTACTAATTTCTACAAGCAAACAAAAAAATAATCCGTAATAGTGACCTAATTTTAATGCGAAATAATATATTAGGTTAAACAGGAGCGTGATCCTATATCTCGTTTCAAAAATGTATTGATAGCAATGTCTAAATGGTTTTCTACGTTTTTAAAGTAAATTGGCTGCCCCCCCACCTCCCTCGGTTGAGCACCACCGCTCTGGAGAACAGTATCATGAAACCATTTCATTCAGAGAAGTTACGCTCACTCCACTACATTTCTGTTCCCAGGCACGAGACGCTGTTTTCAGTAGCCTTTTCATTGTGTATTAACAACGAGGATTTGATTGACTATAGTAAAATGTTTTGAGCCTTCAAATTCTGGGTATTTTTACATGTTTCACTACAAGTGAAATCCTTTTGTCGCCAGAAGCTTGCGACATTGCTGAACGGATGTTGTCAACAATGAGACCGTGCCGAAGTGAAGGACAGATATTGACAAATGCCGGCAAATACCTAAATTAAAGATATTGCCCCTGAATGCATGTGTTCAATTCATTATACCAACCCTGGATTTTCTAACCAATTCTCAAGCTCTTGCAAACTGGAAATAGCATAAATTAGGGGCGAGAGATAGACACAGTGCATTGCATACGGCATTCAGACTGGTATATAATGTCCATTCCTGCTAACAGAGGAAGTCTGGCTCTAGTGGGACCAAATAATTGTTGAAATCCCATTGCAGATAGATGAATTATTATTACTTGACCTGCTGACCTCCAGCTACTCTCAACAGCCCATTTTAATTTTTTACAGCAAGAATACTCGGTACTAAGCTTTGCTTGGTTCTCAGGCTTTTGTTTATCTCCAGTATATTTTTGTATTGTCTAGATCTGTGTGGCATACAGGGAATTCAGCTAGATTCCTATAACCATACAAAGCAACCTTCTACACTGTAATTACTTAATGGATACATTGTTTTGTTTTCTCATTTAAAAAAAAGTGTTATGCGATTTTCTTCTTTAGTTACTGTCTTTGTCTGGGACACATAAGTCTGCACGCGGTCATAACTAGTGCGTAACTGTGTAACCAGTGTCATCAAAATGTTTCAGCTAATTTGTTTCAGCAGACTGGCGTTTCTGCCCCCCGCTCTCCGTTCCTGTTTTCACCTGTTAGCCAGATTCCCTGTCTGTGACCAGCCTTGACAATTCCTTTCTAGTTAAACTAATGCTACTTTTAGTTCCACCTTTGTTTCCTTAAAATTATCAGATCTATAATTTCCTGAAATCCCAAAACAAATATAGGCAAATACCATTTAAAATAATGAGACACAGCATTGTAGAATTCTACAGAAAATAAACAAGTTCTCTAAAATAAAATAAAAAAAAAAAAGTTTGTAATATTCTACGGAAATCTTAAAGCGGTCGTATAGCAAAAGCCTACGCCAAAGTGATAAAAGTGCCGCAAAAAGCAGAGGCTTCTAGAGCTCTGTGGAGGCACCTTAAAAGATTTTAATTGTTCACACCTGATTTTTAATTAGACAAACGAGCCTTTGTGCAAGGCGGCTGAAGCAAGGCACAGGGGCGTAATCAAGTGACTGAATGTAAAAAGTAAGCATCTAATACTGGAGTGTCAACCTCCAGTCCTGGGGGGGCGGAGCCCTGTGTAGCTTAGCTCTTTCCCTGTTCCCACACAAATGATTTTGCTCCAAGAGCTGTGTAATAATTAGCACAATGAATTGAATCAGGTGTGTTAAATGAGGGTAAACCCAAAAAATGTGCAGGACTCCGCCCCCCCAGGACTGGAGTCTGACACCTCCGATCTACTAAATCATTGTGCAAAAATATATTTTTTAACAGCCACCAGCAGGTAAATTACTAGAAGATCCTAAAAACAGCTAAATTATCCATTATCAGTTAAATAATATTTATACACCCTAAAACCAGCCTAATTGCCTCTCATTCTATACACGGATACGTGTTATTAAACTTCAGCTTTACCTAAGAAAGACCAGTATTCTTCTGAAGTTGATCTACAATATATTGCCAAAAGTATTGGGACACACCTCCAAATCATGGAATTCAGGGGTTCCATTCGCTTCCATAGACACAGGTGTATAAAATCAAGCACCAAGGCATGCAGACTTTCTACAAACATTTGTGAAAGAGGGGGTTGCTCTCAGGAGCTCAGTGAATTCAAGCGTGGTACTGTGACAGGATGCCATCTCTGCAGTAAGTCCATTCGGGAAATTCCACGGTCAACTGTTGGTGGTACTATGACAAAGTGAAAGCAATTGGGAGCCACAGCAACTCAGCCACACAAAAATCACAGAACGGGGACAATGCATGCTGAGGTATACCGTGTGCAGAAGTCGCTAACTGTCTGCAGAGTCAATAGCTGCAGACCTCCAAACTTCATGTGGCCTTCAGATTAGCTGAAGAACAGTGCATAGAGAACTTCATGGAATGGGTTTCCATGGCTGAGAAGCTGCATCCAAGCCTTACATCACCAAGTGCAATGCAAAGTGTTGGGTGTAGTGGTGTAAAGCACGTCGCCACTGGAATCTAGAACAGTGGAGATGTGATCTCTGGAGTGATGAATCACGCTTCTCTGTCTGGCAATCTGATGGACGAGTCTGGGTTTGGTGGTTGCCAGGCGAACAATACTTGCCTCATTGCATTGTACCAAGTGTAAAGTTTGATGGAGGGGGGGGTTACAGTATGGTGTGGGTTTGTTTTTCAGGGGTTGGGTTTGGCCCCTTAGTTCCAGTGAAGGGAACTCTTAATGCTGCGTCACTCAAAGCTGTTTTGGACAATTTCATGCTCCCAACTTTGTGGGAACAGTTTGGGGATGGCCCCTTCCTGTTCCAACATGACTGTACACAAGTGCACAAAGCAAAGTTATAAGGACATGGATGAGTGAGTCTGGTGTGTAGTAACTTGACTGGCTTGCACAGAGCCCTGAGCTCAACCTAACAGAACACCTTTGGGATAACTGCCAGCCAGGCTTTCTCGTCCAACCTCAATGCCTGACTTCACAAATGCTCTCCTGGAAGAAAGGTCAAAAAAATCCCATAAACACACTCCTAAACCATGTGGACAAGCGGTCCTCCAACTTGCAAGGAAACAATTTTTGGGGGTTGGTGGCGGGATTAGCACTGCAGCCACCATAAAACAACCCACAAGTTCTCTATTCAAACAAGCATGATACTGTTCTGCTCTCCGTTGGAGTAGATCTACTGTAGCCGCCCGCAGGAAGGGGATGGGGGAAAGCCTTTGGGAACCTCATCCCTGGACACATTGGAGAGTTAATAGGGTCAGGCCTGTTGGGAATTGAGGCAGGTGTGATGCTGAGGCGTCGCCTGCTGTATGGTGACACCTGGGTCCCAGTTTGAGGTGACCATCTTAGTAGGTGCGTGGAATGTCTTGTAGCTGTTGCCGTTGCGGATCGGCTCCTTCCGATGGTGTCTGATGTCACTCCTCTCAATGAGCGTATTATGGAACTCAGGCTACACCGCTTGGGTGTCTTGTCTGTTGTCTCACTGTATGCTCCGACCGCAGTGAGTGATGTCTCGTTGAGGGAGACATTTTACTTGCAACTTTGCTTAGTGGTTGATGGTTGCCCATGAGGTGACACTCCTCTGGTCATAGTTGACTTCAACATGACCACTGGCACTGACGGGGCTGCAAAGGGTCAGGGGCTGCGAGTCGCTGGATCCTGGTTCCAATACTCTGGGTGTTTTGGACTTGGTACTCCAATACAGTTAGTGCAGCAAAGAAGATTGATCACATCCTCATGGACAGACACTGCAGGCTCCTGCAGAACTGCAGGGTCTACAGAAGTGCCCAGTTTGTGAATTCTGACCACAGACTTCTTGTTGCTACTCTGAAGATTCAGCTTAGATCCAGTTGACTACCACCTACTAGGAGAACGAGGCTGGTCTTAGCCAGATTCCAAGATCAAGCTGTTATTGATAAGTTTGCATGTGATTTGTGTGAGGAACTTGCAGACTTGGGTGCGACTGCTAACTAATGTGATGTAGGAGACCTTCTGTGGTAAGACCCTGAAGGTTGCTGAGGGTTGTGTTGGTGTTGCCGGTGTTCCCAGAAGGCGGCGTTTCATCTCACAAGCCACCCTGGATATTATCAAGAGGAGTTTCAGGGCACGGCTTGGTGGCATCTCCAGTCTGTACCAGGAACTGAGAAGGATGGCTGTGAGGGCTCTGAGGGCAGATTAGGAGGCATTTGTTAGACAAATTTGTAAGCAGGTGACACATCATCTGTGGTCTAGTGACCCACATCCTCCTTACATAGGAGTCTATGAATCCGATTCTTGGACACTTGCAGTCACTTGCGTTCTTCCCAGTTGTTTCTGGGGTTCGCCAGGGGTGTGTTCTTGCTTCTACTCTGTTCAATGCTTGTATGGACTGGGTGTTGGGCAGGGTTGTGTGGTCCAGCAGCTGTGGGGCGTCCGTTAGTGAAGAAAGATTTACTGATCTGATTGACTTTGCCGACAATGCTGTGATCTTAGCGGAGTCAATGGAAGGTCTCATCGTGGCTCTCGAGAGACTGATCGAGGAGTCTGAGTATCGGGGATTGCGGGTGTCCTGGATAAACCCGAGAGATTTATCTACCTCGGCAGCGGCATTCATGTCTCTGGTGACTCTTTTGTAGTCAGCAGATGGATTGGTGAAACCTACTATCCATCTACTTTCATGACCCATTTTTCTTATAGGGGGTTAAGGGGCTCCAGATCTTGGAAACAAACGGCATGAGGCAGGGAATATTGCAGTATGAGACTCCAGCACCATTCACACCTATGGACAAAGTGGTAGCTCCAGTTCACTGCAACTTTGTTTTGGAATGGGGGGAGGGGAGAGAACAGTTGAGTAAGTCAAGTTGAGTTGACTCAAAACCACACAACGACATGGGAAGAACGTGCAAAATCCACATAGGGCGGGACCTCAAACCCTGGTTTCCAGAGGCGTGTGACTATCATGTTAATCATTGCACCACCAAGCCACCTGATCCTGACTGATTTTCATGCTTTTTAAAGTTTTACAATTGCCAAGGTTTGATATTGAGTGCCTTTAAATTTCAGAAATAAAAGTCCCATTGAAAATGGTGAAGTTTGAAATAAGAGTCTGAAACAAGGTCTTTGAAATGTAACTATTCTTTGACACTGATATGCGCAGGTTAATATTGTGGGGGAGACCCAGTGGCATCTCCTTTCCCATTATTAGGCTTTTCTCTGATCTCAGCACATTGTCTAACATCCCTGCAAGGAAGGGAAAGAAATCAGGATGTGCACCATGGTGTCCATCTCCAGGGTAGTGGAGCTGTCGGATGGTGTGCACAAACCTCGCTTGTGATTCTGGGGGGGTCTTTGGAAAGCCTGTTCCTGTAGGCTGTGCTCATTTTCCACATGTATGTGTGCGCGTGGGGGGGACAATGGGTGATTTTTATGAGTTCAAAGTCTTCAAATCCTCAGTCACCTCACCCTTTTATTTTTTCTTGCAGGAACATGATGAAAACATCAACGGTCAAAGCATGAAAGTGCCTCACTGAGATCTAGACTGACCCCAAGGCAGCAGAGAAATTGTTTGTGATTCACACGTCTGCTGTAAGACGGACGTCTACTCTGAGGTACAGAGTCGCGATCGTGGTTTTTGTCTGATTCTCAAGAGACCGTGGCTCATTGTGTTTGGAGGCCACATCAACTCTTGTACATCTGACCACAAAAAAATTAGACGAGAAAGTTATAATGAAAAAGTTGCACATGAAGCTACACAATCTCTTGCGTAGCCACAGTGGACTGGAATACTCACTTAAGAATTACACATAATTTGGCAATTCATTCCTGCATGTCAACACTATTCTGGTAAAAACAAACCTGAATTATTTACTCCCTGTGGTTCCTTTCAAACATTGCAGGTATTCTCTGTGAAATATTGTTTATTTTGGCAAATTTCTGTGGTACAAAAGAGTGTACAGGTAAAGGTCAGATTTGCAGTACACTTGTGGAAAGGCATTCATTTATGATTCAAGACATACTTGGAAATAAACCCAGGATTTCAATAGAAGCCATTAAAAATATATCAAGCTGTATATTTTCCTGATGAGTCCCTAAGCTTTTTGATAAAGGTTTTCCAAAGATGTCATAGATTTCTATGCTATGCACAGAAGGCTTTAAAAAATAGCGAAAAGTATAACCGATAATAGTGAATAGCGGCATCCAAGCACAATGAGCCAGCTGCGGCTTCAAAGCAGATTAAAGAAAAATAAAACTCATGCGTCAGCTGGTAACTCACATAAGACACACACACCACCACCACAAATGGCCATGATTGGCCATTGTTAAGCCTGCTGAAATCTAATTGGCTGATGGAGGCCATGCTGTTGAAAATTTTATGACAATACTGAAAATATTACCTACCTTATTAGACAAGGGTAGCACATGCAAAAATGTCGGACCTGTTACTGCAGTGTGGTTCACAATATCCTCTCCTACATGTTTGTAGGGTTACTAAATGCTCCTTTACAACAAACGTTTCTTTATGGAAAAAGCGCTTTTGGTTTATAGGTGAAACAATGAATATATGAGTATTGATGGATGAATGCTCTCCTCCCGCATGCAAAGCTGGTAATCAGTGGTCGTCGGAGCTGGAAAGTTCAGTTCCATAACTAAGTTTTTGTTTCAACCAACCAGTTGTGTATAAAGAGTCACTGTCCCTCTACCGGTTGGTTGAAACAAAACCTTGGCCTGGATTTGTACATTCTGCACCTGAACTTTCCACCTCTGCTGGTCATACTGAAAAAGTAGAGAGAGTATCTAACCTCAACATTTTAGCCAGCTGGCCTTCATTGAGATTCAAGTACTGGACCATGTTATTCTCCTATCTCCGGAGAGGATGTCCTCAAGAGAAAGTGTGCAACCACAGGAAATGCCCCACACTTGGCACATAATGCAGATAGCTTTAGCTTATTATACTCTAGCATGTTCTGGATTATTCTGATTCATGTGACCTAACACCTGTGACAGGGGGTGGGAGAGGGGTCTGTCCCATTTTTGTGCCTGATCCTTTCCCCAGTCTCATTCTGGGCTGTATGATTTGAATACCAAAGCACACGGGGGGTTCTGTCTCCTGCTTTACCCGTCCCAAGTTTCATATGATTTTTCTCGGCTGCAGTAAAAGTGATGTATTTATGACATTTTTAACACGCATTGGGTGGTCACTGGAAAACAGAGTAAAAATTTACTGCAGTGTGTCTGTTAAAACTGCAGTGTCTGGGTTACATGTGTACTTATGCATAGCAGACATAACACACTGTACGGTATGTCTCACAGACCTGCACATGGTTTGTGTTCGGATACTACATCTCTGCTCAGTCTGGTCTTGTCTGTCTTAAGGAGTGTGTAAGTATTAAACACTGCTCCCTGGTCTTATACCTTCGAGACATAAATGTTTGAACGTAAGGAGGGTCCAACTGATTTATACAGCTGCAGTAGTAAAAACAGTCCTGTATGTCATGAGGCCTATGATTCTTATACTAGCTGAGATCTGAAAATAGCCGCAGTTTCCAGGATACCCTAGAAAGCCTGATCATCTAGAGAACTCCTGAAATGCAACAGCCTGAAAACTGCAGTGTTTGATAATGTAACAGCTGTGTGACGTAGATTGTTGTGAGGACAGAGACTCACCTTTATTCCACAGGATATAAACATATATAAAAATATTAAGGTGACTTTCTACTCTGAAATACAGTATATACAATTATTCTACTTCAAAGCGAATTGATGAATCAGGAATCTAGGCCGAATGAGAATGTTACTCGACGCTGAAGATTCACGAGTTGTTGCTGGCACACCTGAAGACTTTGATGAAGCTCTCTGTGGGTCACAATTAGGTGGTTCCTCTCATTCTGCACCACTCTTGAATTCAATATATATTTTTTTCACATATGAACTTGGTATCTATGATATGGTATGACCTCATTTCTGTAAGATCTACTGTACTGGTCCACTTTAATATAATTCATTCCATTCTGTTAAACAAATTGATTATGTGATTCCATTAATTCATTGGAACATTCCAAAACTTGCTCTGCATTCTTATTTTAAAAGGAAAAGCAAAATGAATTTCTTGTGAAGATTTATTTTATAATGTGGTCATTCCAATGGAATGCTGGAATGACATTATAATGTCCTGAAGGCATCACGAGATATTGCCACATTATGAATAAAATATTTTGCATTGCAGAACTCTTTTCGAAATGCACAGAAATGACTAAATCAATTTTCATTCTAGTATCCAATAATCAAACATTCCAGTGGGCAAGTCTGGTTTATTTGTTTTATTTTTCCAATGAGAGGAATTTTGTCTAACCTTACAGAAAAGGTTAGAAGAAGTTGAAAATCCAGTGTAATCTGGGGTTTTGAGGGATGTTAATGACATAACTTATTTGACTTGCCCTGCAAGCTTTGAAGTCACACATGAGAACCAATATATTTTTCAAGAACCACTACGAAGTTTGCACTTAAAGGTAAACAACTCCTGTAAGCCTCGTCACGAAATTAGTTTATCTCAAAGACTTCAAAAGTTAAATAACAGATCCAATAATATGGGCTTGAATCATCTCAACCAAGGATAATACGCGTTGTTATTTCACATGAAAGAGGAGACATTTGGAAAAAAAAATATATAAAAATCTGAATCAACATGTTTCAGGGAAGATTTGAAAACTAGGCCAAGAACAGCACAGCTAATGTCCCACGGCAGTGACTGCTGCAGTCAGGGGACCCAGCAACCAAAGACCCTTTCACCCTGGGGAGGTCATTTTCAAAGCTTACACAATTCTTCTGAGGAAATATCCCCGTGCGAAATTTACATAAAATCCATGCATCTGAGCAAAACAGGCCAGTTACAAATTTGTCAGACTTGATACCTTCTCAGAGAGACAGTTCTGGATGGATGTAAATAAACAGATACTGCAGTCAGCTATTATGGAGCACAATGTCACTTTTTCGTTCTTGAAGGCTGGGGATTGGCTTATCGCCCATTGCACCATAAATTAGGATTATAATTACATTCAGTTCAGTGTGAACTTTTCAACAAACATTTACATACAATGTTGACAAACAAGAAGTATCCAACAGCTAATGTTGCTTGTACCTCTTATTATGGGGAGTACCTGACTAATCCATCCATCCATCCAGAAAGATGTTGAAAGATGGATAGATGTATGAAAGCAGCTATGTGGCAGGTACCTTAGCACTGCTTGAAAGACCCTGAGCATGCTAACCCTTCACAGCATATACCATCATGCCTGAGCAGAGCAGTAGCCAATCAGCTGCTGTGCTCCAGTAGTGGTCTTCAGAACAAAAGTTTTGTCTCCCACTAAAATATTATGGGAGGAACAGTAATCTGGATCCTTTTCCCATCTCCTTCCTCTTGCATTGAAAGGAGAAAGGAGCCTTTTAAATAATGACCATCCATCCATCCATCCATTTTCTGTAACCTCTAGTCCTATTGAAGGTTTTGGGGGGGAGGGGGGCAGACAGGGAGCAATCCAGGATGGGGAACCCACACCTGTCACACCTATGGGCGATTTGGTAACTCCAATTAATCTCAGAACATTTTGGACTGGAGGGGACAGAGCAGCCTGAGGAAACCCCACAATGACAGTGACTCCATACGTTTCAGCTGTCAGTCATCTCAACATGAAATCAGGCCGGTTGTACATGTTAAGTATCCAAGAGAGTGTTTCCACACAGTGGTAGGAATAACTCAAAGTAAACAAACGGCAGGGGGCATCTGCTCCGTGTGTTTGGGGGAGCGGGAGCAGGAGAGGGAACGGGAGCGGGAACAGGAGTGGGGGCAGGAGCAGGAGCAGGAGCAGGCCTGTCTCTTTAGCAGGAGTTAGGTGGCTAGGTTCCGCAATACTCATTTCTTGAGTTTTAGAACCACCCCCCCCTCAGGAATAAATACTTATTGGTATGCTCTGCTATGGCTCATGCCCTGTAATCCTAAATCCTTCCCGATTCTAGTCTCCAAACCTCCTCCAATTCACCTGACTGAGCTACAGTTCCTCCATCTGATATTTACGTCTGTTGGCTGCAACCGCAGTGCACCCCCACCTATCCCCGGAGAGAGAAACCCACCAATAAACCTGCTTATCTTTGCCACGTCCCTCTATTACAGGCAAGTGTTCGCCATGGCGACCGCAGTCATGTGATATATCAGCCTCCTTGACTCGAATGCTGTATCTGATAAAAACTTGTGCATAGACCAGATATAAGGACAGATTTTTTTTCAGCGCTATTCGAATTTCCCTGGTAGAAAAAGAAAAAAAAGAAGAAAAACAGCATATCCACAAACTGAGTTCTGTGTGCATCATTCTCTCCTCTCTCTCTTTTTATCTCTCCTCCACCATAAATAAATATGGGGGGGGGGGGGGTTTAGTTGTGATTTCTCGACCACTCACTGCAGGCTTACAGCATCTCCACAGTCTGCGGCCGCCTCCTCTGTCTCTCTTCTGTCTTGTCCCTGTGGCCCGATGTTAGAAAAGGACATCCCTGTAAGTGACAAGGGTCAATGAGGGCAAATATCATTTTACATTCAGTAAATATTTGATTTATTTCCCAATTCATTTTAAATGTGTGCCTAATCATGGAAATCCCATTTCAAACAATTAATATGCCTAGAAAGAAAACCAGCTGGGAGTGATCTACCTGACAATATTTTTATTAATTTAATAATATTACTGAATTGTTCTCATACTCATTGTTACGCCTCACGGAGTACAGAGTAGTCAGAGAAGCACAGGAAACGAGTAGTCGGGGAAAACACGGGGTTTAATAGGCGTAGGACCAGCAGGGACAGGCAAAACACTGGGTAACATTACATCAATGACCGAACAATCGGGAACAGCTGATAAACACGGGGAATCCACACGGGGTTGATGAGGGGGCGTGGCACACGAGAGGAGCGGACGATCGGGGCATGACAGGACCCCCCCCCCAAAGGTGCGCACTCCGGGCACGCCCAAGGGGAGCAGAGCGACGGGGACCGAGGACACGACGGAACCTGGGGAGACAAAAGGAACAACAACTCAATGGGGCACAGGGAACAAGACAGACACGCAGAAGAGACACAAAGACAGGAACTCGGACAACAACCGACAAACCATGGGAAAAGCAAACAAGCACAGGGGCAACAACACAGGAGACACAGGGGGAACACTGAAGGGCCAGGAGCGAACAAAGGAGGAACAGGAGGACGAGGAGCAAACACAGGGGGCACAAAGGGACCGAGAGGCACAGAGGGACCAGGGGCAAACACAGAGGGCACGAAGGCAGGAAGCACGGAAGCAAAGGGCGGGGGACAACAGGGAGCCCGAGAGAACCCAGGCGGGCGACGGGCAGCGGCCGGAGGGGTCGCAGGCGGGAGGGAGGCCAGAGCCGGAGGGAACCCCACAGGGGCCGAGGGGACAGGGAGGGAGCAGGAGGTAACACCAGCGAAGGCAGGCAGGAGGGGGAAGCCGGAGCAGGCAGAGGGGAAGCCAAGGTCGGCAAAGGCGCCGTCTGACGCCCAGCCGGAGCAGGGGGGCCCAAAGGCAAGTCCGAGGACCGGCACCGAGGAACCGGGGGAGGGCCCGGAGGCGACCACCGAGCCAGCGCTGTAGGACCCGCAGGCAGCCACCTAGCCACCGCCAGGGGCCGAACGGGCGAGCCAGGGGGCAGGGCGGGCGAATTCCAGGCCTGACGCCTATGTCTGCTTCCCTTCCGGGACACCGAGAGGCGGGGTTTCGGCCCGAGTTGGCCGGGGCAAGAGACAAGGAGTCATTAGGGGGGGTCCCCGAGGGGTCCCACTCGAGCTCCTCCTCCTCTCCTTCTCTTCTCCTCGGGGACGAAAGCCAGGGCAGTGGGCACGGCCGTAAGAGCAGGCGGCGTGCAGGGCTGGACGGACTGGCCGGGCGAGACAGGAGAGACGGGTTGCCGGGCAGGACAGGAGAGACCGCCTCAGGCGTGCGGCCAGCAGGGGGCACCTCAGGCGTGCGGCCAGCAGGGGGCAGAGCTTCCGTAGCTGGAGGCACAGGAACAGCCTCTGGCGGCGTGGCAACGTGGGGCGCAGCAGCCGCGGGGAGCAGTGCGGTGAGCACAGGAGCCTCGAGGAGCGCCGCAGGGAGCACTGCGGGGAGCACAGGAGCTGCGGGGAGCACAGGAGCTGCGGGGAGCTGAACAGGAGGTTGTGCCCCAGGTGCGGGCACGGTATCCCCTGCTGGGGAGGCCTGCTCCGCTCTTAAGCAGAGCAGCCTCTTCAGGGTCTCCTCTGCCCAGGTGAGCTACTGGAGTGGGGATTCAGGGGTAACACAAACAAACTCCTCCCGGAGCTGCTCCAGGAGCATAGCCTCTGGGGAGTCTCTTATGGTGGGCTCCCCTACCACCCGCCAGTATAGCCCCTGGAGGGTAAAAAACCTCCTAGCTGTCTCCAAGCAGGGCCGGGGCTCTGGGACCTCGGGGGGCGCTGCAGCCTCTGGGACCTCGGGGGGCGCTGCACGCTTCCAAAACCGCGGAACCCGTGGGATAGCGTCCTGAATGGACCTGGCCCCTTTAAGGGCCAGGCGCGTCCCAATGATAGGGCAGGTGTCTGGTTTTAGCAGCGAAGCGGACGGGCGGATGAACTTAAGGGCATCTGCCTAGGCGAAGCGGCGATGACAACACCCGCGAACACCGCCGGGTTGAGAATCGGGCGGGGATTCTCCCGACACGCAGGAGAGTAAGCGGCGGAAACAGAGACAGCTCCCAGACAGATCTCCTGCGCGTCTTCCCCTCTTCTGTTTCTCTGCTACTTCCTGCAGCGCTTCTTGGCGGGGGGTGGCGGCGTCTGTGGAGCCTCCGGCAGTCCGCTAGTGGAGGCTACCTTCCGCAGATTCGCCTCAGCCACCCCGCTTCTTAGCTGCCGTATGCGGTCGTGCACCTTCCCCTGCGAGGTGCGCGTCTTCGGGCAGGGACATCGCCTCCAATGTGTCCCTGGTCCGGCTGCCGATAGCCCGAAGCAGGGGATCCTCCTGGACTT
Source organism: Mormyrus proboscirostris (assembly GCA_026779585.1). Classification (NCBI taxonomy): domain Eukaryota; kingdom Metazoa; phylum Chordata; class Actinopteri; order Osteoglossiformes; family Mormyridae; genus Mormyrus; species Mormyrus proboscirostris. Next base: position 2,610,023 of record JAODKF010000018.1, read on the forward strand.
CGGGCTGATCTGACCAGTATATCACCTCGTCCACCATACTGAGGTATTCCTCCTCAGTAAGGTGAGGCGTCTTCAGGGGAAGTCCGGTCATTCTGTTACGCCTCACGGAGTACGGAGCGGAGAGAGAAGCGCAGGAAACGGGTAGTCAGGGTGAACACGGGGTTTATTAGGCGCAGGACCAGCAGGGACAGGCAAAACACTGGGTAACATGACAATGACCGGACTGGGGAAACAAACGGAAACGCGGACTAAATACAATGGACTAATTGACAACAATCGGGAACAGCTGATAAACACGGGGAATCCACACGGGGTTGATGAGGGGGTGTGGCACACGAGAGGAGCGGACGATCGGGGCGTGACACTCATATTATATAAAAAAGCTGTTATCCCAAGTATGTGCTGCATTAATGCATAGAAGTTTGTGTTCAATGTGTAATTCAACTACATTTATTTATTAAGAAGATTTTTTGTGTCCAAAGTAAAATATAGTTGAAAACAGGGAAATACAGTTCCTGCAGCAATAGGGGGTTAAGGGTTTTGCTCAGGCACCCAGTAGTGAAATCACTCTACTGATAGCAGGATGTGAACCAATGACCTTCTGATCAGAGCCACAGCATTGCAACTCAGTGAGCCACACAGCACTGTAGCCCCATGGCCGCTTACCCAATGCAAAGCCAAAGTGAGCCTGAGGAGTATCTAAGGAACCCCCAGGGACGTCCTAGTTGGTGAGCCAATCAATGTGCCTCTGTCACAAAACAAGCCAATGAGATGAGCCTTTGACAGACACATGACAGGGAGCGGGCGCAAATCAATCAGACTGCCATGTTTATGATTAATGTATATTTTTTATTAGCTATTAAATCGCCTGGAAAAAATAATGAGATGCTTCAGCTACAAGGAATTCTCGGCTTATGAATCAAGTGAAATAGTAAAATCATAGCATAAAAATAATATACTCCATGGTCTTACACCATTGTGATTGATAGTCACACATGGGCATTTTTCACAGTAGAATGTGCCATAGATCACCGTAATGTTAGCCACAAAGTGAAAGACTCATCAAGATGAAGGATGTACCACAGTCAGACTCATGGACCTCCCTGTTGGTTACACATGCGGCAGTTATCTTACACTCTGTGTTAAAACTGTAGAACAATTATAAGTACAAAATAGGCCATGGTAGGAGTGAAAATCTACAGGAGTATTGATCGAAGGGTTTCACGTATCTTGGCATCAAAAGCATCATAAAATCAGTCTGCTGATTCCTGTATAACCATGGTAGAATCCGGTAGACCTCCGGAAGCACAATCCATTCACAATTTGCATTTAAATCAACGTCGGACTGCAAAGTAGGTGTGCAGCGGGGACTACAGCCCTGCTGTCCTTGAAGCTGATCTTCCAGGCATGCCTGCCCACTCTTTGCAAAATTGAAATTTTAATAAACGCCGTATTTATTTTCATTTAATAGTTTCTGCCTCTGTGGGGTAAAGAAAAACAAAAGAAACAATTTCATGGAACATACGTGAACATTTGTTCTTTGGTTGTATTGAAATGACAGGTTTGGGTCCACATGGGTATTTCAGTAGTTAATTATGCAGAACATGAACTCTCTCCTAGGCTCTTTTTTTTTGTATTTCACTTTCTTTGAGCAAGTCTTGGGTCAAACATGCAGCACATTATATTTCAAAAGGGCGAGTATGCTTTTCTTTGGTCATGTGAAAGGCTTCCAAAGGAATGAAATGAAGGAGTGCAGATGAAGGGGCCACCTCACCCCCACCGAGCAGAATTGGATCCTTCAGGCATGAACGGAATATAATTCGAGCAGAAATAGCCCACCCCCCATCTCCCCCTGCATCCACAGGAGGGACGGCATTCCCTGCAGCCCACACAGAAACAAAGGAATCTTAGCCATCGTCCAGCTGTATATACAGCATCTCTAGGTGTGTGTCTCTCCTTCTTTAGTTATGGAATGTCATATTTGGCATAAGGTACCTATTTCTTTAGTTGCTTTTGAATACGGATGCACCGGGAGTATAGGATGAATGTTCTCTGCAATGTGCATGTTTCAAATCGAGACTCAGCTATAATATGACATCTGTGATGTATTTATTGGATCAAATAAAATCAGCAAACGTGGCTGACCAGTGGATTTTACTCTTCCTTTTACGATTTTATGGAAATGTTGACAAGCTGATTTAGGGGAAGCAAGTGGGACGCCAATACTTTTGACATGTCATGTAATTAAGAGGGGGGGGGGGGGGGGGGGGGGG
>JAODKF010000018.1:2616582-2639770 GCA_026779585.1 Mormyrus proboscirostris
TACATACTTCTGTGCAAACACACATGCATACTGTACATACTTCTGTGTAAATACACATGCATACATACTTCTGTGCACACACACATACATGCTTTTGCACACGCATACATACATTCTCTCACTAATATACACATATGACACAGACATATATACATTCTCATACTCATATACCTACAAACTCGTACACACATATTCTCATGTTATGCATATATATGCATGCATGTGTTTATGTATGTAGAAGCATGACAGTATGTGTATATCTGCAAGTGCTTAGTAATGGAATCTATGTATTTGCAAGTGAAGTATTCACTTTTTTCCTAAATGGCTTCTCATGAGTGAGCGCAATTGGTTTCAGAACCGCTGCAAGACCTATGCGAGAACCTAAAATGCTGCTGTAAAATATTTAATTGTTCCAGGCCCGAATGTATAGCTGTCATCCCAGAAATGCATAAAATATAAATTCATACATGAGATGTCCTCATTCTCCAGCGCTGTGTCACTAATCTGCTTTCCTGACTTCCTAAATGAAAGGCTGCCAACTTCAATCATCTTGCTGGAGTGAGATTTGCAGTTTGAGACATCACACACATGCACGCGCATTTACATGTATGTGAGAGTTTTCTTATCAAGTAAATAGTCTGTAGGGTTTGCAATCTATCTCAATGCTTTTGACATGGTTAGATTTATATTGGAGTAATATAGATTTAGCGCACAGTACACCCTAGACCAGGGGTCTCAAACACCAGTCCTGGGGGCCGGAGCCTTGCACATTTTTGGGTTTCCCTTCGTTTAACACACCTGATTCACCTCCTTGTGCTAATTATTACACAGCTCTTGATCTGAATCATTTGTGCTGGAACAAAGAAAGAACTAAGCTACACAGGGCTCCGGCCCCCCAGGACTGGAGTTTGAGACCCCTGCCCTAGACTCACAGAGCTTTACTTTATCTCCCATGTAACCCTTTCAAAAATAGCAATGTTTACAACTTTCCACTTTGCTCCTTTCAGCATCGTTTGGATCGAAACGTGAGATTCTTGCCCGTGAAGACGATCGCCTCGCGGCTGGAAAACCTCGATAAGCCGACGGGGGCGGTGCGGCATGCACCCTCTCCGGAAACCATAACCGATGAGTGGTGAGGACGACACGTGGGTCATCGCAATCGACCCACACCTGCTGCATTAAGAGCCATTGATCACGGTTTAAAAGCTGAAACGAGTTTAGTTATCGGATTGTAAAAGCATTAAAGGGGTGTTAAGATGACACGAGATGGCGTTAAATGCAAACAGAGACCTGACGCGGCTTCGATTTGCAACAGCTTCCTTCTCAGGAAGTATTCATTATCTTTGTAAGGGCGTAAGCCAGAAGGGGATTCCAAATTACACGATCAAACTACTTTCTGAAGAAACTTTTCGGTGAACAACTTCTAATTCACAGCTATTCTGTACTGTCCAGTAGAACAGCTTGATTCCTGAAATCTATTTGAAACCCAGGGTATCTATTATTGTTACAAATGACAAATGGCTTCTGTAATAACGCAATGAAGACAAATATGGATCTTTTTGGAGTGTTTCTTGTCAAGCTTGCAGCCATTATAAATGTAAATTTTCTTTTTTTTTTAATTCATTAATTTTCTTAATTCATTTCTCATTCATATGAATTGAATTGTTGTTTCTTTTTTTTTCATGGACACATTGTATCGCCTTACAGTTTTCAGTGAACGGCGGGTAACTGTGACAACGTTGTCCAGGGAGCTGGAACCAAAGCCCGCCGTCGTTTTCCTTCCAGCTCGTCTGCCGCGTCGGCCGTCCTTTCAGTTCTGATTACGACTCATGTCGTTACCAGTTCTGTTATTCTGAGCCGGTCCCCCGGTCCCTGTCCGAGCGCATATCCACCAGCCCCCTCATTTTCCGCTGCCTTGTGCTGATGCTGAAACGCCACGTGCCTCTATTCCCTGTTACTCTTTCCATCATTCCCATCGATTTTCCCATCACCGCACTGATTCTTTCCCACTGCAAAGGACATTTTTTTGTGTATTTGGTGATTTTCAGAGTGCATTATAAACCTTGTGTCCCCATGACACGATACAAAGGCTGTCATTTCAGCAGGCACCCGGGGACTCCAGCTTTCAGAGTTTGAACCCTACCTTCTCTATGTGCAGACAGCGTGCGTTTCCTCCAGACACTCCTATTTCCTACTGAAGTCGAAAGAAATGTAATTAGTCTAATTAGGTGTGTGGCTCGGTGGGTGGTGAAGCCATGGTCATGGTTGGAAGGGGGCTGGTTTAAATCATGCGGTCGGCAGAGTGATGTCTCTGCTGGGTCCTTGAGCGAGCCCTTCAACCCCAACTGCTCCAGGGACAGTGTAAGCCCGCTTCTTCAGTTCTACATCAATTTGAATAAATAAATGTCTAATTTGTGTCTTTAAAATTGCTTGTAGTGTGTTGGCATGTTTATGTCCTAAGATGAAGGTCTATTCTGGCACTGCAATAGTGATTTCTGTTTGTCGCTTTTTATTCAGGTTCCTATCTCTATTTAAACACAGGTAGTAAAGCGAATTTGCGCCTCTAAAATTCCCATTCGGTGTCGGAGCGTGTCTCCTCTGATGGTCTAGGGCGTCCCATCCAGGATAGCCCCTGCCTTGCTCCCAGTGCATGCTGGGATAGCCTCACTGAGCCCCTGTGCTAAATAAGATAGATGGTGCACTAAAATAAAAATGCTTACGTGACGTATGCAGGGATGCAAACCGCAGTCTAGTGTTTACATTTCGGAACACAGGGATGCAGTAAAATACGTGGAGAACCGTTTCTGCATTTCGAAGATGCGGTTCACTCTGCGCTCCGGGCAGACGACTCAAACAAATAAGTGCTGAGCAGAGCACTAATTGAAGGGACCTTGTAAGCCAGTGAACCGGAAAATGGCTTCTCTTACACGGCTGAGTGTGTGTGAGACAGGTCTCCGTTCACGGTAGGCTGAGCAGCACCTGGCTGTAATCCCGGCAACGTAACAAGAGGCAACCAGCACCCAAGGCCCTTCGTGACCTTCCAGTTGTACCACTCACTTAACAGGTGCAAGGTAATTGATTTAAATGTCAAGTGGCATTTAAAGTACAGTAAACAGTGACCAGCCGGTATGTCTGATTTGCTGGGGACGGAGAGGGTTAGGGTGGGTCCTGACCTTGCTGGAGGTTATTTATGTCAGGCAGTATTGATTAAAAATATTGATTATATTAATTGTTAATTATATGCAGTTAACTTGTGCTAGTACTCATTGCTATGTTGCTGTCGATCATTGTTCAGAAGAGTGTTCATCGATTCCTCTTTCCTTATATGGAAATACATTGATGATAAATTTGATGGTTGAGAGTTTGCACAAAACAGACATATTCAAGTACTCTAGGTTCACTCAAACGGAAATATATCATCCACCAGGACTCTGAGAAGATTTTGTTACAAAAGTATCTTTGTGAATTTACATGTTTTTTTTTTTTTTTTAATATTTATAGTAGAGTGCAAAAGTCTAAGGCAGTCAAAGATATTAATATTTAAAGTATCTTATGTTGGTGTAAAATTATATGATAATATGTTTGCCAAAGTGAGCTTAGCCATTTCACTTGCTCCCCAAAAGTAGCTCAGTATTTGTAGAACCCAAAACACCCATGTTGAATTGACCACAAGCATTTCTTGTTTGGCTAATCAATATGTCCTTAAACTAATTAAATTAATTAATTAAGGGAACTGGGGATGAAATGTAACAAACACATGGAATGGCTGAGGTGCCCCTGAGGAGAGGTTGGGCATCTGAAGCGTGGTTCCTCGAGCCATCTAACAAGATATGTGATTTTTTTTGTTGTGTTATTCTTAATTTGTATATGTTCTAATAACTGTGTTATTTTTCTGGGAAAAAGATCTACTTAGTACACAGATTAATAGCTTTAAATATATCATTTGACTGCTCGAGACTTTTGCACAGTGTTGTATATATTTTTACAGTTGTAAAAAATCAACCAATCAAAAGTATCCCTCCCCCAAACAACACTCCTGGTATCCGCAACACATTTTAAAGGTGACACTATGAAATTATGATTTTTGAGCACAGTGCCCCCTGCTGGTCGGATTTGATGGCCACGTACTTTAACCTGAATGTGCACTAGTTAGCTGATAGTGTCGTTAATGTTTGTTGCTGTAGAAAATCAAATATGCCACTTTCAACTCTGCCACACTGAGGCCTGCTAACTCAGACGTGCTTGGGATAGTTTGGCACGAACCCGACCGCACACTGTGCCGCCTTCTGTTATCCAGGCTGAATTTGCATGTTTAGACCTAATTGATTGGTGTACTACCATGCATTTGTCGTCTGTGGATGAAATCGAGCAAGCCCGCTTGCCACCTCCGACACCGTATCAGAGGGATGACGGCGGTTCTGATTACCACCCTGGGAGAGTGTTTATTAAAAATAAGCTAAATGGGGCCGTCCGTGATTTTTCTTTTTTAACGAGGAACCTCACCCATTAGCATCGCTTTACAGCACATGTGCGCAAACACACACACACACTGTGTATGGCTCGCCCTCTGTTCCCGTGACCGGGAGGTTGCCAGTTTGAACCGCATCTTTGGCAGAGTCGTCTTTCGCCCTTATACCCTTATACACATCTTTGGCCCTTATACACACACACACACACACACACACACACACATTTGGACCCCCAGCCTTACGTCACAACTGCCTGTATATTGGTGCAATCTGATGAAAACTCAGCATGTCTACTATTGTCACAATTTACTATTATATGTAATACGGCCATTCTCCTCTGTCTACTGATAGGGGTTAACATTTAGATGACCAATGAAAAGATGTTTCATTAAGTCATTTATTTAGCTAGTATTTATGTTTGTACTAGAATAACATTTGTATTCATGACGATCTTGATGGATTACTTTATATTGCTAATTTAATATTGATACCTAGCCACTTAGCATCATTATTCATTTTTACAAGTGAAGTGAGGAGAAAGATATAAACTATAATATAAACTGTTAGTGGCTTGGTGACACTGACATATTTGCCTTACTGGTAACAACCCAGGTAAGTCCATTTAAGACATTAATCTGTTCACCTACGTCTGTAAAGGTAGGTTTCTATTTGTGGTGCTAAGGGTGTCACATTATGTTGTTTGAGGTTTATTTGTAAAATTGTTTCTGATAAAACACATCTTTTTCATGTTCCTGAAATAATGGATTTTTTAGAGATACATGTTTCTCATTGGACAGCAACAGTATGTGTCCGCATGTCCCGAAGTAGAGCATTATGGGATATGCAAAAATAAACTTACCAGTGCACTTGTGCAAATGGCTAGTAAAGCATCCTTTCATCGGTGCAATCTACTGCAGAGCACAAAATCTGTGTGAGCCACCCTGCGAGGGAATAAGGAAAGAAAAAAGCAGAGAAGCAGGATCTGCGTGACAGGGCAGGGAGGGGAGTGCATCACTGGAATCCAATTTGGATCAGGTCACATGTTTTATTGCCTCTGCTCTGATCCCGGTGGTACACATCACAGAATTGGTATCCTAAGCAGCCAGTCGAATAGAGGTGTGGAGCTGTGAACTACTGCGGAGGCTGAACAAATCTCCCCACCCTGGGGGGAGGGCTGGTCCAGCCAGGGGTTAAAATATACACGTGGGACAAACAAAAGAAATCCCAGCATGCACTGGGGCAAGGGAAAGAAATCTCAGATATGGCTTAAGTGCATTATTTTTTTTGGACATGGTGGTGAGCAGCTTTGTGTAGATCTAGCAGGACATATTTAACAAGCACACTAACTCTCTTTTGAAAGACAATCTCTTTTCACAGACAAGCAGGCACCATTAATAATTTACTGTGAATCATGTCCATTTCAGCTCTATGAAAACATAAACGTGTGGCATTTTGTTATAACAACTCGATATGATGTTCAGGTCAAGCGGTTCAAGTAAAATTTCAAGTAGAATAATATATTAATATTTAGTTTAGTTTCATGCATTATTGATATATACAGAATTGATATGTATTTAAATAAAGTTATGTTAGGAGTAACCAAAAACATCATTACCATTACAAGATCACTAATAAAAGCAAAAATGAATGAATCTGACCAGCCAGCTATCATCAAGCAGCTAAGAAATGTAGCCTCCAGCTTGTACTTAAATGTTTTTAAGGTCTAACTAGTTAAGACTGTGGTAGGTCGCTAGTGTAATCACAATGATATGAACAGCAATCTATTGTGAAACACATTTAAGACATTTCCCAGCACAAGCAGAAGCATTTGTTTACGCTAAATGAAACCTCACAGCCACAAGCACATGCCGGTCTCATTCCGTGGCATGATGTCAGACGTGGGCGTTTCCCAGTGCCGGTCGATGCCCATGTGGAGCTTAAGGCAGCTTTCCCAGGCGATGCACACCAACCCCCATCTCGTTGGGACCTGGGTATTTCTAGGCCCATGAAATTGGCTTGCTAAGTTGACGCCCCCTCAGAAGATGGTGCCCTAGGCAGCCGCCTGTGTTGGCTTGTGGGTCGAGAGCCGCTGGTGCCGCCCCTCGGACTCCACCGACGTCAACAAATACCTGTCTTGTGGTTTCAGCGTCGCCAAAATGCCAAACACCATCCTGGGACGCGAGGATATATTTGCAGCGTCATTCACCTGCGTGCTGCGTCTGACAGGAACGTGCATATTTGCTTGTAAATCTGGTACGACTTTTTTTTTCATTCCTGTCACCTGGAATCAACGTTTCACTGTTGCAGTAAATCAACAGCAGTGATGTGTCTCTGTTTTCTCATGCCAAACATTAAGTGAGAGAAACCTCTCCTTTAATGTCGCGCTCCCTGTCCGACCGCATCTTCCATTCCATCAATCCTCAAAACCTCCTTTATTGCTCTAAATTCCCCTTCCTTTTCTTCCCATCTAATTCTTACTATGCTCGACACCCTAATATTTTCTCCCTGGATCTTACATCTTATTCCCTCTAAAACCACTATCTGTCATTTTCTCCCACATTGAGATCCCCGCTCATGTCTCTGTTATAACAGTGATGGTAAAATCAATATAGAATTATTACCCCTGCACATATGATCCACTTATCCATGTATCATTGCTGTTTAGGCCGGACTAATAGAGGTAACTGGCACAGCAGGTAGCAAAGTGCCCAAGGACAGGCTAGGCCCTGCTGATATACCTTAGAAAAAAGGAACAGACCTTTGAAATGGTCCTATAAAGTATCCAGCCACACATGTTGATAAAACTGTCACGTTGACAAGGGCGGTCCGGGATATTCCAGAACGTGGCTGAGCTCATGGATAAGGCCTCCTCGCATGTGTGATTGATTATCAGTTTCTAAGGAGATAAACACACTTTTTTCCAGGAAGGGGAGACCAAGAGAGAGCGGAAGCTACGTTCTGCCTCGCGTAGCTTCTGTGATGTTTCCCGGAGCGGCCGATAAACCTGTCACCGTCCCCGTGTCCTGTGGCCCGGTCCGCCGTCCCAACAGAAGCAAATCTGACAGCGTCACATCGACCGACTATCTGAGCGAGGCACGGATTAGCTCAGCTTGGGTTTGGTGTGATTTAGCCCTCTGTAGCTGGCCTGGCATTACTCATCCCAGTCACATTGCAGCACTGGTTAATAAGGACAGCCCAGATAATGAAGCTCACACTGGGGAGGATCTAATTAGAAGTCAAAGGGATGAGATGACAATTGCTGCACCAAACCCACTCCACCCAGCGTGAGTCTAATTATCCTGCACTGGAATTTAGCACGACATGAAGGAAGCACCGGTGGCAATCGCTGGGGAATTCAGGGCGGCTTTAAGCCCGAGCCGACTCTCGTGTATCCTGCGTTAGTTGCGTGTTCGTGAAATAGAAAGCGAAGCTGTGTTTGCCTTTCGTGTATTGGAATGTGCTTTATCTCTTAGCTCATCTTGCGCTCAGATATAAGGCATGCATGCAGAGGTGAGAGGACAAGCGCGGGGTGAACTGTCCGTTCAGCAACCCACGGACATTTTTCTGGAGGGATTCGATTTGATGACCTACTGATCACAAACAGCTATTGACCCATTCGATGCTTTGGTTGTGCAAGGTGTAGCTGTCACATTAAATGCATGTGAACTGCATGAAGACTGCTTGGGTTAGTGTGGAGTCACTAGATTCAGTGAAGACCCAGTTTTAATGGATTCATATTAAACCTACAAATCCTTTCCCTTCTCCAAGCACTTAAAATGGGTAGATACTCAGTAGGTGGTTACAGGTCATTAATGTTGCATTAATATGGCTGCATTATTATTATTTAATTCGGGTCTTAACATGTACGCTCATTTACATAAGACTAACCACTATACTGCTGCCCCGCTCAGGAGTCAGGTCCCATCTGAATAAAACATTAAAATAATTCATCTTAAGCATTTAATTATAACTTATTTATATGCTGAAAATCAGCACAAGATGTCTCTGAATGCTCATCTTTCTAATTTTATTTAAGGGGTACTGATGAAAGTGCGGAAATCCAGAAAGTACTGGAAATGAGGTCAGAGGCCTCCTTTCTGTAAATACGCTATGCGGACAAACGTACTGGGACACCCGTGGTAACCCGTGGAGCTGGCCACATCAGCCACTGCCATTTGCTGAAATGCAGGTGTATAATTAAGCACACAGCCATGCAATCTCCATCATCAGACAATGGCAGCAGAATGGGGGGGGGATCATACAGAAGAACTTAGCCAGCCGAGGACCGTCATTGGACACCACTGGACACCTTTGGACACCACTGGACACTACTGGACACTGGACACCTTTGGACACCACTGGACACCTTTGGACACCACTGGACACTACTGGACACCTTTGGACACCATTGGACACCACTGGACACCTTTGGACACCACTGGACACCTTTGGACACCACTGGACACCACTGGACACCTTTGGACACCTTTCCAATAAGTCTGACCTCCACATGTCTGCTAGAGCTGCCCTAGTCAACTGCGAGCGAAGTGACTGCGAAGCAGAAACATCTGGAAGCAAGTCCAGTTGCATAGTGGCAGCCAGACAAGCTCAAAGAGAGCGACCTGATCACCCACCATTGAGGCCCAACCTGAATGGCAGCGGATCCCACCAGCAATGTCCCAGTATCTAATGGAAAGCCTTCCCAGAGGAGTACAGGCTGTCATAGCAAATAAGGGTTAGCCGGCGTCATGCTAATACGCTGTGATTCAGAGGAAGATGTCCGACAGGCTGGGGTCTCAATGCCTATGTCCATATAGTGCATTAAGTGCAGCACAGAAACAAACAAATCTGCCCGGTAGTGAGTGCATTCGGAGGGACGCTAAGGTATATATGTGTCTCTGTGAAAGGTGAGGCCCTTTCCCCGTGAAGCGTCATACAAAAAGCGAGCGAAGGAAGCCTGTCAGACACTGCAGGTTGTCCATGGGGTCAAGGTGCACTAAGCTTGTTTGTGGAGCTTCCTCTGAGATATAAAACCTTGAATCCATGAATACTTAACATCCTTTTCACAACAGTGCTGTGCAGTGAGTAGTAGAGTGTCTTTTGTTTTAAGTCTTTTTGGGCTTGCGGTTGCTTGCCTTCTTTAGTGCACAACCAGGAGCTAAAGGAGAATAAAACAAGGCAGCAGAATCACTCTCCTTTGCAGAGCGAGCTGTGAGGGTTTGTTGGGATGGGAACACCTGGGGATATGAAGTCACTACTGAAGATCATTATAGTTCAGTGTGACACAGATCCTCAAGCAAGGAATCTCAGGTTTATACAGTTAATTAGGTCTTTTCTGTCCAAGGAAGAAAACCTCCTAATATCTTTTTTAGCAGCTGGTTTCCAGCCTCGTGTGATTTTAGTTTGCTAGCCTTTATTTTTTGGGTGCCATCTTTGCTCATTATCATGTTAAATACAATCAAATCTCCATTATGCTTCCTTAAATTATACAATCTTTCTGCATCTGATAAATCAATATTTTTACCGCATTCACTGTAATAGCAGCTTCATTTCTGTGTTTTCAATGAGGCTGATATTCGCTTCTCCCAGTCAGACACACCTGAGTCTCCAGGACCTTTAAGATGAAGACACACATTAACACCCTTTGACGGACCCCCTGCCCATCTTACAATCTATTTTGCGTTTGAATACTTAACCACGTTCAGCAGTGCAGGGAAACCCGTCAGCCGACATAGGCGGCCGCCTAGGGCGCCATCTAGGGTGGGGGCACTGGCTTAGTGAGCCAGTTTCACTTTCACACCTAACGGCTCCTCACGGACGTCTTCGGGCGCTGAGGTTTACACTGATTTAAGCTGATTAATTACAAATAAGAATCGTTGGTTATTTGCAGTAATATTTTAGACTCGGTTCTTGCCGTTCTTGCCACTGCCGTGTGTCGTCCCTCTCCGACAAATTCTATCAGGGCATGAAAATCACTAACACCAACCAGGTGACTAGACCTAAGGAAGCGCGCTTATGCCGCTCTATGCAGTATACAGCCGCATAAATGTTCGCGCTGTTCCATCTTACCTGCTCGATGAAGAGTTACTGTACTTCTCACTTAAACACTGTCCCTGCTGGAGTGGACAGAATGATATGACATTTATGATTACAAACGCTAATGTGTTCTGCGTGCACATTCCGTTAGAGTTGTGCAATTGCTGTTGGAACGGATGAGGTAACGCTTCATTAATGAAGTAATGTTTACACATAAACCCTTGGACTGTAGAGGCTGCCTCATACTGCCCACATCATTGGTCAGCACAATTATTATTATTATTATTATTGCCAGTGCCAGGTCTCTTCACTGAATCATCTAACCCTCTGGCCTGTGTTTACATATTTTGTCACTCTGTACTTTACACCGTACAGTCCCAGTGGGCTGTTCCACGAAGCAGGATTTCTCAGTTAGCTGGATTGACTTAAGCTAGAAGATGTGATTGTCCAATAAGAGTTTAGGTAAGAAGCATTCCTATTGGGCAGTCATGATCGTCCATTTAGGGTTTAGGTAAGGAGCATTCCTATTGGAGAATCGCGACTTCTAGCTTAAGTTAACCCAGCGAACTGAGAAGTCCTGTTTAGTGTAACATCCCCAGGTCTTAGACTCTGGCTGCCATTTAGTTGTTTGTATGCAGCACGTTGTTTATATGTATATATTAATGCCCTTTCATACTGTGATCTAATGTTGTTCTTCTTACCTGCTACTGTGACACCCAAATTTCCCTTTGTGGGATTAATAAAACCTGTCTTATCTTATCTTATATTAACTTGTCTTATCTTTTCTTATTGTGTCTTAGGATTGTTTCTGTTCGTTTTTCTTCACAAGCCTTGTCTAAATGTGATATAGCTGGCTCTTGTTTCACCAGCAGGAGCGATAAAGCTAAAAGATGCCATCTGTGCTGCCAGAGCGCAGCACAGCACAGCACAGCAGAGTTCATCCTGAGTTAATTAGCGCCTGTGCTGATTAGCCCCTGTGCCGCTGGTGCTGCTTAAGATCGATGGCTGCCGGTCGGCTAAGCTCTCTGCGGCGTCAGAGTAGGAGAAGTGTTGGGATGGTTCCCAGTGACATGACGGCAAGCCAGGCTTACTCTGTGGACGCTGCTGGAAAGCTGTGCTGGTCACACATTTCTCCGGAAGAGTGCTGCTGTGCTTATTTTACTGTTTTAACAGACCTCGTCAAATTCCAAGAATTTGGGTGCCATTTTTAAGTAAATGTAGTTCTCTGTATTGTAAACCTCTTGCTTAAAATAAACGTACCTTAACAGGAGTTTAACAATTCTGGGTCTTTTAATTTCTGTGTGTCTGAATGTGTTTATGAGCCAGTTGCTGTAATTAAGTGTCTTCCTTGGATTTGGATGGGTATCCCGTCCCCACGGCCTTCAGCGTTCCTGCCCTTTTGGCTGCCGGAACATCTTATCTGGAGCCAGATTTACATGCTACAATATTTTAAATGACAACAGAGATTTCACCCATCTGTAAGGAGCTTTTTTACACACTAGAGTGCTCTCTCTCTTATAGCTCATTTTAAAAATAGTAAAATTATGTTTTTTAAAATACTATTTAATATTATAAAGTGCACATTGTATGAACATGTTTTTGTAAGTAAACATTGTCAGGTACACATTTAGTAGACTGGATGCTTTTAAGAATATCATGATTAATGAGTTTGTTACTCATGCTGGACATGTTAGGGATCTGTAAGAAAACGGGACTCTAACTATGGCAGACAAATGGCTGCCGTGATTCGCCAGATATCGTCATTTCACCTTGTAGTTTGGCTAATTGCTGTCTTTAAATATTCCATATAATCTGAATGTGTGCTTGCATGTGGACTATAATGAACTGGCATCCTGTCCAGGGTGTACCCTGACCCCGTGCCCCGTGATGGACTGGCATCCCGTCCAGGGTGTACCCCGGCCCCGTGCCCCGTGATGGACTGGCATCCTGTCCAGGGTGTACCCCGGCCTCGTGCCCAGTGCTGCCTGTGATTGCCAACCCTGCCACATCCTTGACTGAAATAAGCACTCACATGATGGATGGTACAAAAGTTTGATAAGTATTTCTAACCCTCCAGGAGCTCCTGTGTTTCTCAGGACTCATATTGCACAGTCCAGCCAACTACAAAACTCCTAACACATAAGGCATTGCATTTAAATATAGGGTTTCACTTTTACAGTTGTCAGGCCACCTCTAGATTCAATTAGAATCATCCCTTATTGTTTTAGTAGCTGTCTGTGTGCTTTAGTCTCCCTTACGTCGTAAAATGTTGCAAAATGTAATTATTTGTTATCTTTGTCTAGGTCACGGTGTGTCGGCTGGCTGCTGGAGACCACAATGCAAAACTCTGCGATCTTTGAATTCTGCATCTGCTAACTGTAATGGGAATATAGAAAAATGCCAAGCAAAGCCTCCACTGAAGACATCACTCTGCTATATATATATATTCACTGCAGATCTATCTATTTTTGGCTGTTAATGAAATTATCATATTTTGCAAGAATTGTGCTAAAACTGTTTTTTTTTTTTTGGTCCCTGATTCATTATGAAATGTACGGCAGTCCCCAAGCTTAGTTTTTTAAGTGACGCAATTCCAAATTATCTCTCCGGATTCAATGGAATTTATGTGATCCCAATCTCCAGTCCAGGCTTGAGAAAGCATGTGCAAGTCTTCGGAGATTCACATGTACAGTGTAAATGAAGTTCATTATCAGGTTCTTCCATCCGTTCATTGTCAGTCCATCCACAAACGCTTTTCTGGCCATGGGGTCATGGTGGAACAGAAGCTCATCCCTGGGTGTACGGAGTATGAGGAGAGAGCAGGCTGGACAGCATGATGTCAGGTTCATTTGGAGGTAACGATGTCAGTACTTAAGGAAGCATAAAAAAGGCAAAATAATGAGCAAAAAAGTGAACGTGTCCTGAAATAAATTCCGACAACTATGTAAAAAAAGGAATCCAAAGCAATTTCCCTGAAAGAGAAATGAATTGTCAGCTTGGCATGCCCTTAAATATTACCCGACTACCCATATGGGAAAAAAACAAACAAAGAAAAAAAAGAATTAGGGAAGACACAAAATGACATCCGGTTAGACGTCCGCCGCTGGCCATCATTCAGTCGCATTAATATACAATCCTCCACCTTTGCAGTCCAGCTGAATGGGATATCTCATATATCACAGTCAATTCCTGCTTCAGGGAACTATCAGTTTTGTCTCAATGGGAATGGACTGCCAGACAGATAACAATTGCTTGGCAGAATGTCTGTTTGTGGCATTTCTACCGTGCCGTCACGTTCCGCAGAGAGTTCTCTTGAGCTGACAGGGATATCTCAGCTTGGCCACCTCCAGCCGCAACAATATTTGGGCCATTATAGCTTAATGTCTTCTCTAGTGTGGTCAAAATTTTCTTGTTTCTCTGGTAGACAGTAGAAAATTGCTCTATTAGGATAGTTCCAGTATCTTCAGTCTCCAACGATGGTCACATTCGAGGTCAGGTTTGATTGTCCTTTACCTCAGTTTGTTTCGTCTACCACCATTTGCGAGTCTTCCTGTGTGACAGCATGTCCCAGATGCTGCACTGAAGCATGCGACACCAGATGCGACTGACATTACTGATGCAGCAAATTCTACATCGACCAACAAAGTCATCCCGTGTGTATCTGAATGATACATCTCTGTTGGAAAAAAGCCCATATGATGACACTTAATGGTCTTTCCAGATGTTTCTCCAGTGTGTAGACTGAGAAGGATAAGAAGCATTTACGGCAGGCTTTACAGTCTGTCACTCCTACTTACATCTTGTCAGGATGCATCATCTCAGCATACATCTTCTCAAAAGGTGGGGATTCTTAGCCTAGAGTTTAATTGAGACGTTTGGTGATGGTTAGTCTAGGGTGACCACATATTCCACATTAAGGGGGACACTTTGGACTACTTAAGGTTTTACAAACTGCTTTGAAACTGAAAGGCTCCTGTGCTTGGTTAATTAGTTCTGTTCTTTTTGTGCTGTTTCTGGTTTGTTTCATTGATTGAAAAACTCCAGCTGTTTCACATTAATGTTAGTGACTCGTGCATGGTTACGGGAGACTGACCAATCAGCACGCAGCAAGAACTTGGTGCTTAAGTGAAATCCAGGTACATTTATTTGAAATGGTATTTTTCAAACCCCGTCCCAGCTCAAAGAGTCCCCCCTGACATGGATTATCTGGCCACCCCAGTGAAGCACTAGAGATAATGCTTTTGCTGCTGTTAGATTAATAAACCAGTAAAACAAGAAATGGATGATAAGTGCAAAGACGTGTGCGGCCCAGCAGAGGTGAGCCTCCTCTAAGCAGATTGCCCTCACACCTTGGCTGTTTTTAATTTGACAGACGATGCAACAAAACT
This sequence comes from Mormyrus proboscirostris, assembly GCA_026779585.1. Classification (NCBI taxonomy): domain Eukaryota; kingdom Metazoa; phylum Chordata; class Actinopteri; order Osteoglossiformes; family Mormyridae; genus Mormyrus; species Mormyrus proboscirostris. Next base: position 2,631,476 of record JAODKF010000018.1, read on the forward strand.
GCAAGAAATTCCTCCACTGGATTTTAAAGTGTGAAAATGAGAGTAAGATGCGGTCATGCCCCAGAGACGGCGGTTAGTGGGCATCCGGAGAGACATTTCCTAAAAAGACCCCCCCATGTCACTCTTCAGTCGTCTAAAAGACCCCCCCATCTCACTCTTCAGTGGTTTAAAAGACCCCCCCATCTCACTCTTCAGTGGTCTAAAAAACCCCCCCTCTCACTCTTCAGTGGTCTAAAAGACCCCCACTCTTCAGTGGTCTTACCTGCATCTGAAAGAAGTGCAAAATAATCCTGAGGAGAGGCAATGTTCTCGAAAAATTCTTCTTTTCATTTTAATTTCTTTGTGATTAATTATGAGCCCTGGTGACCCAGGGTTAGAATGAGAGTGTGCCACCTTCTGATTGACTGGCAAAGGCTGACCGTACCTGTTCTTTGGAGCTACTTAGTTTTCAGCTAAATTCACTCACTCGGATATCTAGCACACATATTCACAGAAGTTTGTGATATAATCCAAACCAAACCAAAACTATAGAATATAAAAGAACTGAGGTTTTGAACCAAATACATTGACTGAAGACAATTTTTTCCCAATTGTGTTTTATTGGATTTGTTAATTGTAATTGTAAAACATCTAAACGTGCAATTATCTAATTCATTGTAGTATAACCAGTATAAATTAATACCAATCTTTAAGTAAATTAATTATTAATAGTCTTCTTAATTGTTTAAGGCCAATGCGTAAGAATGCCTAAGTAATCACCAATTAATTGAAGTAATGAACAGGCTGCATTATTCATTCAGCATTGAACATATTTAAAGGTTACTGAGTGTTTAATGTGCTATAGGTTAAATGCAGTCTGGAGTGTGCAATTCATTGAATCGGCAGTTTAATGAAAGCAAGAAAGTTAATAAAAAAAAATGCAAGGTTGGAATGAAAAGCAGCATCGTACGCGCCTGACGCGAATCTACAGCCCAACATGAGGTAATTATTAATAATTTTCATAATTAAAATCCAATGGCAATCACAAACAGGAAAAAAAAAACATAATGTGTTCCGATTTTAATAGCGCAGTTAGTACAGGTGACATTTTAACGGCCTCACCAAAACACAAAGGGTTTCCCAAGAGGCTAAGGCTGATGACCCACAGAGTCTGGGCCACACGATGTCATCTGCACAACTACCATAATTATACTGCCGATTATGGTCTGCCCTGCACCTATGAACGCTAGCACCCCCCAGTTATAGTTCATACAAACAGCAAATTGTTTAATTCAATTAGTGTCCCCTATACAGAGAACTTAGTGGTCACCCACAATTATTTTCATGTCGGGCAATTGTCAACCAAACATTTACATTAAGCATAAAATTAGAGACTGTAATGAAGAGACATTCTGTCCACGGCGTGCCCTATCTCCGGTTCTTTGTTCCCCTGCATAGGCTCTAGGTTTACCTAGGCCTTGCAGCATTTAACTGCGAAGCCTGCCTTACGTGTGACATGTGACTTGTTACATTTTGAATCTACAAAATTCCTTCAATAATCTACATATTTTCCCTGAATAAAAACAGTTCAAGTCTTTTGTGAGCTCGAGCTGTTGAGAAGGAAGATCTACAACATCAGCAGAATCCTGTGGTTACCGAGATGTGATGAGACAGAACTAACGTTACTGCAATGAGCGTACATGCTTGGGAAGTGGCTACTTTTATAATCAATAGTTACCTTCTCACCTCTGTGATTATTGTAAACAGCCTTTATTGAATTGCAGAAAAACTCAATCAAACTGTCCCGTTTTCAGAATTGCACAGATGCTGGAGACCAATTAGAAATATGAGTTCTCATGTAGACTATCCTTGTCAAACTACAGAAAAGACTTTCATCAGAGAAAAAAAAATGACGCTCTGTTTCGTGTGGAAGCCTCCTTCTAACCCCGGGTGGTTGTAATAAAATATTCATCTGGAAAAGCCTTTTAAGATATCTGAGAGTTAAGTACCAATTTAAGACCCTTTAGATCTACTTTCTGAAGCGAGTTTTGCCTGGTGGAATTCAAAAAGATGGTATAAGTGAAAAGGTAAGAAGTCAGGAGACGGTGATAAGGCCCAAGACACGTCTGCCAACACCAACCTAAGGAGGATAGAGTTCCATGTCAGTGGTAAAACTACTATAATAAAAAACAAAAAATGGAAAAGTCACATATGAAGATGATTGCTCAAAAAATATTCTAATAAGAGATCAATAACTTCAGTAACAGTAAGCATCCGAAAGCAAAATCTGAAATGTCAGCATGGTCAAAATACTGCTGGCATGAGCAAAGAGTTATAAGCATCATATACAGCAGTAGATTAAGATTCCAAAACTGGTGCCAACTGGGGGACAATTACCGCTAACGATTTTTTGTTCTAGGAACGTTTCGCGAACCTTACGATTAAAGTATGGAAACTTCAAGGTGCCCAGTTATCCTAATGTTCCGAGAACATTATCCTGCTGCTACAACTAACAATAATAATATAGAAAGGAACACAGGACATCGTACAGCAATGGGTAACACGGTAGCTTTACACTTCAAAGATCATGGATTCAAGGACAGTACATGTGTTCACAGCGTACATATATTGCAGATTCATAAATTTATGTTTTATTGCAAAACAATATTATTTTCAATATTAGTTGAGCTTAAAGCATGTTTTGGTAATAAGTATATTGTGCTGACATTGGTGTAACTTTCGTTAAAATGTAAAACGTGGAAGTGATGTTCCTTTAACGTTACAGTACGGGCGTTCTCTGCCAACCCTCAGAAGACCTTCACCTAACATTGGCTAAAGTTCTGGGAACATTCCCTCTTGTGTTAGGATGAGTTTAATTTGATCATTCTGCACGTGGAGAAAGACACATGTAGCCAGTCTGCATTTGGTTTAAACTTCCGCACGGAACAGAATCTTGTAGGATTTGGAGTGCTTCGTGACTGAAATTCTGTACAGTGAGGCGTCGTCCTCCAACCAAGATGGAGGTTACAGGCAATGCGGCAGATCCAGCCGCGCCCTCCTGCCCGTGCAGCGCTTGGCTCGGCTCGGAGCTAAACATATGGCCGTGGGTGAGCCCCCCGGCGCTGGGTGGAGGGTTTTGCACCACCCGCATCCTCTGCTCCGGGCGTCCCGCGGTTATCCAGGAGGAGTCCGCTGCCCGCTATCCCGTCAGAAAACACACCCACGCGCAGCCAGCAAGCCTAGGCGGAAAAACCGGCGAGGGCTGGGGCTTTGAAAACAGAAGATCGAGGCCAGGCTACACGACCTGGACTGATGGCTGGGAGCCACAGCTATACGCTGCCTCTTTGAGGCATAGTGGGAATGATTTAGACATTCTGCCCACAGAAAGACAAAACCGAAAAAGCCCCATTATCCTTCATATGGTATATGAATGTATTGGCTTTGAGTAAAATGAAATGATAGATCAACACACACATTAAGTAGAAATTATGTTCACGTGCAGATTTTACTCTTTTTTCCCATCACTGTTCTGGAAGGTTCCTGCCTCCTCACCATTTACTCTAAACACAATCACAGATGTCTTTTCAGGTGAATTCACTGCAATGTAATATAAGAATGTTGCATTCTGAATTGGCTGGGAAAACATTTGGGTTTTTTTGGTGTTATTTGTAATTGCTGTGCCGTTATTAAGCCATCCATTTATCATCAGAATTTACGTGGTCGTGGTATTTATTCACGTAAAATTATTTTTTGGTGCATTTTTTGTGTTGTTTTTTTGTCTTATTTAAAAGATTTGTAGCCAAACTAAATCATTAAGTGGCAATTTTCTGTGATTTATAAAAAGCTTACACTAAATCAGTAAAGGCAATGTCATGAGATTGTGGTCCGTCCATCCATACATCTGTTCATCCATCCATCCATCCATCCATCCCACCACTAATGGAGCCTTGCAGTAACCCAGAGTTTATCCTGAGAAGAATAAAATTCAACGTGGCAGGTACCTCAGACTGGATGCCAATTGAAGGTCATAGTTTCACTCGCTGCTAGAATCTTTTGGCCTTTACATTGTTGGCCCTTGTATTATGCGCGTGAAGGCAGTATGAATGTCATCTTTTTGGACTTTTAGCCAAATGCAAAGCAGAATCAAAGATCCTCTTCCTGGAGACTGGGAAGTCCTCTGACAGGTGCATTATCCACGGCATCGCATCAGGAAAATCAATGTGAGACTCTGTTTCATCCTCAGCTTCCCGGTCATTGATCATAAAGGCTGCCTGGGCTGTGCGCTGCGGTTTTATGAATGGAACATGCTGCTGTAGGCTGTTGGAGCTCAAGCTCTCTGCAAAGCCACATAAGGTGGATCTACGGCCTGTTAAAGTCCCCCTGGATGCACTGACGATGTTGTCATGGACACAACTGCCCCACTGCAAAGCATGATGGGATACCTTATTAACTGTCACATAGACAGCAGAATATTCATTCTAACATCACAAGCTAAATATGCCAGCATGACGATTACAACAATAGAAATCAGGGTTGCCAACTTTGGTCAGCTTGCTGGAGTGAGATTTTCAGTTCAAGGCAAGTCCGCACACAAATACACACGCATTTACATGTCTGTAACACCGTTTTTACCTTGCAAATAGTCTGTAGGGTTTGCAAACTACCCCAATGCTTTTCATGTAGCTAACTTTAGGTTAATAATAGAATAGTACAGTTTTGCAGTAAGAGCGAATCTTATATGAGTCTGAAAGCATGAGTGTCACACCATGTGCATGAGAGCTGGCAGCCCAGAGAATAATCTTTCCTGGGACACATAGATCACACATTTCCATTTCTTCCACTGTATTTTTCAGTCAGACTATAACAAGAGAGTTTTCTTTATTTTCACTATCCAGTTTCCTTGGGACTTTGACATGGGTGCTCTTCTACACTCTATTCCTCAAGATAATTTCTATGAGAATCCTCTTAACCTCATGGTGTTTGATTTCTGAGAACGTCCCCCTTGCCCCGGGCAAGGACTCGTCTGGCTTCCTGTCTCCTCTGTGTGACCTGCCTCAGAACATTAACCCGAAAGTGACACACAAAGAGAGCCCTTACAGACACCGTCCCTGAATACCATAATGCCACTTTCTGTTTTCATGGATAACTTAACATTATTAGCATAAAAAAGACCGATAGTGCCATATTAAGGAATGCTGTCAAAGAACTAATATTTTCCTCTGATGTTTGAGTCTTTTATTGGGAAATCCATAGAAAAAACCCACCATTCAAATAAAGAAATGCTCAGATCAGCTCATTGTAATCAGGACCTGCTCACGACAAGCTAACACTGAAGAAAGACTCTTGAAAATTTGAATTGCCGTGCCTTATATTTAAAACTAACATATCAGCGAGGCATATCGATGTGTACTGAATATTCTACGCTAAGGCCCAATCGGCCTATAGCGAATATTATTATCAAAGTGCCACAGAAGCCTGTGGAAGAAATTGATTTTGTAAACACAGCTGGGGAAAATCTAAACAAAGTCAAAAAAGTCAATTTAATGTTTTCATGCTCGGCAGACTACTTCAACTCATCCGGGGATCGACGGCCTTAGCAACCGACAGGAGGAAGTGAGTCGTTACTGACATTACCATTTAGAAAGGTAATCGGTGAAGCAATTTAATCTGACAAATAGCAAACAGCCCAACAGTGTCTATCCATATTTGAAATTGGGTGGCTCGTCAAGATGGAAATTAAGAAGTGCTAAGTAAAGCCAGCCCTCAGCTTATGTAGGGGAACAAAGGAAAAGGGCCTGACTTCATACCAGTTCCCCCGGAGGCGATCACATTGGCTAGGCGTCTGAACGGACGGCAAATAGCAAAGAAATGTAAACACTTCACTGAACCTTCTCTGGGAAATACTTGAGTTAAGACTCGTAATCCTTCAGCGTGTTTCCTGTTTGCACCACACGGAATGTTGTAGTGCATATTCTGCTTTTTGGAATCAGAGTTCCTGCAAGAATTTCTGTTATGTAGCCGTCTATATTTCTCTGGATTCATATAATATAGAAAACATGCAGGTAAACAATGCAAATAAGAGCGAGAGTTTGTAGAGCGAGAGTCTGTAGAAACCACAATGTATCAATCGTAATTCTTTTAGGTTAATTTCTATTTTTGTATAATACGTGCATGAGTTTTGAAGAACAGGGTAATATGTAGAGCTCCTGGTGGAAATGAATCAATAAAAATTCAAGATTAAAATGTACGTTTCATTTTGTTTTTTTTTTAATGGTGTGACATTGCAAAGGCTGGCTTATTAACTGTATATATTTACTTACTATTTATGGCATTTTGGAAAGTTCCACATCATTAAGGGAAAATTATGTGATATCTGGTAACAAACTTTGAAATAAAAGTTTTCGAATTATTTTTAGAAACCATGTAAATTAACCTGATAGCCCAAATAAACTACAAACAAGCAAAATAAATATAATAAAAAAAAATGGAAATGACAAAAAAAACTCTGGGATCCTTCTATGGCTGAAGTGATTTCAAACGCTCACTCATGCAATCTAAGAGTCTATGTCACTTTACGAAAGAGTTTCACTTGCTTCATTACAATTTGTATGGGGCCCTCTGCTAATTTTTTAATGTACACTTTAAATAAATTGGAGAAGCTGAGCAGGAAAATTGGATTGTCGACGCTTATAATGGAAGAGTATGAAAGGCTCTGCAAATCTCTGTGTCCAATCTCGTGAGCAAGGGTATAGATCTTTTAATATTCCGTCTCTGCTTGGGCTGCCGCAGCTATTCATCATGAAAGAATAGAGGGGGAAAGCCCCGGGCTTATCGATTAAAACGGAAAAAAATAAATAAAAAATCTGAGCTCCCAGACAGCCCGCTGTGAAGGCGAGGTATATTTCAAAATGTGGGGAGACAGTTCTATTTTGACCCCCACGCCTAGTAGGATAAGTGCTGTCAGCAACGTTTATTCTTGATCCCTGGTGATTTCTATATCCTGCCACCCTTCTGCATGGAAATGAACAGTGAAGGCAGCGCGAGCACCTGCTTCACTGACAGGGCCGATTAACACGGGGATTTATCGGGGAAAATGCAAGCCGCTCCATCGCCGTTGTCACCGGAGAGCTGGCCTTGCACGCTATTCATCGCGGGACTTTCCGCGGACTTTCCATCCTGGGAGTATTTTTCTCCCTTTCTAGAGGTAGGTGGGGGCAGCTTTCCCCAGCCAAAACCGCTAGCTCTGATACCCACAGTGCCATACCTTCATAGAGCTTGGCGTTCGACGGTAGCTTACTGTTTATAAAAAGCTTTGCACAAGGGACTGATAAGACCTCTGTAAAACCATGGCGTCCGTTTAAAGTGTCCCAGCTTAGATCCCAAAATGCATCGGCTACTTAAGGAAGTACTAGCAGGTATCGCTATCTCAAAGCATACTGCGAGGAACATGATGTTCTCTCATTCATCTCCACCTCAAAATGTTTCCCCCAAAGCATTTCAGCTTTCGTTGACTCATATGTACTGTATATTTCTGTTGAATAAGATCTCAACCTATTTTTTTTGTATGTGTGTGTGTGTGTGTGTATGTATATATATATATATATCTCACTTATATAAAGCTGTAAATGTTCTGTAGATGTAGTTCAGGCATTCATATTAAATGATATGTTTGAAAGCATATAATCTAAAAAAAAAATAAATGTCCCTATTTGCACGCCTCAAATTGCACAGGTTCACTGCCTCGTGTGCGTTTAAAGCAGTCGTACTTAAGGACACCTCAGTCATTTATGGAAAGCCTTAAAACCATCATTGACATCTCAGTATCATCTCTGTGATAGGCGTCATGTTTGCATTGGGCCGTCTAAGTGCATTTAAAAATGCTCAGCACTGTCATTGTCCATTCCAGGCCATTTCTGGATTCGCACAGAAATCAGAAACGCATTGTAAACATTAATCTTCACTCTAGTCACAACTTTAGTACTCTACTTATCATATTACATGTAAGTACATCATAGGGGTGCGTTATAAGAGGCGGACATTTCAGGTCCACCATGTAAAAGCCGGACCCTGATTTGGATTTTTACTTTCTAGACCTGAAATGTCCGCCTCTTATGATCGGATGGTCGTCGGTTCAAAGTGATTTTGCCATTGGGCCCCTGAGTGAGGCCCTTGACTCCGGTTGCTTCAGGTTCTGTCTGACCCAGTTTTCTCCATTGCATGGTTCTTTGGATGCAAGCTACTACCGTGTTTCCCCGATTATAGGACATCCCCAACAATTAGGGCACCCCCCATTTTTTAAAAATTGGTCAGAATAAG
>JAODKF010000018.1:2639870-2662564 GCA_026779585.1 Mormyrus proboscirostris
ATTCAGCCAGAATCACATTTGAGTAAAAGTAAAAAAGTACCGCATTAAAATTGTACTTGAGTATTAAAAAAGTAAAAGCAATAATGAGACTAGAGATTCTTGTTTACGTTTTTAATCTCTAAAAACATGAAGTGAATGAACCACATACAAGGTTTTTCCTGCTTTAGAACTGTTTAGATTTAACCATTTAATTATATGACAAGTCACACCTAATGCAAATATGCAACATGCTACTCAAAGTTGTAAATCAGAGGTTTTAACTTAAGCAGAAGCTGTTACGTTTTGCCAGGGACGAGTAGGCGAGCACGGAAGCAGGCTGGCAGGCAGGAGAACGGGTAACGAGTTTTAATCAGGTCGGGGTAACATACACTAGACATTACATAACATTACAATGACGGATCTGACGGGACTGAACTCAGACGCGGACTAAATACAAAGGACAAGCTGGCAGTAACAAGCAATAGATGAGAACAATCGGGGAATCACACGAGGTAACGAGGTGGATGTGGCACACACAAGGATCGGATGGAGCTGAGCGTGACAAAAGCTGATTTCGCCAAGAATTTGCTACGTACGGCCACAGGTGCTCTTGACCCTGTGGCTGATTTTGGACTGCGTTCGCTACTGGTTCATGTTCTTCCTCCATTTTCTTCCAGTGATTGAATGTTATAATTTCTCTAATTTCCAGGTCAAGGTGCTGTGCATTGTGATGATTGATGTGACATGACATCACTTCCAAAGGACCAATGAATATGTCTGACTAATTTCATAGAATGTGAAAACGAATCTCATTGGCACAATGAATAACATTTTAATTAAACTGGGATTCAGTGCAATTCAATTGGTTTGTTAGCAAGAGAAAATAGAATGAAGTGATCTCCAAAAATGAGAATTTTAAAATGATTTACTTTTTGACTGTATATAAAATTGTAAGGAGTAAAAAGTACTTTTTTTTTCTTTAAAAATGCAATTAAGTAGAAGTAAAAGTATTCATTTTTAATTGTACTCAAGTAAAGTAAAAATCCCCCAAAATAATACTTAAGTAAAATTACTCAAGTCACTCACTCTCACTCAGCCTTTATTTATATAGCACCTTACAGACATGACTCATGTCACCAAAGTGCTGTACAAAACTAAATCCACATTACAAACTACAAGGTACAGTTCATATAAAATATAAAAGTATTAAAGTAACACCAGCTAACCCACAGAGTTGAAAGCCAGATCATAAAAATAGGTCTTCAGCCTTGTTTTAAAAACCGCTACTGATGATGAGAGCCTAACAGATGCTGGAAGTGCGTTCCATAGTTTAGGACCCGCTACCGAGAATGCCCTATCCCCTCTCGACTTCTGCCGAGTTCTGGGAGCCAAAAGCAGCAACAGTGTCCGAACAGGGACATATGGCTGCAACAACTCAGTCAAATAGGCCGGAGCCAACCCATTCAATGCTTTATGCACCAATAAAAGAATTTTAAAACGAATTCTGAAATTGACAGGCACCCAATGTAGAGAAGCCAGAATCGGTGTCACATGTTCATATTTTCGCTTGCCATCCAAGAATCTAGCTAGAGCATTCTGAACAAGCTGCAGGCGAGCTACAGTACTCTCACTTACTCCAAATAGGACAGAGTTACAGTAGTCTAGACGTGAGGTAATAAAGGCATGAACAACAGTCTCCAGATCCCTTCTAGTCAAAAATGGCTTTACTTTAGCTAAGCGTCTCAAATGATAAAAAGACGAAAAAACCACAGCACTAACATGAGCATCAAAGCAGAAGGCGTTGTCAGTCTTCACACCCAGATTGACTACAGAATCACTCAGGTTGGAATTTAATTCACCACAGGCCACCTTGGATGGATCAAAGTATCTGTTCGGGCCGAACAACACAGCCTCTGTTTTGTTTTCATTGAGACACAGGAAATTCTCTACCATCCACGCCTTGACTTCAATCCATAAGATTTCTAATTGGGTGGTCTCTAGTGTCATCCAAAGGTAAATATAGTTGACAATCGTCAGCATAAAAATGGAATCCGATTCCATACTTCCGCAGGATGTCACCCAGTGGCTGAATATAAATAGAAAACAACAAGGGTCCCGATATTGAACCCTGCGGAACCCCCTAAGGCAACTGTGAGAAGACGGAAGAAAAACCACCCATCCCAAGTACGTTACACCTCTGGTTAAGGGAAGTTTTTTATTAAATCTGTGAGTGCCGCATATACAGAGGTCTCCCTTAGCCATGGATGGTTCAAGATGACCTGGGAATTTAACGGTGCTGGAAAAACATCGCGGAGGTCTTCTTACAACATAATACGGATCCCCTGGTCCAAGAGATGGAGCTTCACTCAGAAGAGGTCTCTGAATCCCAGATCTACTCCAGTGCTTGTAAGCCCACAGAATATTCTGGCACTCTGGCATTAAAAAGGTCAGACCATTTAGTCCAGTGGCAACTTGGGTGTTGACAACATACCGTAAGACGAATGTGTCAAAAAACACCGAAAATGAAGTTCCGCTCTAGTTTGCCTGATCCACATAAGATGAAGGGTACTGATAACAGAGCAAAACAAGGAGCAAATGATTGACGTCAATTGATCAGCACTCGCCCTATGAATATTTAATGAATCACATTAATAAAATTATATGCTGCTGCTTTGTTTTTAATCATGGACATTGCAAATATGAACTATTTGTGACATACGATGATTTATTTTTGACATGCATACTTCTCATGAATTTTTTGCGTCGTTTTTTTGTGTGGTGCAATTATTTTCATGGTTACAGGTGATTACAGTTTTAGAGGGAACACACTTCAGTCTTGTTTGATTCACTCATGGCTGTCAATTACACTAGTATCTTCCTTTAAACTGCAGTCAAGAATATGCTAATGTCGCTGTTTTGCATTCTGGAAGTGAAGCTTTGCGTGGAACTTTGACAAGGTAAATTCAGCCTGGGTTTCATTCACTTTAATTGCTTCTTACAAAGTTTTTCTGAAAAAAAGTGCATGACCACATTTGCAGTGCAAATTAATGCAATAAACCTTTAAGTCAACTTTCTGCCTTTGACAGCAACTGGCAATGTAAATTCACATTTCAGAGACAACTTACTACCAGCAACAGGTTTTTAGTTATCAGAGACAGCAGAAAGTTTATTTAAGAATGACGCATAAACACAAGTGCATTTGAAGGGTGATGCCACATCTTGCGAAAAAAAAATAAATAAATAAATAAGACGCCCATCAACAAAAAGAGAAAAATAGTGAGGTAAACTGAACTATAATGCATTCATAAAGCATTATAAACATTACTGTAAATATCTGGTTACGCTTTATATTAACTGCACCTTCATAAAGCACTCATTACACATTATTCAGTGCACTGAATGTCATAATACAATCATAATGCATTTATAGAACACTTACAGTCAGCATGCATCTATACTTTAACATCCTAAAATCCCTTAACAGCTTTAATATACATTAGTAACAAACATTATGAGATTAAATGATTATACTCTTTGTTATTGTCATATAATGGTGGTCAGGAACAGGCAGTGTTTTCTTTCAACGTCGGTAGGGACCAAATCAGCACTAACCCCCCCCTCCCCTAAACTCACATGCTGCTCCCACAGAATTAGTAGGGTCCCTACCGAACATATCCAAATCTGCCACTGTTGGGCCCCTGATTAAGGGCCCTTAAGCCCAATTGCTCCATAGACTGCTTTCTCAAACATATAAATTGCTTTGGATAAAGTGCCTGCTACATAAATTAAATTGTAAAAAGGCTGGCTTGGCTGTCCTGCGTTATTCTGAACTTTACTTCCAGTCTGTTTCACGGCTGTGGTAATGTGTCAGTCAGTGGTGGGGCACAGCCAGTCGAAATGTTAGCTTCACTGATTAGCGGATTTGTGAAACCCTGGCCACCATTGGTATCCATGTCTAACATCCTGGTCAGTGACATACAGCCAGCAAGACTGCGAGAACAATGAAACGTGTCCTGATTAAACACACGTCTAACAGCTGGAAGCCTATCAGAGGATCGGCGTTTTACGCTGATACATTACCCTGTTAATAAGCTGCTTCTGACCCGCCCTCACTCTCCTTGCCCATCTAATGGATTTATATACGCCTTTAGTTTGTGCAAAGGGTGCTACAGCCTTTATTGGATATGAAACACGTTTTCAGACAAATTCCCCATATCACACAAAGAATGTTTTCTATTATTGAATGTAATATTTTATTGTTTATTTCCTGTAGGGGAAGTAATGAAGACTGACAATTTCGGAATATAAAAATACATTTTCATTGTCACTGTCATGCCGCTTTGACGGCGAACACCCATCAGAAAATCTGTGCAAATAAGAAATGAAACTGTAGCCCCAAATTAAAAATGGGCAGGAAATACGAGGTCAGACCACTAAGATGTTTTAATCCATTAAGTCCCCGGTCCAATTCCAATCCAATTTGAGCATGACATTTAGTATAAAGCAGATTTAAAATGTCATTTGTTTCCTCACACACAGACATGCTGCAGAAGACAATAGTTGAGATGTTTGCATGTTGTGTGTTTGCTAGATGTTCAAATAAATGAGAAAACACCTATGCTGGCTGCTTTATTTAAACTATGGAAAATGTTTATTCCTGCAAGCCCGACCAGGATAAGCAGTTAGAAGATGGATGGATGGATGGATGGACCAATGGACAGAAATATTTTACAGTCTGCATTAGAAAAAAAACATTTTGATGAATCACAAATCATCCAGAACATCTCACAGGAGTAAATTTTCTCACTCACAGTGCAAATGTCTTCCACATAACTTTTCCCATTTTCTCTTTGGCTCTTTTCCTACGTGAAAGTGTCACAAAGGAGAATTATATGTAAATCTTTGATTTGGCAGCAGTGTTTCCGTTAAAGACATGGAATGTGCTGAATGAACAGAATTCTCCCATTGACTTCCTGCAGATGCTGTATGTAATGGGCTGCCATACTCATTATCCATAGTACTACAGCTGTAGCTGATGAGGGAGATGGGGGGTAGGGGGTAGATAATCAATGTGACTTCTAGTGATTACAAGGATCACAAACTCTTTCTTTAATTCTACAAGATCACACCATTTATGCAGTGATTGGTAAGACATCTAATCTGACAATGCTTGTGGCTCCCCTTGATAAGGAAATCAATAAGCTGATTTAAGGTCCTGTAAATGTCTAACAAAGCCTTGATTTAAAACATTTATGATAAGAGCAAGTCAGTGCAGCTGTCAGAATGTACTGTGGTGGAAAGATGGAGACTGGAACGTGAATTTCCGAGTAGGTGCATTTTAAAAAAATCAGTCACTTTAGACTCAGGAAGAAAAAAATAATATGCGATGTCACAGAATAACAGGCAAGAACCTGGCCGGCTCATCTGACCAGAAACGTCCAACGTTCATGGCAGCGAAACATGTGTTATCTTGGCTTGAGCTTAATCCTTTGTCATCCCTTGATCTTCTCACACGATCAGCCTTCCCCCGATTCCAGATCCAACGGATGCCCTTCACAGGCCTGTCAATCAAGGAAGCAGGAAAGACTCACGATGGCCACGTAAACAAGTTCCCGGAACATCTTCCCTTTACAACAGTTAGACCCGTAATTCCAGCTACTGCACGCATGCATCTCAGAAAAAAAGGTCAAGAATTTGTACCTTTGCTTGTCACTGGGGATGCACCCATTTAATTGCATCTTTAAAGGTACAGAAATGGACTCTGAGGAACATCCCAAAGGTACAAACAGCATTAATGTACCATCAGCGATACAGAAATGCTCCTCAGAGTCCATTTCTGTACCTTAAAAGGTATAATAACCTACACTTAAGGGTATAATTAGCAGACCCTTGACATTGCAGCCCCAGTGACAAGCAGAGGTACAAATCGCCACTCTTCTCTGACAGTAGAGTCGGCTGCTTTCCCCTCTTCCCCACCCATGCAGCTCATACCCTTTGGGGCTGCACGCAGACGCAGGCCTGCCCCAGCGGGAAAGGTTCCTCCTTCGAGCGAACGAAGGGCTTGATTTCAGAACCTGCTGCCTCTCCGTGTGTTTTGGATAAGTGGCCCATTATACCATATTTTTATAGCTTGTGAAAGTTTCTGTAACATCTGCCTCTGCTGTTCCGTCTCCCATCTAAATTACACATGAAACACGTGGAATCATTTATTTTTCATTGAAAAATATATAAATTAAAAACCAGCCAGACTGATCCCAAATAGGCTTTCTGGTATGTTTTATCGATGCTAAATATCTTAAAAGCTACACACTGGTTTATATTGCACTCTTAAAAGTGATGAGGCGATATGCATTTATGTTAATAAATGTTCTCACCTTCCAGGTTCTTTAGCTACGCATTGACATAATAACACCCATAATAGCTTATATATGTTAAAGTCCTTTAATATAATAGATTTTTAGGATGAATAACTCCAGTTCGGCTTAGTACAAACTCGAATACAAACATATTCTAATCGCATGCTTATCTTTCGTTGAATTCCTTTTCCGTTTCTGCAATGTAGCACTCAGGACTTGAGCATCGGCGCCTGAAATCTAAACAGCTGCTCAAAATGTTTGCTGCGAAAACTGTACACACATCGGTTTTTGTTCTGTATCTCGTAGAAAGCAGCAGTAAGTGATTGAGTTGAATTTAGATTGATCCCAGCCTAAACGGAACGCTTTTAGTGCACACTCACGGGTGTCTCTGCCCTGGAAGATGTGGAATTAAGCAATGCCTTCCAGTAGAATTAAAGTCAGAATAAAAGGAACGGAAGTGGCCTGGTTGTGTTTCAGAAACCCCATTGAACCCAGATTTATTTAAATTTAGAGTGACCGCAGTGATGAAGCAGAAACTCCCCGTGGAGTCGTCCCTTCCAGGCATGAGGATGTAAAAAAAAAAACAAAACAAAAAAAACAGAGGAATCCTTTTCTTACAATGGAATCCTTTTTACACTCAGGAACAAAAAAGAGTAGAGCACCTCATTCAGGAGTGTGGAGTTTCCCTGGAGGGGACTTAGACCAATCAAAGAATTAGGTAGCTGAAGTTCAGCACATTCTCATAACCCAGCAGCACTGGTCGCACTAAAAGCGTAAAATCGCCTGGACTGATGGCAGAGCTCAGTAGCTACGGTGGAGACCGTACCGATTTATATTAAACGGCGTCTCTGCGAGGACGGGAAATTGCAAGCCGCGAAAAAGACAGAGAGTATTTATCATATTTGAGCTACAAGAAACCTTAATGACATCGTGACATGAAATAAGGGAGCGTAGTTAAAGGAAGGGTATTAAAAAATAATTAAATGAACGGATACGGAGACCCTATAATGGATATATTCCTATTCAGTCTTCGGAAATAGCAGGATGAAGCAGAAGAGATGAAAAACTGTCCTAAAACAATATGCAGATCATAATTCCTCACGGAATTTCACCGCAAGGACTATTTCAGATATTAATGGAAATAGGTAGCTGCATGCAAATTGTGTCACTTCGCTTAGGTGCCTAATATTCACCTATTGGTCTCCCCTCCACATTTCCTTAGTGTGTGTGTGTGTGTGTGTGTGTGTGTGTGTGTGAGGGGGGGGGTTACTTGGCAGTATAGGACACAAGGTAGGGGTACATGCTGGTTAGCACCAGCCCTGTGGTACCAAGGCTGTTTAAAGACACCAATTAGCCCAACTGTATGTCTTTGTACCGTGGGAGGAAACTTAAATACCCCCAGGAAACACACATCACACGCTGAGAACATATAAGCTCCATCTTTATTGCAGACGAAGCATTGAAGCCCAACGTATGTAGCCCAAACCTGCTGCATGACACATCTCCACCTGGGAAACAACAGAGGTCGGTTCCAGCCGCATCTGAATGGCAGGCCCTCCGGCTCCTGGCTGTCGCTCCGCTGCTGGCGTTACGAAGGAGACAAAAGCTAGAACAGAAACTGCCGTTTGAGCCAGGCAACATGCCGCTTAATTGTAGACAAATGTGGTGAGCAAGTTTTATCGGTTGTTCTCGAGGTTTTAAGACCTAAATAATAGGTAACTGTGCAAACACTTTGCTCCAGCTAGTCTCTGCCATTAACTTTCACATGCTGCCCTTAGAACGAAAAAGGTGACGAGTGCTTACAGCGTATAACTTAATATTTAATTCTGAAAAGTTCCTGGTGTGATTGTGTTGTTTGCTGTTCTTACGTAAAGCTCGCTTGATTTAACCTGTTCAGTGCGGAAAGAAGGCCGTACGATTTTACCAGAGGAAGGACCAGCCGTAAAAAAAAAATGCAGAGAGCTTAGAAGAAGCTGCGATCTCCTGACACAGAGATTAACACATTCGCAAAATGATAATCACCGTGATCTCGTCTACCCTGTGCTGAAGGGATGCTGTTTAATACCTATTCTCTAAATGACACGCTTGTCTGGTCTGCGGGGAACATGAGCTTCCTGAGGGCACGATGCGGCATCATTCGAGGCTTTTTCGGAATCTTTACCGATATTTGTGTTCCGCCTCTTGATTGATCCGTCGCTATATGAAACGTTCCCGCCCTCATTCACACGCTAAATTAGAGGGCCAAGGTCACGCATTCTCCCTGAAGCCTTTCAAAGCCTTTCCATTTATATAACTTGTCGGCGGGATTTTCGTCAGCGATTCTGACACGTTGCGGAGAAACACGACATGCAAAAAGGTGAGGATGAGGGCAAGAAAAGGGAGGGAAAGACTCAGCTGAGGACGCTGCTCTCAGAGAGATGCGAGATGTCATGTTTCCCGGTTTATCCTCATTTTTTTGTCAGCATATATTTAGCTCTTTTATCTGAAAAAGACACCCGAAGGTTAAAGAGTCGCTCTTGGCAGCCTCAGAAAGACCAAGCCCACGTTGGGCTCCAACGCAAAAATTCCGAGTCCTTCTGTCCAGGCGATAGGCCCAAGCCTAGTCCAATAACAACAGCACCTAATCCTCTTTTCTCTGGACTAAACAGATGGGCCTTCCAAGGGTGCTGTGGTTTTACACCGTTGGAACAGCCAAAACTATTAAACGTCTGCAAGCTTGCAACTTTTGCTTTTTTTTTTATTTTTTTTGTTCATATAATTAGAGCTCGTTTAGCCTGACGTACTCCTGTAACATCCCGGGGCGTGTGGGCGGCGGCGGGGGGGGGGGCAAGTACGTGACCGCGCTGAGGGAGGGTTCGAAAGCGAGCTCAACGAGGAAACGACAGTCGCAGCGCCGCGTTCGCATGGCCGCACCGCTTCCCGTGCTGTTCCGTGTTCCGTGTTCCGTGTTGTGTTCTACATCTTAACATATGTATCCTGACGTGGCTTCGAATTCTGCAGAAGAACAAAAGCATGAATTTAAGACACGTGTCCCATCTAGGTAAAAACACGTTTTATTCTCCCCAATCTTGTTTCATCTTTCATGTCATGTTCAGCAATCAGAGACTATCAAGCTTCTCTGTTTGCATGTTCATTGTAATCCTTGTCTATTTGGAGAAACGTTGCCCCCCCCCCCCGAAGAAACAAATTAAAATGAAACAAAAAATCTAATCTGCCCACTTTCGGTTGGCATACAATGTTGCAGAACACACCGGAAAGCTGTACTATTCAAGGAAAAATGACTAATTGTAACTATTTTAAATAAGTTTTGCTTCTGGTGTACTTTTCATAGCATAACACATCATTGTAGAATAATCGATTAATAAGGGCAGTTTTGATAGGTGTATAAAATCAAATGATCAAAAAATAGTAACAACAGAACTTCCTTATCAGCCTCATCTCAATGTGCCTTTCGGTGGGATTACAAATTAACCAAACGTAACCGCATACGAGACGCTGTTAATTCTTAAATATTTTCAGAGCTAGGTGGGAATACCATAATCTGATGCTGTCTGCTCGAACTTACGGTTTTCATTTAATAAGAGTCCTGGAATGCTGATGCAACAACAAGAAACAGTCTGTTATTACACTCCTCTGCCAGCTGAAAGCTGTGTTTTTAGAATGTTGATGTCAAACAGCAGTCGATGCAGGGTCTTCAGGCAGCGAATCGGATACTTTACAATCTGTGCATTTGCTTCTTATAAAGGCTGTACAATCAGGATTCAGGCAAAATAAAACATTGTCATTAGTTTATATTTAGTGTTTCATGTATAAAGACTAGCGCTGTTACAAAATGAAAGAATTACAATATGCAAGTAACACTTTGAGCTAAGCAGTACTCAAGCGCTCCGTGACCCTGTACTGGATGAATGCTGGAAGACGGATAGATGGATGGAGGGATGATTCGTTGGATGGATGGATGGATGGATGGATGGTTGGATGGATAGATGGACTATACAAGCATCACGTTGATAAGAACTCCAGCCTCTGACAGATAAAAAAAAGCAATGTTGACATCACAACCACGTGACCTTTCTAATAGCGTGTGTGTCATGCCACGTCATTAGTCAGAAGAATGTTTGCAGAGATAGCATGTAAGCATTTGTCAGTTTAACTCTTGCTTCTTAATATTTCAGTAAAATAGTCCAGTGAAGACCTATTCACCTGTTTATGGGCAAAATGGTCAAAAGTACTCAATCTATAAACATCACAAATGAAATCAGCAAAACCCACTATGAATGTTTTTTTTTTTCATTTTAGATTGTGTTTTAGAAGTTTTCAGATTATGTTTAAAATTTTGGATTGTACTTACATTACACTTACATCTACTTGTACTTATCTCCTTATTTTATTTTGTGTCTCAATTCGATGCTCTTCTTTTTAATTTTACTTACTGTCTATAGTGTTCGCACAGTCTAAAGGAGCGGATCAGGATACATCTCACTGCGTGTTGTACTTGTATGACTATGCATGTGACAAATAAAGAATCTTGAATCTTGGAACAACACAAGCCGTTACATCCCAAGCGGCTCAGCAGCGACATGGTGGCTCTTTGTCTCCCATCAGTTGCCTTAGACGCAGATGTCTTGCCGTCTCCCAGAAACAGCCTCCTCCTTCCTGACCTTTGGTGCCCTGGCAGGCGTCCCTTAACCGCTCCGAGGAGTCCATCTGCGGGGGGGGATTGACAGATGGGGCCCTGGGGCCCGAGCCCCAAAACAGACCCCTAATCTGTGTTTACTGGGTGTAAGTTTAGGGGTCCATGGAGATAGGTGAAGTGTGATGGTCACAGTGGGAAGTGCTGGCCGAGTCGTTACGCTTATTACTGCTACAAAGACAAACGATGGAGGTGAGCGTGTAACTTCACGTTCTTTTTTTCTTCATTTTGAACAGCTGTAGGTCCTCCTGAGTTGACACACATCTTCATACATGTGCAAATCCCAATAGAACAAACAAACAAAAAATATATACATATGTGTGTGTGTGTGTGTATGTGTGTGTACACACACACACAAAACTTACCCTTTTGTCTCTGTCACTCTCTCGCCCTCTTTCTTACACACAAATGCAGGCTTCATATTCAAACCTTGTGTTTCCATGTCTATTAAATGAAAAGACTTGGAATTGTTCCAGAAGCTTCACAGAAGAGAACAGCTGTTCTTAATTATATAACTAACTATAGGCACGAATGTCCAGCTTTATTTGGCTCTGCAGTCAGCTGACAAAGTAATCTAATCATTTGATGGAAAAGTCTGTGCTCAATTCAGCCAGTTGTTTCCATTTTTAGACATCTTTTATGCTTGATACTTTCTTAAGTCACTGGATTTGGGGAAAAAAGCTCAGTTAAAAAATCTTTGCACATACTTTTTTCTATACCGTTGTTGGTTCAAATCTATTCTTTTACTTACTGGAGGGTTACAGACTTTGTTTTGACATCCAGAGCTTTAGCAAATGGAGTTTGCCAGGATGTGGGTTTCAGGCGTTATTGTTGACCGTTTATAGCATCATTTGAGCAAGTGCAGCCATATTCCCGGTTTTAATGAAAAACATAGTTTTGAAAGGGTTTGTTCATGTTTTGCCCCCTGCAGGACGCCTTACCAGTTAAAATGATAAAATATTCATTTGTTATGAATATAAACAAGACAGCAGAGGCAAGGGAGAGATTTAGTGAGACTGAAGAGGGTTGCTTATGACCTGGAAAGTCTCAAATTAAAAGAACATAGATATTTGTGTTTATCTCCAGGAATGGAAGCAGAACTCAATAATTTAAGGTCACCCAAAGGTCACAGTGGACTTTGATAATGGAATCGGTACTCCTTCATGTCACGGTCTTGTTCATTTGCAAATCCAATCCACAGTTGCATTGTTTCCATGCTGGAAGACGTATCTTCCAAGTCTGACATATTTATACATATCATGCTTGCCTGCAGCATAGAGTCAATATGCATTAACTCACAGGACATTCACCTTATTAGTTACTTCATTCATTCTTTCATTCATAAAATGATCAGGATGTTTTCCAGATTTTGATATTCAGACCACCCAAAAGCTTCTGAATTCTTCGCGCATGGTACACATTTTAAAATGTCGCTGCTCATGCCAGAGGTTCTTGGGTTTGGTAGAAGACAAAGTGCCCTTTCTCCTCCATTTCTGAGGATAAGTAATGCTTTGTGCTTTCAGGTTCATGCGAAGGTGCAGACTTAATGGAAAGCCATGTGATATGTATGGAAAAAAATACATTATATCACTAATAAATTTACAAAATACCTGTGTGGGGGGATGGTGAGTGCCTCAGTGGGCTTAAGCGTCTGTGCCTGTGATCAGAAGATCGCTGGTCTGAGTCCCAGCCTCAGCAAAACAGTCACGTGTCCATGGGCCCTTCAGCAAGGCCCTTAGCCCCCCAACTCTGTGCTATGACCCCCCAAACTATGAAGAGTAAGATGGGGTCAGCAAAGAGCAGCATTCCGGTGTATTTATACTTGTGCAAATTGCAAATAAATTGTGTTTGTTTCTCCAAATCAGGTAGCATCATGATCATTGAACAGACGCAGCATGGCTCATATGTGCAAACGTTTGATCTTCATACCTCTATGCGTTTTTCTGGAGAAAGTCTCTCCCACCAGCAGCATCTCAGTGCCTAACGCTTTGCAGATGCCTTTAGTGCTCTTGCTCCTATGAGCGTCTATGTGCCAGATCTCCAGACTCAGTCAAAGCAGAACTTTGCCCCGAGAGGACTACATCTTGCAGCTGCACCAGCACCAGCTTTGTAAGAAAACACGCCTGCATACACATGCAAGCCTCCTGCAGATGAGCTGTCTTCATTCTGCGGGTGGCAACTTAAAATACATGTTAAATCCGATATTGGTGCCAAATGCTCCCAAACAGACCCAAATATGTGGGATAAATGTGATGAGTAAAAACCCAGTTTAAAGACTCCAAACCCCAAGCCACAAAGAAATGGAGGCAAGGAAAAGAAAACAGCTTTTTTTTTATTTTTACATAGTTTTCTACACCAATGTGTTCCTGATGTCCGGCTACTATAACTGGTACAAGAGATGAAGGAGCCACAGGGAAAAAGGAAAGACGTTTAATGCTTTACTTCCTGTGCATGTGGATTTCGACAGACCTACTGAAATGAATTATAGAAGGCCACGGGTTTAAAAGTAGTGTGTCATGTTGAAAGGGGAAGTCCACCAGAATTCAATGGGCCATTTGTTGCTGCTTAGGTCTTATGGCATTAGGAATTCCGTTTCTGCAATAAAATCTGCGCGACTCCTTCCGAGGCAGAATTTTGCGCCGATATGGATTAACTCTCTACCATTGCGTAATGTCAGGTTTTCGTGCATAAAACATCTGTTAATGTGTTTTTTTATTAATTTTTCATTAACGTTGTTACTTCGACTCTATTTGGAGAAGCAGTCGTGGACGCAGATAGATGACTGAATTAATTTTTATTATATCCTAAATCTTTAATTTACAATTCCACAGTCATTATATACATCCGGTAGTCTAAACGAACGCATGCACCTTATTCAGTGATACAACAATAGGGCTTTTGTAAGACCTAAAACAGAAAACAATGATAAAAGCGTATGTTTTTAATTTTAAGGGGCCATAATTTATTTTTCCAAACCTTGTTGTTCAGTGAATTTGTCACAAGGGATACTTTTGTTAAACGGAACGCATCCATCGATAGCAATGCAAACAGGATGTTCACGGCGTGGTTTGAAAATGAAGGTGAACAAGGTCATTGCTAAGAATCTGCCCACCATCCCTTAGCCTTCATGTGTAGGCTCAGATATATCTTCAGGGAATCAGTGGACCATACCTCAGTATATGATACTCTTTGGTGTTTTACTTATACTAAAATGTTCTGGGGGCAGAACAAAAAAATGAGGTTGGTCCAAGAAACTAAAGGACGCTTTGCAAAGATATCTGATTGGTTGGTCCTATCTTCTAGTTGCTTGGATCCACCTCCTCTGCAATCTGATTGGTTATCTCTCTAACCCAATCATTTTTGTGAAAGTAAAACTCCCATGAGCAAAGTCATGGTTTGGAGCAAAGAGGAGAATATGAAGATGGTGTTTTCAGTTCTTTGCAAAATAAAAGCTTAAACAAATAAACAACCTTTAACAAAAGGAAAAAGATTCATTCAACATAAGCTTTAACTAACTGATTCCCCGTGATGGAGGAGGCCGGACCTTTCCCCGTCCAGGCCGATGTCAGAGGCGGCCGGACCACTCCCTGTCACAGCTACTGACAAAGGCAGCTGGGCCCAGTTCAAGCTACACACACATGCTTCAGCAGCTCTTCTGCCCATCAAACCTGCATCTTTGATTAGCTGGTGCCTGAATGCCCGCTGCCGACATGACCAGTGCCTCTGTCTTTGTGATGGGACAGCCAACTTGGACTCAAATGCTAAATCATATAGGAATAACCAAAGACAGGACTGTGGAAGAAAGCAGGGCCAGGTAGGCAGCAGGGAGAATCCAGGGTGCCATGCTAGACAACAAGCCAGAGAATAAACCTGAGGTAGTTCTGTAGGCCCTATTGAAGGCTGAGGTTTTGACATACAGCTTCAACAGAAGAACATGTTGTGCTTATATGTTGGGCAACAACTTTCCGTTGATCTTTTCTGAGAGGTCTGGTTACCTCAACAAAACAAAAAAAATGAGATTTCACTGGTTGGTTTTTCATTTTGACCAAGAAACATATTATGTTAAAGAACACGTGTCCATCCATCTCTTTGCCATAAATGTTTAAACAGTACAGGGTCATGAGGCCAGTCACAGGAAGCACAGGGCACTTCAACAAAGGGCACAATACTCAACTACACAGACTAAAGACTATTTAAACACACATATTTAACTCAACCCCTCATATATGGCCGAACCTTAACAGTCACACGGTGGCTTTGGTCTGATCATCATAAGTGACAAAGGATCAGAAATTCATTTTATTCTTGAGTTTGTCTGAGGAACATCAATAATGCACTGGACTGCTCTGCGCTAAATTCAACAGAATTGTCACAAACAACAGCATCCTCAGAGGAACCTTGGGACTTTAACTTGATGAAAGGAGCCAAGATTATTTTTGAGTTTCAGATGACCCAGTGTGGTAAGAAAAAGAAAAAATACCCAACAGCAAGACCCAAACCCCTAGCCTGAGAATCTCTAATTAAATATACTGGAGATAAGCACTGTATATGCAGCAGATACTAGTTAACATGCATGACAGATCTGCCCTGAATCAGAAAAAAACACCAAACTTCTGAAATTAGCTACAATATTAATGAATAACTGAAAGTAGACTAATGTAATAATTCTTAAAAATAAGTTTTGTAATCATTGCATCTTGATATTGGGGTTGTGTTCAACAAGGTCCAGTGTGTCATAATTCTGGAAAAATTTTACCCATGCAGTGTTGTAGATCGGTGTTTGCCATTAATTTAACTAATTCCACTGTTTCAGCATTACTATTTCTATACTAGAGTGCCTGCAGTGTGAGTCCCCCAATGCCCTATGCTTAGGTCTCTATTGTTAATGCTACTGCTTCGCTCAAAAGATCTACGCTCCGATGTCAGTTTAGGATCCTGATATTGGTGCATCACGTCTTCACTTTTGTTACCTCACCTCACATATTTACAAACCACGTGCTCATGCTCATCCTCTGTCTGGCCGCCCGGTACACCGATCGAAGGCACTCAGGTGAGGCTTTGAAGAAAAGCATCTTCCTTAAATGTAAAAGCAAGCACACCGTTCTTTTTATAAATGATAAATGTGACCAAACTGCAAGTTCCCCCATTAATCGTTAATGAAAATGTGTGTACATCTGGCAGCACAGGGGATTGGTGTATAATTTAGACGGCTCACAGCTCCGCGGTGCTGGTTTCCACTCTGCGAGGGTGGAGCTTTCCCATTGGTCCCCGTGTCTCTGCGGCCTTTCTCTACGCTCAGCCATTCCGCGTCTGTAGAGCTTTCTGAGAGACGGTGCCTCGTCCATCACGTCCCTAACATCATAAGCTTTAACTAATCCAGATCTGGTGGGATCTTAGCTCCACATACTACCTTATTAGCAAGGAAAAATTCCCACAGCATGAATAGCACAGCGATTCAAGGACGGCAAATTCCTATTCTAGTAGGAATATTCGATTTTTTTTAAGATAGTAGAAGTAGAATAATTGGTCATATAATTCAGACATAAGAACGGGATGTATTGTGTATATTTTTTTATTGTGGCTTTAGTCATAACAGCAAACAGACCCACGGGACGATGATATGGAGATATTATTATAGGTTTATTATAGTTTGAGACTATAACAACAGAATAGGTGAGAGAGAACAAAAGGCAGCCATTTTGGTTTTCATTGACATTATCGAATCTGTTATGTATTAGGTCAGATGTTCATTGGAGTGCTTCACCTGAACTTTGATATTGTAGGAATCTGAACCTTCCCCCTCAGGCAAAATGCTTCCACATAGATCTGAGCGTGTGGGAAACATACAGGCACCGGAACACAATGCGTCAGTTCGCAATGAACACGAATGTCACCTACTGAGATTCATGTCTTTGTCGCGATGGGAAAAGCTAGGAGTTTAATTGCTGAAATCAACGCGTCTTGTTAAAGAAACAAGAATAGAAGGTATGAGTTGTGTGGCGGAGTCGGGATTAGCGCTGCCGCCTCGCACCTCGGACCAGAGTCTGAGTCTCCGCCATGGCTTCATGTGTGTGAGTTTGCATGTCCTTCTAATGCCTTCATGAGGTCTCCTCTGGGTGCTCTGGTCTTCCTCCCACAGTCCAAAAGCCCGCTAAGGTAAGCTGGAGTTTTCAAACTGCCCATAGCTATGAATGGTGTATGTGCCCTGCAAGGAACTGACATCCTCTCCTGGGTTGTTGTCTTGTGCCTGTAGGTTCAATTATCAACTCTGGGCCCCCATGACCCTGAATAGGACAAGTAGCTACATAAAATGGATGCGATAAGAAGCATTAGGCAGTAAAGCAGGACTGTATGAATAGAGAATTTCTGTTAATCTCCTCTACTCAGGATAGGTGAAGTTATTTGAAGCCATTTGGACAAAATAGTTTCCGAAGTTCAAAAATGAGGTTAGTGGCAAAAGCCTTTGTTCTGAAAGCACTCATCTTCTGCGCCACTCAAGGTAATGACAGCAAAAACTCTTATTTTAAACCAGGACCAGGAAGCGCTTATATAGATCCGGGCAAAGGTCAGCAATGCAGCGTACATTTCCACACTCGTTCAGCCGTCACCAGCTCGCCTCTGGCGTGCACGCTTCCTCGTGCATTTCGGAAGCACAATCGTTGATTGATTGCACTCGCCGGTGCTTAAAAGATGAACGGGTGTTTTTGTTGACTGATTATGCCGGAGCCATGCAATTACAATGAGGCAATCACGGGGAGGACGCTGCTTTAATGGCGAGAGCTACACTCACCCCCGACGCAATTTACAGCATTCTTCAGGAGGATGCTCTTCGGAGGGGGAGCCGTAATTCTGGGCCACCCAGGCCACCAGTCTTCGGAGTTTAATAGCTTTTAAGAAATGTTTTACAAGTGACCTCCTCTGAAAACATTGAAACGGGGGCCACGGCTGAAAGACGTGCAGTTATTAATGAAGTCATTCTACTTTTGACTTAGAGGCAGTATTTTATTTTGGCTCTGAATGCATCCTTTTCATTAACTGCCCTTCGATTCATCGTCCGAAGATGGGACCTCTTTTCTCTTTTTCACTTCTGTGGACAATACATGCCGCATCCATCTTAGACATTTAAATACCGTTTTATTCTAAACTAACTCTTTAGCTGAATGGTCTTGGATGTGGGGTACATTCTGATCTCATCACCTCTAATATCAGCTTCTGCAGTGCGATCCCAGTTTACAGTTTTGCAATTTTATGGACACATAGATTTATTAGAATCGCGGCTCAACATAATCAGCAGCGGCATAGGTCTTCAGACCTCTACTCATCATCCATTCTGATCCTCCAGTAGAGAGTCACAGTGAGCTTATAACGTCCATCTGTGAATCCCTGTGGGGAATCTCTGTCAACTGCACTCAGGGAGCTGAAGCAGTCTGCAGGGTGTCACATTCTCCAAATTCACAGACGCAGATAGAATAATTCAATGTTTAAAAATTAACCTGAAAAATATAAATATATGGAAAACAAGTACCAATCAAGTACCAAATGAGTACCAAATTCTTGTATGCCTATGAAGGAAAAAAACAGGAAAATCTGTGTCTGAGAAGTCATGTGTTGTGAATCAGACGTCACACAAAGTTCAAAAACGGTCAAGTGGCTTGTTTTCAATTTTATAATTCCAGCATTTTTATCTTGTGCTGTAATAAACCATGTTGAATGAGGAACATTAGGAGCTGCTATAATGGGCATTATGATTATGATATATTATACTGATCAAATTCTTGAAGCATAATGATGCATGATAAATATTTGTTAAACACAAGCGCTTGATGAGCTATACTTCCAAAAACTGCGATTTAAAAAAAAAAAACACATAAGTTGTCAGTTCAAGTTTTGAGGCCTGCTCATTTAAGAGACGGTAACCCGCATTGTTCCCTGCTGCTTCGACCTCTCCTGCTCCATGAATGTTTATTGTACCTCGCAGATGCCGCTGCAATCCCAGAAGAGGTTGAGAAAGATCACATCTTCTTTCGAAATACCCATGCCTGGGAATTAGACAACATCAATACTTTCTGGCATGGTCACAAATTCTCCCGGGTGATTTCTGATGAAAACGACCTGGCTTCACACGCGGGGACACGCAGCCACATGCATTTCATCAAAAGTAGGTGCAGCCAGAAACGAGACGTGAGTGACAAACCACTGCCGCAGCTTCGGGTGCTGTGGCGGCGTGAGGATCGGAATGTGAGGGAATTCCAGGCGGTCGCATTTCCTGCCTCCCTGACTGCATGCTTTGTTTTAGAATCTGAGAAATCACACACAGCAATGCATCAAGGAGAAACATGCAATAAGGCAGCGCAGGAGGCAGAGGACCCGAATAAACTTAAATAAATAAATAAATAAGCAGCTGGATCTTGGCTGTTTCCCAACACTGATAGGTTTCCTGTATCTCTGTATGTTTATTTTTAGCACTTTAGCTACACTTATTATGTTCATATAGGTGGGACAGTAGCTATTTGAGCAGACGAGATTGTGTTTAATTGCTGCTGCATATAATTTAATCACACTTGACACGATGTAATATTTTACTTCAGTGTGATTACGGTGGTATTGAGAGAAGCGTTACGATGTGCTGTTATATAAAGAAGTGAAGTATAAATAAAATAAAATAAAAAACAACAACGTATAGTATTTTTTTGCCAGATGTAATGGATACCAATGGATCTTAATAAGAGAAAATAAATAGATAGTTTTCTCTGTATCCAGTGTTATGTCCCAATGCAATTACAATCTTTTACAGTTGTGATCAGAAGGACTTTGAGCCTACAGTGATTAATCCTCACACTTAGTGAATGTGTCAGGCTATTTAATCATTCTGACTAGTCTACCTGTACAATCCAGAAAAGCCTATTTCCGACCAAACTTTAATTTTCTTTAACTCCAGCAACATTACCGCACACTGAAATGTGCTGCTGAGATTTAGAGAATATTGCTGCTTTCAGGCACTTTTGTACTTTCATTTTATTTGTTTGTTTAGGACTTATGGAATTGCACAAATATGTGTTAATAACAGAATCAGATGTGTATGCTATTTATCAATATTTTTTATCCTAGACTGTATAATCAACACGTATAATCTATGTGGGAAAGTAAAGCCAGAGGTCGTGGGATTTACGGGAAAGGCGGAAACTGTCATGTCCTATGAGAAAAAAAATAAACATCTTTGTTACAGTGAGTCACAGACCAAGGCAAATGGATACTATATTTAGTAAGAAGACCAAAATAAGCACTGGGCAAAGAGCCGTCGCGTTCGCGCATTTTGTTTGAGTCAAGCCACAACACACAGACTCCCGAAAGATCAGTCTTCTACGATCGTTGTATCTCTGGCTGCCGGAAGCAGCCATACCAGGGGGCACCGACGTCTTCCCCGTTAAAGATTGAACACTTCTGCTCGCTGTAACGTGTCTGAGATGATCAAGGCACTTCTTTAGCCGGTACTGTCTCAGAGTGACTCCCGCCTTGAGTTACCCTGGGGGCTGTTGCCATGTGCCTGTGGTTTCAAAAAGACAGAGATCTTGGCAGAGTGCCTGTTTTCTCTAGGAGAACGCCGTGTATCTCTCCGTACCGTCCCCTTTTACGCTTCTGTCCCCAGACTCCACTGTCATCTGAATCTGTATGTCTTTTTTGTTGTTTCTTGCTGTCAGCCAGTGTGTCGTTTGACTTCAGCATTTCCCCCCAGAGAAGGCAAAAAAAAAAAAAGAGGTTTGTGACTGAACATGACATCAAACCGCCCCTTACTCCATTGTGGATCGCACATAAGTTCAGCATCTCACCAGCAAACCCCTGCTCCTACGGTCTTGGGCTTCGTGACTCTTATGATGTAGATCTTGCTACAAGACCAGAGACCTTCAAAAATATCTGATCAAGAGTGATTAATGGGTTGCGTGATAAGCTAATGTCATTGTTAACATCTTCAGCATGTATTATCATATGTGTGTATTGCAGAATCAGATTAGGTTTTGGTTACCCAATATCCTTAATACGAAAAAAACAATAATAAGGAGGTAATGACTGACTATAACTTACAGCAGTGTTGTAGTGGCGCTACATGCTAAATTGCTAAAAAAATATACGACTGCCCTGATAAATGCCTGAACAAAAGTGCACTGTAATATTTTTATCTTTAGTTTTAACACCAATTTCCCACGGACAACTGCTTGGCTTGAGATCTCTGGGGCTCTTTTTATCTTTCCAACTGCCGTAGGAGCTGTTATCACTCCTCTTCTGGCTTTTCTCCCGCGGACTCGTAATACACAGCATATATGTGTATATGTATGTTTGCATGTATGTATGTATATTCACACTGGCTTTGTAAAAGTATAGTGACCTAGACAAGCATACTTACAGTTTCCTATGCACGCATCAACACTCTTCATAGTTTTCAGCACCTTTCTCAAAACCACTTAGTTTACCACTGAATCCTTCAGTAAACTCCACATCCTAGGTTGCGTTCATGAAGTGTAGCAGCTTCTCATCTTCTGGGTCACCGACAGTCTTGTATATTACATGTGTCACATGTGTGTTTTCAGTGATTTTTTTTTTCTGGATTGTGAGATAATGGTCCTTTATTTGCATGTAGTCAGTCGGGTGCCTCTTAGCAAACTACCCTGCCATGTTCTACATATGCTTTGCATCTTGTCTTTGAATTCCATGCCTGAGTGAAGATGCCATTTTCAGTCTGTGCCTGTGCATGTGTGTGTGCGTGCGGGTGATTTCCATATGACTGACTTCAGATAACCACTTCTTGGCTTTTAATGTTGTTATCACCAGTAGATTTATATGGGCAAACAGAAAGGTCACAGCACTCCCTGACTTTATGAGGCAATAAAAAATACTTAGCTATGAAATGTGCCTCCGATGAGACGCAATGTTTACAACATACATTTGTAAAACTTTTCCAGGAAGGAAACCTTAGCGGGCTGAGTAGGACAGAAAGCCTTATCGTAGTCAAGAATCTCATGGCTGCTGGTTCAGGACTCAGCAGGCACCCTGATCCAAGAAGGAACTTCGAATGATTATTCCAGCAAAAACACCATCCATCCAGCTTTAACTGTTTATCCAGTATAATGTCGCAATAAGTCTGGAACCTGTGAAATTCCTTGGAACGATGAACAAAAACACCCAGCTAAGAAAATTACTTGGTGAAATTACTTAGTGACAACCAAGTGAAACGTGTAAACATTTCAAGGTAAATGCACTGTTCATTACGCCATATTTGCACCTACCACCCTAATATGTTCGAATTGCATGTGTCACTTATATGTAGTTATTCATAATAAATATTTTGTAACCAAAGCCCTGGCAGCTATTTAAAGTTCTGCTGAAAATAAAAGTCCTCAATTTATTTACCAAATGTTATTTCTTGTGACAAGAGGAATGAATGACTTGAGAGCAGGCGTGGTGGTGAAACAAATGGGGGTTTATTGAACTAAAAGGAATATATACTGGAAATAAATAAGATTGCAAGCGATCAAAACCGGAGGAGTGGATCCAGGAAGGGCACAGGGAACGTGAGGGTTCGACGTCAGTGACCAGACTAACAAAGACTTTTATACAGAGACTAATAAGAAGCAGCAAGCCTCAGGTGCGGCCCTTCAGGTGCGGCTCTTCAG
>JAODKF010000018.1:2665860-2688524 GCA_026779585.1 Mormyrus proboscirostris
GGGGGTGTAGACGTGATGAAATTGATTTACTTTTGCTGCTGCAGACTGCTGGGGTTGGGGAGGGAGCGTGGGGGTGCATGCGAGCTAAAATATAAAACCGTCCTCTGAGCCAGGCAGGCAGGCATCTTGCAGGACGCCTTCCATTTATGTCAGAGGGACATTTCCACGAAAGGACAGGCAGAGCTCCAAAAACAGCGACGGCGGCGAGGTCTTGGCCAGCCGTGAACTCCAACCGTTAAAAAAAAAAGTTGTGCTTAAGTATTTCTTCCATTCATTTTCCCCGCCGCAAAAAAAAAACCTGATGCAGTTTTCACCGCAATCATGGGAGAACGAAAGGACTTTCTCCGCATTAGACACATTCTTTAAAATGAGATCATTTCCTGTTTCTGGAAAAGGCCCACATGTGCTTAAGCACACAGTCTAGTGAAAGCCTGTAATTTACTCCTCAGGAAACATCTTTTTTTAGATTCATCTACTGAAATCTCCACCCCCCCCCAAAAAAAAAACAAACAAAAAAACAGAAAAGTAATGGAAATGAGCAGAACACACATCTTATCTGCAAGGTTTTCTGTTATCTTGAACTGAGAACTTGCCTTTCATATGTAAATGAAAATGGAAAACCTGTCACTGCATGTATACGTGTGTGTGACTGTATGCGAACAGGAACAATAAAGTAGTTTTCCATGCAGCTAGAGGTCAAGGCGCTACCTGGAGGGACTAACAAGATCCTGACCCAATTAAGTCAGTTTAGATATGATCAAACCCAACATTGTGCTGAAGTTCCGTGTTGCCTGCAGGCCTTATATAAAAGGTGAGAAGAATGTTTAAGTACTGATGTTGTAAGTTTGGACGTCTGTATTTCTGATGGAATACTACAATTATAACTTGCGGCAAGTAAAAAACATAGTAGGTTCCTTCTACTTTCCTTTGACGTGCAAGAAGGACAGAAATAAACTTGACATTTACATACTGAGTCTTTAGAAATTGGAGTCTGGCTCCAAGATGAAGTTGCCCAAACCCAATAAATATACTTTATATTAATAGACAATTGAAAGCCTCAGTATTAATAGCAAATGCAGCTATTGTAGGTTTTCAGAGCTGGGTGGATGGACTTATTTAGTTAAACTCCTCTACTTTCCATTGAAAAGTTAATTGTCAACTAAGCATTGACCCTACCTCTCTAGACCTGTCTAATTATGAAATTTTATCTTAATTGTGTTGCGGCAAGTAGAAAAATACATTTAAAAAATACTACTGAATAATACCTTTTCAATTTTCAATTACTTCTTTATAAATAGTCTTTGTGAGTAATACAAATACAGAAATCACACTTATAATGCTATATAAATCAGCATCAGCTTCAGTGCTCAGAAATTCGTTGTCCTGATTGCATCATTTTATCCTTTTCCAAAGATAAATGATTAGCATCCCTGCTGCTCAGCAGTACGGGATTCAGTTACTGGTTTTCACATGATGAAGATGGTGATATTTGACGTGAATCCTCTTCATTAGCTGGCCTTGGGTCAATTTCCATTGACTGCTGCTCTTTCTCGCAAAACACACGTCTGTAAATTGACACAATTTCACTTGTGATTCTGTTTGATTGAACATGGCATAAATATGAGATCAAGAAAGTTTTAGATCAATAATACATCTTGTACGACTCCAAACCTTGTTACTAAGGTAAAGCCATAAAAAGTACTAGTGAAAAATAAGCCAATCTGGCAGCACAGTTTCTATCAGTAATTGTTCATACTGCGATTCTGGCTTTCCAGTCTGGGACATTGAATAGAACCATAAAAAGGCCTTTATATCAAATTTTTATTCAGGACTCAAAAAGTTGGGAGGGTGCAGAAAGGAAATTGGCATTGTATGTGTTATTCCTGCAGCTGATGAACTTGATGTAGTTCTACACAAAGACCTAGATTCAAAAAATCAACACGGTTTAGGCAAATATTGTGGATGTTCCTCTACGGGTGAGAAGATTTTCAACTCCTAGGGGCTAAGAATCGAAATAACAAGAGTGGATTAGGTCATTTTATCCAAAATATCGGGATTTATGATGAATAGAAGGTGACTGTAGATTAATCTTCCTGTGAGATAAAATACAAATGCACAGAGCTTTTTGAGAGCTATTGCCCTTTGATTTGGTCACAGCTCTGACAAGTCAACAATGGAGACCGCAGAGTTTGACAGTTCATCTTTATGTACCCATGCTATGCACTCTTCAGGCCAAACTGTAAAGTAGTTATATCTTTTGGTTAATTGATATTATTTGTGCTGCATGCAGTGAATGCATCCTTAAGTCACAATGGGAACGTTTTACATTTCACATTCAATTCAATTCAATTTTATTTATATAGAGCTTTTAACAACAGTCATTGTCACAAAGCACTTTACAGCACTTTACATTCAACCAGAACCCCACCAAGCAAGCCTTTGGCGACTTTTTTGCAATGCTGTATCCACACTTAATGCAATGTTAGCATTCAACGGAATGTTAGCACGCAAATACAAGAATAAACAAACTATACACAAGTGGACTCTTAAATGCATCCTTATACATGCATGCCAGTGAATAGCGCACTCTTGTCAACAGCAGGGATTCCTGATGCAGCCTGGATCTCTGTCTTCCTTTCTGCCATTGCAGAAGAGGCTCCTCTATTCTTATTCGAGTGTTTGTCAGGTCGTAGGATCCTGGGGGGGGGGGCTCACACAGCCCTGGTCACTCATTAACATTCCTGCATTTCTAAAGCTGAGCATTTCACATCTCCTCAAGAGCTGCCCCAAAGAGATGCAGAGGCGGCAATGCAGAGAATGGGGAGATCACTCTGTCCATTAAATGCATATCTAGATAATACGTCGAAGATGTATGAACTCCCCTCAGACTGAATGTGCACTTAAGCTCAAATTACAGCATCACAGCAATAATTAAAATACGACACGGTAGCTATGTTATGTTCGCATAAAGTCGGACTTTTGAAAGTTGTAAAGTTTAGTTTTGTCCATTGGGCTATCTGTGCTAATAAGCTTCTGCGGCCCAGGGAAGGGATCCCCCTTCCATGATGATGTCATGGTATGTAAAGTGATGGGTGAATTCCAGTGGGCCGGGGCCTAATGCTTAGCTTTTGATTGAGTGGGCAGAGTGGTGGATCTGAGGATGACACTGAAGCTTCACACCAAGCTCTGCAGTGTGTGGAGTTTCTATGTCCTGCTGTGTTGCACTGGTTTGCCCCCGTGTCTTTCCGCAATCCAAAGGCATACAGTTACGCTAATAAGTGTCTCTAAATGACTATGATTCTCTGATGACATACTCCTGCCCTGCATCTCCTGCTGCCTGGGATAAACTCCAGGCAGTCCTGACCAGAATAAACACTTAGACGACGGATGGTCATTTTTTTCACAGTTTTCCATATACCTTTTCATTAAGCCTGAATTATACCTTCCAAACCTCTAATTCCTCAGTTTGCCACTGAGATTCAGATTCCTAATACACAGATACGTCATCCTATGTCACCCACAGAACACTACGGCTCCTGCAGAGATATCACTGACCTCTTAATTGTCAATTCCTGTTGTCTACTGATTTTGGCAGAACTGACTTATTGTTTACATTGTTACAAATGACAAGTCAGGGATAAGCATCTATTGGAGAATGTATCAAGGATGTGAATTGCTGTTGCCATGGATACCTTCAGTCAAAATGATTAATATGGGCACACACGCAGACATATAAGAAACTGAGAAGAAAAGCTACGGGTAGGACGTGTAATGCATTGTGTCAGCAGCAATTTTCTTTATAAATTTATTTGTTGTGTTTGCTAATGGTAATTATCGCAGGCTTCGGACAGAATCACAGAGCTGCACGGAGCAGTTCACCCTGGAGGAGTGCAATCATGCCATTATGAGCGGATTGAACGGGGCCCTCTGTTGTTTGCGGCGATATACTCAACACTCTTGTGGCTTCTGAATGGGACGAGTGGTGGGCAAGTGGAATTCACTCCAAAAATTAATGAATAAAGTATGCAATTATGGTAACTTTAGCATGTAAATGAACGCTGGTGCTGATTAGCAGTGCCTTTCATTCGTGTGAAACACAGCTATGTAAATGGGGAGAATTTTTTTTTTCTTTCTCTTTGATGAGACTCTTGGGAATTGAGTGTGTTTGTACATGGTCTAGTAGCTTCGATGCACATGGAGCAACCAAAATAAAATTAGGAAAGCGTTTGAAAGTTAGTTTTATTTATCTCATGTCAGCTCTGGTTCAAATTAATTGCTCATTAGCCGAACAATTAAACTTTTAAGTTCTTTTTTAAGAAGAGAAGGGATGGCAGCCCATTCTAACAAAGTCATATTTAGTGGCTCAAAGGTTCTTTCAATGATATTTTTTCTGCAATGATTAAAATGTAACAGTGAAATGTTAATGAATAATTTATCAGTATTGCAGTTTAAATGACTGAGTGCTCAGAACCTTAATACAGCATATCGAGGCTTTTAATGTGTCCCGCTCGATTTGGGGTCTTTTGGCCCATGCATCTCTTACGGCTCCCTTTTAACAGCCTCCCGATACATAAAAGAGGACGACATATCGCTTAAATCTAACCCATAATCTCAGGCAAAGTGCGCTGTAAAGCCCGATAGCATCAGCTCTTATGGCAGGATCCTGAAAATCCTGCATCAGTCATTTTCAGTTACCATGTGAAACGTCTGAGAGAAAACATGTGCGATGTTTACATGTGTATGCAATTATGGGCTCGTATAGTTTTCGACCGAATGTTTCGTGGAGAGCTAAGTCACCCCCTCCTTTGAGCCGGCCTGTCGATACACGTGGGGGCGTCAGACTGCGGTTGACCGCAAAAGCGTCCGAGTTATCAAATGCAAAGAAAAAACAGATTGAAAAGAGACCCAACAGCCAACATACTTACTGAGTTCTGATACAGATGACAGGAGACTATTGGTTGTACAACATAAATACCGTTTATCTCTGACAGGTAGCTACAATTCTCTGGCTTGGTGGTATTACCCATCCCTGTCACCCTCACAGATATTGAAGGACAAGGCTTTTGAGTCATTGTAGTTCTATTGCTGATAAAGATTCAGAAATGAAGATTCAGAAATAGCACTTAGACCCTAGATAAATGCAACATGAAAACAATGAAACAATGAAATTAAAATCGCTAGCTGTTAATATTTCTTTCCTACAGTCTAAGACGTGCCATTTCACCTTATATCGTGCTACTTAAGTATAACCTTATACTTGCCATTAAAATACAAGGTTATTTATATTACGGAAAGTACACAGTTGTATTGGCCCTTGGAGTGAGATTCATAGTAGATTTCGGGCCTATTAATATTTCTCAGACGAGGAAGAGTCTGAACAGAAACGCCGGGGTGCGAAAGCTGATCTGGGGCCCACAGGAGTTTCCACATAAACACTGTGAAATTGGGAACACGTGTCTCACCAAGTGTGGAGCCGCAGCAGCACAAGGGCCCGTTCACATCTGCCACGAAGTACGTAAAGGAAAGTCTATAGAGTGTGAGACTATAAATCATGTGGATCTCAGCTGGGGGAAATGTCTCACCCACACATTGTGGGCATTGAACTTTGGATGCGGCCCATGCCTCATGCTTCGGCACCACTATGGTGTATTTTATTGTACTCCCTGTTTTCTTTTTAAACTAGTGAAACCCACAATCCATATATTTGTTAGACAATGGAGGAGGGGGGGGGCTTCAGTTCGACATACGAAATGCTAAGCAACGCACAAAGTGAATTGGTGGAGAGTTCACCTTGGTTACAGTCAAAAGGCCACCCTCTCTGCAGATATTTAACATTCTTTTAAGTGAAAAAATGCCATTATGCATCTGGGGTTACGGTGGCTGTTACACATTATTAATTTTAAAAATGTGGCATTTGTTAACATTAGGAAGATGGACTATGTCATGCAGTATTATAAGTATGGAAAACATCTGTTCTCTGCTCTTCTATTATGCTTACATTGTGGTAAATTCACTACAGATACAAATTTGCTCTCTGGTGCTTTGTAACAAAGAATCTAGTGCTAATTTGCATCACATACATCGCTTGTTGAATTCCCATCTTCCTCTGTGTTTTTTGTGCTTTAATTATGGTTTAATTGCCTTTAAAAGATTTAAGAAACCAGCAATCTAATTATTCATATTTAGGGATGGAGAGTTAATGGAGGTTTTGTTAGGGAAGCACAATATCGCAGCCATTTTGCATTTGCAGCTAATTCGTATCGCGGGGTTAATTGCAGTTGCCCTTTTCACTATATCCGTGCTATTTTTCACACACCACATGAAATTCTACTCCATGTGACTTAATAATACCTTGACGGTATCTTGATATAAATAAAACTGGTGGGAGTTTAAACAAAGTATCTCTGTACTCTCTTCCCCTGTGAAACACGCGTCTCTTCCCTCTGAGCTTTGGGAGTAAAAAAACAACTCTGCCACCTATTCAATTGAAAGAAAACATTTAAAACCTAACAAAAAGACAGGTGTAATCCCCTTTGGTACAAATGTGATCTTTATCAGACAAATTATATGGCAGCCATGTTATGAAAACATGTGACGAGCTTAAGAAACAGAGAAGCATCCGACGTGTTGCTCACTGGATGCGTCCAGGACCGGATGGTATTTTTGTATCAA
The DNA here is from genome assembly GCA_026779585.1 of Mormyrus proboscirostris. Classification (NCBI taxonomy): domain Eukaryota; kingdom Metazoa; phylum Chordata; class Actinopteri; order Osteoglossiformes; family Mormyridae; genus Mormyrus; species Mormyrus proboscirostris. The sequence continues at coordinate 2,672,533 of JAODKF010000018.1, forward strand.
AAAATAAAAACTATCAGTTTGTTTGCTTGTGTCAAAGTGACTTATAAAGATCCAACACGGAAAATGGGCTCAGAACAAGGCAAATAAGAAACTGAGAAGCAGTTCACACCTTGCCCAGTAGGTAAAAGGCCAACCTTGTGCATCAGCTACAGTAGGTACTGTTGACCCTGACCAAAGCAAACCTGCAGCAAATAGCCTTACAAAATATCCTAACATGACATAAAATTAGCTGACATATAAAAGGAGAACAACATGACAGCCAGCTAGATAAATATCAGTATAGGGCATTGTCACACAGTAGGAGTGACATGAGGCCAAAGCTGTGAATTCAGTATGTTTTCATGACAATGTGTGTCTCTTGGAGATGAAGATTTGGCTTATTATATTCTCAAAAATAATTTTCCCTGAATTATCACGTTTCCAGTAATATGATGCGTTTTTCTATCAAATATTATGTAGATTAGGTAACAAAAATAAGTACTACATTAACTCAATAACACTGCAATAAAGGATTTGGTCTGGTGCAAAAAATTGCTAAACTATTGCTATAGATAAGTAAGGGATGGAAATCCAATAAGATGGTTAATGAGTGTTTTTTTCCCACAGATATTACAATAACACAGCAGCAACCATTTGAGTGCATTAATCTCTTTAAATTGACAAGTTCAACAATATAAACTTTAAAAAAAGGAAACTGGCTTTGTACATGCAGAGCTATATACCAGAAAGCAACAATAAAAAAAAAACACCACATCAAAGAAAGTCTGATACAAGACTATTTTTGGTGCATTGCTATAGAAGTATTGCAAAGGGTGGTGTTGAGAAATGAACACGCCGGTAAACACGAATCCACCAGCACATCAGTAGGCTACCTTGGTGAAAGGACACAATGACACATAAATATCTACATGACGCATTTATATTTAGTCTCCTGAGCTCCGCATGCTACAGAAGAGTGCAAACGAGTGATCCGCGCGCCCTCGCGTGAGTCACGCGGAGTCTCCACGTGTCATAAAGCGCTAAACCGCCCCGGTTATAAAGTGGCGAGGGCCGCACTGCAGATGAATGACAATAAGCATTGTCAGGGCCTCCTAGGGGCACTAAAATTGAATGCCTCCGTTGAGGCCGATATCCCCAGGAGCTAATTGAATGAATGGTAATGAGACGGACCGGGCAGCAGATGCTCGCGTGCCTGCACAAGCCCGCTCCCGCGAGCGCATTCCGGCGAGTGACGTGGGGGGATCCCCGCGGCCATGCCAGGACCTCATCGCCAGTAGGTCCCACCTGCCAGATCCATTGTTAAAGGACGCCCCTTCATTTCAATAACAAAGTTCAGCACTGCCGCTTTCAACAACTTTATGGGACCGGGGATAAAAGGGAAAACAGACACTTTAATATAGAAATACAAATGTGTGATTTTATTGTTTCTATCTTAGTATTGTTTCTATCTTATCTACAATAATAGTGGATCTTATTCATTAATCACCTCATAATTAAGATTGTACCTTTCACGTATCTCCGTCGGATCCTTTTTGTCCATTTGCGGGTATATACTATTATGCGTTGAATAAGAAAAGGCTTTTAAATCTATCAGGTTTGAGTCTGCACTCAGAATTTACAAATTCCTTTTATTATCTTACTACCAGCAATGGAAGATGGGTTGTGTGTATAGAAGACCTCCCTTGTTTGAGCCGAGGCGCTTCTCAGTCTCTTTGTGTTGGGAATCTGATTACTGCACAGCGATAATTACATTAAAATTCCTAGACTGCATTCTGTGGCTGGGGTGGAGGGAGACTGAGAATCGGCACATCAGGGCGTATCTAACCTGATCAGAGGACGGCAATACGGTCGCCCGAGTCTACTTAATAAAACGTTTTGGAAAGTTCAAGCACGTTTGCCTACGCAGCACGGACATTAGCGATGGTTATTATTAAAGAGCAAGCAGCTTTACCGCTAATCTAATCTATTCACAGAAAGTTATAGGCAAAGCAGGCCATTGTCAATATAATTTGTATATTGTTATTATAAATAATATGCCAAATATACAAAGAAATAATTGTGTTCGTGCTATGGTCATTTGTGAGACTTGGTTAGACTTTAGAGTAGAGATCATCGGCGGGGACCCTCAGCAGGGAGACGCCATGAAGATCGATGAATGGTAATGGGTAACTGCATGGGCATCCTGTACCGATGGCTGCAGGACGAGCGTTTCCCCGTTACAAAAATGATCAAGCTGCGTAATGACAGTGAATGGAGTTTTGGTTTCACGTTTCACCGTTTGTGTTTATGTGCTAATTAAAATACTGATGTAAACGCGTTATATTGCTAAAAGTTTATCTTATCTTTAAAATATAAAACAAATGGAACGGTTTTGGAACGTTATAAACCCACCCACCCCCCAAGAGAACGGCAAATTAGATTATTTCTGAGCAGTGTTTTTTTTCAGTATTATTTTTTTATCATGATTATTTTTTCCCCCAAATATAATTACTGGGTTCACTCGTTGGACGCCCATACCAGATGGGCACTGGTCTCTGAATCCCCAGTCGCTCGTATTTACTTTTGAACCCTTTTACACCGTTGGGGGCTGTAAGGAAAGCGACATTCCCCCGTCTCATAGCTATAAAACGCTATTTATGGCTACTCGGTTCGTATCATCATCCTGACCCAGCACTAAATACCTGCATTACAATGGGTTATGTTAAGGTCCATTCGTAGTACCGCTGCATGTGCGCGTTTTGACGCGTCGATACGAGAAAGCGAGTTTAAATGTCACTTTCTCCTTTTTCTTTTGGTTCGACAAACAAACACGCTTTTGTTATATTCTATGTGATTAGACAGTCGTATATGGGAATAGCAAAACAGCACGGGTTTCCATTTTGTCCAAGCTGGCGCGTACGGCACTTAAAGTAATGCAAAATGACAGAAACCATCTAACAATATGATTTAAATAGGACTGAGTGAAATAAAATTCAGAGACACTATATGGTCAGTTATTATACTTGTTGATTTGAATCAGATAGGATTACGTGTGTCAGGTTTCACAACTATTGCAAATATATAAAAGTTAATCAGCTAAAACAACACATAAAGCCGCTTTAGGTTTTCTTATTTATGTTTCGATGTCTTTTAGGCTATGACGATGAATTATGCTCCGTACTCCTTATTGAATACATAAGTAGCGTATGAAAAACGGAGTTGATCTTCGGTAATTTACTTCATCTTTTGTTGCAGAGAGAAAGAGCCCCAAGGCGGGGTTGAGCCCGTCTTTTCTTTGTAAATCAATAGCCGCTGTGTTATGGACACCGAGACGGTCGAGGGGCAGCGCTTGATTTGGGGAAGCGTTTTGTCTGAGCTGCAGAAAAAAAGCTGCAGTTTTACTTTGGGGCGGGCTGTGTGGGACAGACAGTCTGCGGAGAGGCGTCGGGGGCTTTTCGGGAGACGCGCAAGCGGGGATGAGGATGCGAGCGCACATGCAGTCCGCTTCCAGCAGGCGATCGTAAAAAAGCTTTTATTAAAGACCATACATTTCAATTATTTGTTTTGACAAATTTCAACCATTTTCAACAGTTGTTACAAGTGAACGCAGCCTATTTAATATATATATTTTTTAATACTTCGTGGACTTGAAGGAATTACAATGGACACGTTTTAAGAAAGAAAGAATAACTACATCTGTGCAGTCAGAAGTTAGACAATGAAGACCTCCAAGGGAAAGGACAATATTTGCCTGACATTACTGATGCTCCCCGTGCTGATCATCTTAACGCGATGCGCCGCAGGTAAGAACTTGAGATATAAAGTTTACGAAGAGCAAAAAGTAGGGACGGTGATCGCCCGGCTTAAGGATGATGCGGCCGATGCGCTGTCCGGGCTGCCGGGCTCGGTGCCCCTACGTTTCCGCGCTATGCAGAGAGGGAGCGCCGCTTCTCTGTCGGTGCGCGAAGCCGACGGCGAGATCAGCGTCGGGGCCACGATCGACCGCGAGAAACTCTGCCAGCTGCAGCCTAATTGCTCCATTGAATTCGACGTGATTACTCTTCCGACCGAGCATTTGCAGTTGTTCCACATAGAGGTGGAGGTGCTGGACATCAATGACAATTCGCCCCAGTTTTCGCGCTCGCTCATCCCCATCGAGATATCCGAAAGCGCCGCGGTGGGTACTAGGATCCCTTTGGACAGTGCCACGGATCCGGACGTGGGCGAGAACTCCCTCCACACGTACTCCTTAACCCCCAACAACTTCTTTAAAATTGACATAAAAACGAGAACCGACGGTGCTAAGTACGCAGAGCTCGTTGTGGTCAAGGAACTGGACAGGGAGGTGCAGTCCAGCTACGAACTCAGGTTAATTGCGTCAGACACAGGTGTACCACCTAGATCTGGCTCGACACTTCTTAAGATAAGCGTTTCCGACTCTAATGATAATAGTCCAGTATTTGAAGAGACCTCGCATATAATTTTTCTTTCTGAAAATTCACCAGTGGGGGCTGTCCTGATTGATCTTAATGCGACTGACCCCGATGAGGGGGCTAATGGTAAAGTGGTATATTCATTTAGTAGCCATGTATCCCAGAAGATACTGGAGACATTTAAAATAAACCCAGAAAACGGTCAGCTGACTCTACTAAAGAGAGTGGACTTTGAAACTGCAGTGTCTTATGAGATTGATGTCCAGGCTCAGGACCTTGGACCTAATTCAATTCCTGCACACTGTAAGATTATTATTAAAGTGGTTGATGTTAATGACAACAAGCCTGAAATCAGCATTAATTTAATGACTTCTGGCAAAGAGGAGGTGGCGTACATATCAGAGGGGGCTCCCATAGACACATTTATAGCCCTGCTAAGGGTCGAGGATATAGACTCGGGCCTAAACGGAGAGGTTATTTGCAGGCTTCACGGACACGGGCATTTTAAGCTACAGAAAACCTATGAGAAAAACTACATGATCTTAACCAATGTTTCCCTGGATAGAGAAAAGAGATCTGAGTACAGTATAACTCTGATAGCAGAAGACAGGGGAACTCCAAGCCTTTCCACCATTAAGCATTTCACTGTGCAGGTTTTGGATGAGAATGACAATCCACCTCGTTTTGAGAAGAGCAGATATGAAATCTTCAAGTCTGAGAACAACTCGCCCGGAGCCTATCTCACATCAGTTGTGGCCACTGACCCAGATCTGGACACCAATGGACAGGTCACCTACACGATTTTAGAGAGCTTTGTCCAGGGCAGTGCCGTCTCTACCTATGTGACCATCGACCCCTCAAACGGTGCCATCTATGCGCTCAGGAGTTTTGATCACGAAGATGTCAGCAGGCTCGTCTTTGTCGTTCAAGCGAGAGATGGCGGGAACACCCAGTTAACAAGCAACGCGACCGTCCTGCTCACCATTCTGGATGAGAATGACAACCCCCCAGTGATCGTGGTTCCACAACTGCGGAACTACACGGCTGAAATACCCGTCTCGCTGTATTCTGAGGTAGGAGGCCTAGTGACCATCGTCAGGGCGACGGACAGAGACGCAGGTGTCAACGCGGAGCTGACTTGCTCGATCGTCGCTGGCAACGAAGAGGGTTACTTCAGTATGGACCCCAAGAAGTGCGAGATACGAGCCAACATCAGCATGAAGGACCTTCCCCGTGAACATTTTGAACTGGTGGTGATGGTCCAGGACAAAGGTCTCAATAGGCTCAGTGCTAAAGCAGTTCTGAAGTGCACGGTGTATGAAAACATCCACAGCCATATCCAGTCCGTGCTGACCGAGGACAGTCAGGCGACTCTGGACGTTTCTATGATCATCATCATATCTCTGGGGGCCATCTGTGCTGTGCTCTTGGTCATCATGGTGATGTTCGCTACTAGATGCACCCGGGAGAAGAACGATATGCGGTCTTACAACTGCAGGGTGGCTGAGTCGACCTACCAGAATCACCCCAAGAAGCCGTCCAGGCAGGTCCACAAGGGGGACATCACGCTTGTGCCGACCGTCAATGGCACCCTGCCAGTCAGGTCTCACCACAGGTCGCCGTGCTCCTCGCCCACCATGGACAGGGGCCAGATGTGCAGCAGGCCAAGCCATCACAGCCGCCAATCGCTGAACAGCCTGGTGACCATATCCTCCAATCACATCCCGGAGAACTTCTCCCTAGAGCTCACTCACTCCACTCCACCTGTAGAGGTAAGCTGACATGGTGCCCCGAGTACATTTCACAATGTCTCCTATAAATGCAGATACACATTTAACTTCTTCTGCTTGAATAACACCCTCCCCAAACTGTAATCTCCACCTCCACAATCCTTGAGTTCACCTTGGTTTTTTTTTATTATGATTATAATTTTTGATGACATTACTTGTCTTTGATTTAAACATAGGATCATTTTAAAGCCTTATTTCTATGCATTTAACGTGCTTTATAACGCGGCCGAAAATGATCCCTTTGCCTTGTTTCATTTCGGAATCATTTTTAGGCACCGTGGTTTAGGTTCCATCGTCTCCTGCCTGCTCCTGTCATGTCATGTTCATTGTTTTCTGTTCCGTCATTTTTCTTCCCATCAGTGTTCATTTTCTCCCCCTTCATCGTTTTATTTTCAATATAGCAAGTCTCACAGCTTCTGTCAATGCTCCATCAGGGCCAGTGCCAGCCAAGACCGAGTTTCCGTGGGAATAAATTCTCAAGAAGCTACAGGTAATCTATTCTGAGCTTGGATTACAGTGTAAACACCAGATACTCGTAAACGATCAGGATAAAGAAGGAAACCATTTTCTTCATGATCGCAAACGTTGTTGCACTGACGCAAAAATCCATTGATGTTACAATGTATAGAATGTCTGATCCCATTAACCAAAATGTGTGCGTTTGCTTAGCAGTAGGCAAAGTGTAAATGTGCAGATGAAATCTGAATGATTTCCTATAATGGAATTCTTGGTCATTATAATGACATCATTCCCCTCCCCCCCTTGTCTTCTGGACTAATTCTATAATTTGTAGAAGAAATGGCAGACACTGAGGGGGATCCTTACCTCGGACTGAATAAAATAAATCTCGATGGTCCTGATATCACTGCAGCTCTCTGCCGTAACCAAAATTGGCATTAAAATCTTAATATCCTAATATGTTAAGTAAAGTCTGGCAGCTGTTGAAATGTGTGAAGCACGTCTATCCCATATTACCCAAGCTCAGATAGATTTTTCCACTAACTATCGCGCACCAGCAGACAATTTCAAAATGGTGTGTTTGTTGTTGGTTTTTCAGGTTCGCCTTGCAAGATACAGATAAGTTCAGCCTGAAGGACAGCGGGCGAGGGGACAGTGAGGCTGGAGACAGCGACTGTGACCTGGGGAGGGATTCACCCGTTGACAGGCTTCTCAGTGGGGGTTTCAGTGAACTCTTCCTGACTGATGGGCACCACAGACTAAACGCAGGTATGCATGGCAAATGTAGGGAGACGCTTGATGGCTACGGCCACTATTAATGTCCTGGGCGGCCAAACGCACCATGGTACCAATTATACATGCTTTTCGGATACTGAGTTTCGCAAAACACACGTTTAAAATTCTCTCTATCAGGAAATATTGATGCATATTTTTTTTTTTCCACGTACAGCGATAAGCTCAAGAGTGCTTATCAGTAAATTAGTGTGATGAGCGTGAAAAAAAATCTGAATAATCAGTTATAAACTATATATATAGTTCAAAAAGCTATTTGTTCATGAGAAGCTTTAATGTTTTTGATGTGACCTCAGTCAGCTACAGGAGATATTTGCTTGATTTTCATTTCAGTCTTTAGATGGAAAAAATTGTTATTATTGTTTTTAGATGTATTATAAATGAGCGTTCGACGTTAATGTTCCCTTAATACCGAAATCATGGAAATAGTCCTGAATAATACACTTGATATCGCGAATATGTTAAAAGCTGGTATATTTGATTTCTGTAATGTATTACCATGAGAATACTGAGCATTGAACATACTGCATAATCACGGGTTTAGTTTCGTTCCACTTCAGTTATTTTAAACGTTTGAATCCTTTTATGTTAATCCATTTTTCCCTTGGTTAAATCATTTTTTTATGTCATGCACATCTGTTTCAAAATGTTAAAGTTTATATATGCAGCAAAAATAGTACATTTATCTGATCCTATCGCTCTAATCTGATTATCATGGTGATTTATTTTTTTTTCCTGGCTGCGTAAGTTATCTGTATTTATTTCAGTTCCGATGAGTGACAGTTTGCACGCTTTAACGTCTGAACTACTTAACAAGCTGTGTTTACGGTTTGCAGTTTTCTGATCAGCCACTAGGGGTGCCAATGAGCACATCCAGGTTGGAAACGCTGGATTTTCTATTGCAGTTTTAACTTCTCTGACTGCTGTGCGTGTTTTTCTTTTAGCGATGAAGTTGTGTACGGAGGAATGCCGGGTACTGGGGCATTCTGACCAGTGCTGGATGCCCCCGTTGGCCTCCCCGGCCTCGTCTGACTACAGAAGTAACATGTTTATCCCCGGAGAGGACCCACAGCAGGCTTCAGTGGAAGAGGACCAGCAGTCTGTCGACTCCAACAGCAAGAAGAGCTTCTCTACCTTCGGCAAGGAGAGCGTGGGCGCCGAGGAGGAGGTGGGCGGGGACCTGTGTGGCCCCTCCCTCCTGTCTGAGATGAGTAGCGTGTTCCAGCGCCTCCTGCCGCCCTCTTTGGACTCGTACGCGGAGTGCAGCGAGACGGAGCGGACCGGATCGCTAGAGCGCCGGAAGGGGCACCTGCCCGGAAAGCCTCCCGTCTGCGCACAGGGTGTGGCAGTCTGGGCGGCCAACACGCACTTTCAGAACCCGGGGAGCAGCATCGGGCTCACGCAGACTAGTCACGTTAGCTCGCAGGCGCCGCTAAAGTGGCTGCCGGCCATGGAGGAGATTCCGGAGAACTACGAGGAGGATGAGTTCGACAACGTGCTCAGCCACCTGCAGGGCAAGCGCGCCGACAGCAGGCACGACGTCGTGGACGCCAGCGAGCTGGTGGCCGAAATCAACAAACTCTTGCAGGACGTCCAGCAGAGCTAGACGTGGGGCTCCAGCCTTTTTTCCGTGTTTAGGAAACAAAAAGAACTGCAATTATAATTTAGTTGCATTTATAATGTCAGTGTTTTCTGTGAATGCTAAATATCCAAATATGTTGCATTTTCTTGTTCGGTACACAGTGTACACAACGTGAGCGTAATTGCCTTTGTATTTTAAAAATACATAACTTTATATTTATATTTGTGTATATAAAATCGATGAAACAAAACTTTATTTTTGTATTGGTATTGCATGAGAATGTGTTGAGTGTGAAAAAGATATTTATACTCCCCCCCCCTGTTTTTGCTGTAAATAAATATTAATGGGCATGGTTCTTTCATGTGAAGTGGATGCTTTGAAAAGGACAAAAATGTTATTAAAGGGCAAATTTTTTGCATGGTTTGTTTTTAAATCACGTATTAAGTATGTGTGATTCATATTTTTTCTGTATGATACTGAATGACCAATAAAAGAAATTAGCGGGTATCAATCAGTCAAACATACATAAAACAAACGCTCTTGGTGACATGTCTGTTTGGTTGCAGTTGTCGAATAATACATAGCTTTAGTCCATCACTGTAGCTAAATTATACTTGACAGGCAGCAGTTTGACATGGAGATTGTTGACACTGTTGAGATATTATTGAGCAGGATTGTGTTTATTTCATTGCACAAGTATTACAATGCAACTGCAATAAATTCGGCGGACTTTTAACCTGTTTTCACCTACACAGTGTTGAATTTAAATAATGACGTCGTCTCTACGAGAGCTCCCCCTGCTGCTCAGAAAAAATAACTGCTGCTTTATTGGTTCGTGCCAATAAGGTGTTTCGGTTTGTGTTCTACACTGAAGTCTATACGATAACTCCGAACAGTAAGGTTTCATGTCTTTAACTGAAGGCATCAATTTTTATTTAAATAAATTCATATATAATTTAAATAAATCCATATACAGTTCAAGGAGATGAATAACCAGAGGTTAGAGGTTAAAACTTCAAAATCCCACAGTTCTGTACGTCACAAATATCCACTGAAAACACGAAATAACTTAAATAATTTGACGATTGGTTGCTATGACAATAAGACTAAACACAAATCATGTATAACTTCAAAGCATGCAATAGTCTAAGATTAAAGTGATGATTACAGACTTTGATGGAATGGCCTGCATAATAAATTGCTTTTATTATTATTATTATTATTATTATTATTATTATTATCCATAATATTAATCTGTGAGAAACAGGATAATGCCTTGCATTTGGAAATGGTTAAGATGAACTGTGAAATGGGGACCTCTAGAGATCACAGCCATGAATTACATACATTAATCAGAAATGGGAATTCAGATCTGGTACAGCATGCCGCACACACACACACAGGTACGGAATATGATGCCGAACATGGTATAGTTAAGGAGTGGTTTGGACTCCATTCTGGCCTATATTGTGGGCAGTGCTGACACGGCGTCCAAACTTTCCCATCTGAGGGAATGTGCATTTGCCTGGCGAGCCAGTGCCCCCTCAGAAGTCGGCGCTCCAGGATTGACTGTCGCTGGGTCCCGTTTTAGCCGGGCATCATGCTGAGTGGATCCTGGACACCAAAGCTGGGTACATGTGCATCGGATGCATGCTAGTCTGCGGAATGGTCTCGATGTGTGCGTGTTGCGGGCAGCACGTCGGCCGATGCTACACAGTCCAGTTAAGAAAAAATGTGCTCTGTCTCCTTTGTACTGTGGCTGGACATCAGTCATACCGGCCGCCCACATTAGCATGTTAGCGTCGGTGGAGCCGCTTCCATTTATTACACATATTTTAACGACACGGCACTGCTGAAGGCAGTAGGTTCATCCCTTTGTGTACAAGAACACAAAGATAGATCTTATCTATCGCACATCTATCACACATGCAGTTTCCTCTTGCATTACGGAATCTCACGTCACGACTTAGCCGACCGGCTGACCCTGGACGTGTAACAGTCGGCGCTGATGGCATTAAGGGGAGGCGGCAAGAACACATGAAAAGAAGGAAGTTCAGATAAATGCCCGCATGTCACATGACTCCCGCCAACCAATGGGAGCAGAGACCAAGGGGCGAGTGGATCTGTCGGGCCCCTGCCAGGAGAGAGGAACGGAGGGCCTGCAAAAAGAAGAGAGGCTGCACGTGTTCAGGGACTCCTAAGAGAGAAATTAGGAACAGCAGCTACCTCAGCAGATGAGGGGTTGGACACCTGAGACCTTCTGAATTCATATTTGAAGAGCAGCCCTCAGGTTATACAGCCCTACAGAGTGGGGGCTTTTTCGGCCTCCGGCGGAATAGCATATTCCTTCAGGTCTCAGCGTCCGGTCTGCTCTGGCCATATGCCGCTTTCTCCATTGTTCCGCCAAGCCGGTGAGGAGTGGCAGCTCTTAGAAGCCCGGACGCGGCCACCGTGATCCGCAGAGATCTAGCAAACGAGTAAAGTCCGTGGGTTTGAGGAGCATCTCCTTGCTAATGCTGTGAGGAGCGACACTGTCAGGGAGAGAAGGAAGGTGTCGGTGCGTTTATTTCCATTTTTATGCGATACCCTTTCAGGAACAGGCAGAAACACAAAACCAGCAATTACATGCCTTATCCGAGTAGCAGCACCTCCTACACTGCAAAGGACTATTGCCATGCCACTCCTTAAATAGTCTTTAATGGGCAGTATGGAGCAGTATTTCCCCTAACGAGCCGACGCTTTGGTTGGTGAGGGCCAGAGCTGATGCAGGGCGAGGACACGCTGCCTCTACTCAATTATTTTCGAAACGATATTGTGTTTACCAGTCTAAGCTAGCCTTGAACTTTCCCAAGAAGTTTTACCCCAAAGCTCTGAAGATCCGAACGCGATTGAAACCTAATTTTTTTCTTCCCTGGAGTTCGCTCATAAATTATTTGTTTGCCTCTTGACTGAACGAACCATTTTATTTATAGAATCTGCCAGTAAAATTAAGAAATAAAGGAATGAGGCAGAAAAGAATGGAAAACACCTTTGTTTTTTCTTAGATGTGTTGCCATGGTGGAGCCCTCGTTTCCCCAGTCATCCCGTTCACCCTCCAGTTCACTTTTTAGAAACACTTTCATGTATGTTCCCCTGCACTGAAGAGCATGAGTAGCCAAGGGGCTATAAAGCTCACACAAGGTACACTGGAGACCATGATAAAAAGGAAGCTAACTTTCATTTTGCTGTACTCAGCCTTTTGGAAATCACACCTAGTTCTAGACGCGGAGAATAACTCCTAAATATGTTACATTTCCATGAAAGTGAGCGATAACATAGGAAAGCCTGCCTGCCACCCAAAATGCAACAGTTACTCATCAAAATAACATTTAAGCACATAGTGTAAATGCATAATGAAGCAAAACTTATTTCCTGGATAATAATGTACAATATGCAATTTGAAGGTATGTTTCAGATAAAAGAATACTTGAATGAAGAATTTTTGAAAAAGTCACTGTGAAATTAATTACAATGCTTATAATTTAATCTATGAGTTGAACCAATTTAAGTATAGAAAATGCATAGTACCTGGGATTAACTGCATCTTAAATTTGAGTCAGACATCCTTGTGGTTGGAAGACCTTCTCTGGCTGTCTGACTTTATCAATGCTGACCTTTTCACCCAGAGAACGTCCTCGTGCCAAAGGGTTGTGGAGGTTGCGGCCGGATTTGGAGGACCAGAAGCATACCAATGCAGACGTGAAGAAAAGGTCCGTGCTGCTCTGTGCAGGGTTGGAGTTCATATATATGAGTTAGTGGGCAGCACATGCGGGTTTATATACACACAAGCGGGTTTAAATACGCACAAGCGGGTTTATATACGCACATGCGCGTGAAGGTTCCCGAGTGACTCGCCGTTTCCCGACTGGCTCGGCCCGCGTCATTAACGGAGGCGTGTGATTGTTGTGAGCAAACCTCACGTGTTCGGCCAGCTGGAAACGCGCCTCACCGCCAAAGCAGAATGAAACAAATGACGAGTATGAATCACTTTGCCGGCTAATGTTTATTCATTTCGCGCTGACGGATGATTAGCCTCCTTGCTTCCTGCCACCTCCGGGGAGCTAAATACAGGCAGGTGGGACGTCTTTACGACTTCTCGCGTTTGTGACGTGTGCCAGGGTCTATGTGCAGGGGTCACTCCGGCTTTGGTCGCCGAGTGCTCGCGTGTGACGTTGAGTGACCCTCAAACCACGACTCCATATCGGTCAACTGAATAGTCAAATAGTTATACGAGAACAGTTTGGCCCGTACGAGTTTTTAACATCATGCGCAAACCGCGAGTGATAATTTTCTGTCCACTTTTGCAAATGTTCCCGAAATGTGTCAGCTTCGTTTAAAGATGTAATAAAGCTCTAGAATGTGATTATGATAATCAGCAGCTCCTGTTCATGTCTGAATATGTGGATTTGATGTAGTTCTGAAATCAATTTCTCAATACAATCCAATTGAAACTGGCAAACCCTGTGAAATAAGAGTGACGTATAGAAAATGCATTCACTCCTACCCTCGCAATACCTACAGATATGATTTCGGTCTGTTTTGTGAAAAGCGAAGTCTTTTTTCTGAATTCTGCCTCATCGTCTCTGTGATTCAGCTACCCTTAATTGTGTTACGACACATACTCAGCATTCTGCGTCATTTGCACCTGTTACACTAAGTGAACTTGCCGCACCAGTTATAACATGTAAATCATCCACTTTTCTTTGCTGGAATCCAGTTCTGCAAAGCTAATGAATGCACAGACACCTCTAATTGGAAAACCCATGTCATAAATACATCGTTATCCTCGAAATCTGTCCCTAGGTCCCTAGATAGCTGCAATAAAAACCTTACTGGAGAAGGCCGATCTGGAGACACTGGATCTATACAATTTAATTAAAATAGTTTGGAGACAGTGCTGGTCTCACCAATCTTTTCCCCATATATCCTGCCCATTGGGACTATTATTCAAAACCATGGTGTTAATTAATATTGCCAGACTGATGACACACAGCTCCATGTATCTGTCAAATTTGACTGAAATATTTCTACTGTTTAAGCCTGGATCCTGCATAAAGGACATTAGAGAGTGGTTGGCATTGCACATCTTCCTGTTGCACTCTGATAATGCAGAAATGATTCTGGTAGCCCCTGCGTTATCCTGGCACACAGGCACCTGCCAAAATAAATGAGACCCTAATACAAAACATCTCAGCAGGGCGCTGGGCCTCTGCCCGCTGCCGGGATAGCTTCCCTGTGCCCAGGCGGGTATTTAAGAAGCGACCTCTCTGGGACAATTAAACGCCATTCTTCTAGAAAGAATTCCATAATTTGGTGCTTTCTTCATTGTTGCCACAGCAGGACGCGTCATGAATGTTGAAGTGGGTTTATGTGGTCGCCGGCGGCATAAGGGTAACCTGGCGGTCATGGAGGTGTAGCCGTGTGGCGATCGGTCTCGTGCGTGCTCACGCCCTCTAGATCGCGGCGTCACGTGGGACAGAGACACTCTTCCATGATAGGATCGCGTTACGCGACGGACTAAACGCTTCCACAATGTCTTTGTACTTATTGACATTCTGCTTGATATCTAAGGGGTCGATGGTAAAATGAAGCAGATTCTTAGACGTACAAGTGGCTTATATACCGCAGCACTACCAGAGTATCTGTATCTGTGATGTTCTTGATGGACTCTACTTGAAGAAGCTGCCTGCTCGCACCTTAGATTGACATTTGCAGCGACATGATTCAGAGTTACTCATCTGTCTGACGATATCTTAGCCTCAGACCTCCATGTCCGTGCAACTTTAGCGGGGATCCTTGTGGAAGTTCGGTGGTCTTCATCACTGTTATCCCATCCATATGTGCTCTAACAAGCACCTCTCCCGCTCTTTTGAAGTGTGATCTCTATCCATGATAACTAGACCCTTGAATCAGCATGTTACTGGCGTGGCATATTATTCACTTATTGAACACGTAATTTATTGATGCGCTTTATATAATTCGACCAGTACTCTCTCAGACTTCAGGCCGAATGGTCTCTGAATCAATACAGGCCTCTTGGTGTCTATAAAAAATTAGAGTGGAATATAAAATATTCCTTTTGCCTTTAAAGCCTTGTGCCAAAGCCTCTTAGGGATTTTCTCCTTTGCCCCATAAATTCCAGGACAATTTGTTTACAAGTTATATTGCTTAGTGTAATCTACCTGCACATGTCTAATGTTCAAAGACAGACTATATGCAAGGTAAAGCAATCACCTTACTTGTGATACCGCTTTTCCTTGGTGCTGATATCTCTGGTCTGGTGATAGTTCCATATATCCTGTGCCTTTCTCATTGTATTGAGGTTCACTAGCACTGTTCAATAGTGTGGCTGATTAACTTTCGTTCTCTACAACCTATCGATCAACACAGATTGTCTGATGGATCATCAAATGGAGCCAGACATCCAGGCTATATCAGCGTCTTGGTGATGGATCTCAGCTTTGTTTAGCAGTGCTCTGTAAACTCCAGGCTGGGTTGCAGCAGTCTACTCCCCGCTAGAATCACATTGCCTTTAAAAGCTGCATTTCTGAATTGCCTACCTACCACCATTTGCTGTATTCCATTCTCAAGCCGTCTCTCTGTCCTGCAGTTACTGTTATCACCTTATGAAGACACTGTTCCCCAGTATTACTATAGACCAGCTCCTTTGAAGGAGAATTTTTTTTCCTCTCAACGCTGAGGTTTTTTTTTCCATTCCACCTTATGAAGAAACTTGCTTCTAAAAATGCACTTTACTAAAAATGATTGATTAATTGATTTACTGCTGGGTGGCTCAGCGGCCCGTTACTGTGCCTCTGATTGGCTGCTGGTTTTCGCCTCAGCAGAACAGTCACATGTCTGTGGGCCTTTGATCGAGGCCCTTAACCCCCAGCTCCAGGGCTGCTGGATGTCAGCTGA
>JAODKF010000018.1:2694275-2723104 GCA_026779585.1 Mormyrus proboscirostris
TTCACAGCCTTTTAGCAACCTATTGTAGATCTATCTATCTATCTATCTATCTATCTATCTATCTATCTATCTATCTAATGTTAAAAATCTTCTTTTGGCGTTGTCTCTGTATTGGGAGCGGGCAGTGGTCGGGTTGTGGGTGGAGGAGCTGTAGGGTTGGACCCAGAGTCCTTTTGGGTGAAAGGAATAGCGCAGGTAGGTTTTTGTCTCTGCACTTTTCCATGTCATAAAACTGCCAAATATCTAAGTAACATTGGCAGTGCAATTTCTGAATTAGGTCCCCAAAACAGGGGAGCAAAATGTGTATGTATTACTGCTGTCCTTCCCTGTGACCTGCAGAAACGGATACTCAGCCTGGTCTCTTCTTGTGCATTTTGTCAGCACTATTTTAAAAGGATTTTGGAGAAAAAGATAAAGGATCACGGACTCCAACAGCCCATGTGCTGCTATTCGCACGGGCCGTACGGTGACTAGGGAGCATGCAGCCATTCGGCAGCGGGAGATGACGTCATGGTTGGCCGAGAGCGGAGGATGAGCAACCGAAACGGCAATCAAGCGAACGAACAAACGAGCAAACAAGCGAACAGGCAAACGAGACATAAAACTTAACTGGTTGGTTGTCCTTCATAAACCCCACCTCCTCATAAACCCCGCCCCATCATAAACCCCGCCCCCCTCACGCCGTTCTCCAAATCAGGGGTTTCAAGGTCAGTCTCATTTAGACGTTTATAGTATAACGGAGCCTGTGTGTGCTCAGTGAAAGAGATGACACCCTCCCCTGATTCTCTGAGCCCCCCCCCCCTCCCCCCGCTGGGGTAATCAGTAAGTAGGGATGTTGGGGGGGTGCTTCATTTGTCTCACATGCTTGGGCTTGAGGGGGGAGGGCCATCGCCTGTGGCCTCCGTCTAGCTGCCAGTCACCTCGCCTTGCTCTGCTCCGGTGATAAGAGGCCCCGCCACAGCAACCGATCACGCATCACGCACTGTTTGCTGTAATTAACTTCATGCCCTGAAATCCATAATGAATGCAATTATAAAAATACAAAAACTGAATACATAAGTACTTAAAAATAGGCAGGTATTTCTTGCAAATCAAACTTGATGTTTCTTGAATGACTTGGCATTTTTGAGTCTGTGTGTGTGTGTGTTTTGTTTTTTTTATGGTTTGATAGAACAGCAGTCCCCAAATCAGGACTCTCTCCTGAATGGCCGTCGCTCTGGGGCTGACAGGCCATTCGTGCCAATTAAGCACCTGATTTATTATGATGGTGATTTTTGAAATAATGCATTCATGTTTACAGGGAGTGACTGGGCCACAAAATGCAGAGTGATAGTGATCCAGGTCAGAAACTGTGATTTCTAAATGGATGTGGAGTGTGTGTGTGTATGTGTGTGTGTGTGTGTGGGGGGGTCATGCCTTTTAAGGACGTTAGTTAGGTGACCGTCTATTTTCCACCTGCTTCCTCTCATTGTCACGCCATCATTCTCTGGACCCAAACATTTAATGTAACAGCTTCCTTCAGGTGCAATGTCTGTCTTTTTTATATCCTGCCTTTGCTCCCCCACCCAGCTCAAATGCTTATTTAATGTTTGTTTATTGCTTATATTTCTTTGTCCTGATTCCCCTCTTATCCTTCTTGTCCCACGAGGGGAATCCACAAATAAAACAGGAAACTGACCCACTTTTCCACGCGTACAGTCATTCAGTGCACATATTATCCATTTATTAATACAGGCCAATTTACAGAATATATCACTGCGGAAAAAAAAAAGTTAAGAACTCAGTCTGTTATGAAGGAGGCGACGAGAACTGAGCTAAATAATGAATGTTATGGGATGGGGAATGCCGGACCGGGAGCCTGGCCCATAACCCTTTTGTCATCTATATTCATCACATACACACCATATCAGACAGCAGGCATCGTTAAAGTATAATGGATATGAACAGAGGGAAAGATCGCAGACCTTTGCCCACCGAGGTCTGCAGCTTCAGAACAGAGTTTTAATGCGTTCACACCACCGCGGTCATTTCTCTGCTCACTTTGGAAGCGAACCAGAACCCTATAGCTCCTATTAGAGTATACTTCCTTACTATCAGGGGGAATGTTTGCCCCTTTCCGGCAAAAATGCTTATCCTCAGCCTTAAGATGTCTGCAAAGTGACCAGAATATTTCAATTTCTGTTTTTATCCCTGTTTTCTTGCCTTTGGATATTTTTCATAGCTCAGTGACAATTGCTTACTATATTGACAGTACAGGACAGGTTTCTTGTACATTTATCACTCCAAGAAACATTGACATGAATTATTCATTTTAGATGTTTAGTAAGTTGTTTAATGCCCAGGTTGTCCGAAAATACTCGAAGCCACCTTTGAAAAGTAATCCAGGTAGTCCAACAATATTAGCCGTATTCTACATGTGTCATTGCTACTCGTAGTAAGCATTGACTGCACTGCACTCGGTGAAGGAAAAGATATTCCATATTGCAGTGAACTACATATTGTCGTCTCGTGTTTTTGATTCATGGTCGATCAATATACTCAGATTTATACTCTGGAGTGAAATACAGTTTACTAAAAATGCTTTTGACAAGAGAAGAACATCTGGCTGTTTAATCTGCAGTAATTGCATTTCTATTCTTATACGCACATGTCACATTTATTGTGAATTGACAGTGGAGTACATGTCAGTTTTTATCCATCTATGGAGTAAAGCAGATTTAGCTATAGGCAGAATAACCAGTCGCCCAGAGTCCTTGAATTACCTACATTGTGGAGGAAGTGAAATTTTCATCTATTTTCTTGGTAGGGGGGCCTCACAAGTAAAGCTTTGCCTGGGGCCCCGGAGAAGGTGGAGCCAGCCCTGCTATGAAGCTTAAAACGATACTCAGTGTATGTACTTTGGCCAAAATAGTTTTTCCCTGTGAGAGTCATTGCCCCACTAAACAAGCAAACTTTTGGCCGGCTTAGTTGCTGTCTAGCTAGAAGCTCTGCAGTTAAGACTGCTTGCCGGCGACACCCTCCACTCTCTGTGGCAGCAGAGTCACACCTTTCATTTTTAAGTGGGACACTGGAAACCGTGGGCAAAACCCTCGGCATTGCTGGGTCGCAGTGGCTTTAATGGGTGACCTTCTGGGGGTGTCACTGAGGATATTATGGAGGATTCACAGTGACGCTCTCAGGTATTATGGCCTTCACTTCAGCTTCATCTCTTTCATAGAAGGTGGCCAATAGCAGCCGCTCTTGTCCCTGGGACTGGAGGGTTTGGTGCGTTCTGCACCTACAGGTATCCAAATCATTCTCAATACGTCGCGTGGCAAAGAATCTACGTTCAAAAAGTCAGTGACAGATTGACTAGCTGTACGAGGTCTGCTAGTGGCCTAGTCAAAAAATATATGGCTGCACTGGATGGTTGCTGTAAATACTGGGGTGATTTTAGCAGAGGTTCTGAAATGGCTAAGCTGACACACTCTGACAGGCATAATATCATAGTTTTACACCAACATGAGGATAAGTTAAACATCATTTTCTTTGCTTGCCTAAGACTTTTGCACAGTACTGTATATATAGTTTAGTGTATGTATATATATATATATACATACATACATATATATATATATATATATATATACACACACTATGTTTGTGTCCAGTCAGGATAACCTCGCATATTTGAGAAAGACATTCGCCACCGTGAAAGGTTGCGATGACACCTGAAGACAAATGTCTGGTAGCAGCCAAAAAAAAAAAAAAAACGTACAGGTGACACGGCCATTTCTTAGTCCTCATCCCATCCTGCCAGGTGACATCCCACGTTAGTTAATCACACGCGATCTCCCCAATACTATTTGAACCGAAATGCCGAAAATGACAGAGGCACCGATGTAATGCTTCTCTTCGCCTGGAAGGCTGGCAGCGTTTGGTGCGGGTGATGTATTGCAGGGCTTGGCTTGCTGTTTGACACCCTGCATGATTAACCTTTGGGGCTGTCTGTGCCCTGTGCTCTCTGCACCATCGGGGTCAGTGTCTGCCCATCTCTGCTAACAGAGGTTTACCAGGCATGCGCTTTTTTTGGGGCCGGCTCCCCATTTTCTTTAAAAGATAGACCAACACTAACATGGATGGCATCTGTCACGGCTTAACTTCTTCCAGATAACACGTCTCACAATTTCCACCTTCTTGGCGAAGGGATACTTCGCAATCATGTGGATTTAACATCCGACGCTGCATATCAATCTATCTACATTCACTAAAGTACTGTTCTTAGAGAAGGCAATAGCTGATTAACTCCGATTCATTCCCCTATAAAAAGGTTATTTTTTCAAGTTTTTAACGGCACACTTTAAAACATCAATATCTCTAAAATCTCAAAGTCAAATGTTCAGATGAATGCTGGTGATCACATTTACTGTGTTTTTAGGAGCAAAATAACAGGTCAGTCTTCAGGCACAGACTTTATTTGACGATAAATCTGGACTAAGAGGTTGGAGCCAATGACTACCCAGGAAAGACAGTAATTGATTATCGGAGCTCAGACCTAAATTGTTTCATTTTCGGCTTCCAAGTTTATTCAGTCCTCTTTCCCTCCCCCTGACCAGCCGCTTTGGATCCCAAAGCAGCCTAAAGGATCCTCATTCATCAGCTCAGATGATAGCTGCAGGTGATGTGACTTTCTCGCTACCATGGCGATGGCTCAAGCAGCATCGTAAGGATGCCATGGCAACCTCATACAATTACTGTGAGGTTCTGAGAGCTTTAGAAATTACTAAAATCATTCTGGGGTCAGCTACAGTATATTTCCATGGCAAAAAACAGCCTACTCATGAGATGAGGGTATCGTGAATCATCACACGCTGTCCGTAAGAATGTTATTCATCCATGCAGGACAGAACGGATGTATACTTGAATTTTAGATAAATGCTTTGCATCGCTCCTGCTGAAAAGAATTATTAATAATGGAATGAAATATACAGTTCTTTTTGTTTGCAAAGTTAATTTCCTGTTGATGTGCCACACAAAGGCTAAGTGCATGGCGTTGTGCTGTCATTCCACCAATGCTCTCGGAACTTAAAGAATTTAGGCACATGGGATTTCTAGAGTACAAAAAAAATATATTCAAAATATTGAAGGAAATTGGTGTGTCAACTGCACATCGTGTGTGTCTTGTCATGGAACGGTGCATCATGGGCAGGTTGCTCTTCACTGCATACTGACATCATATCCACCACCCCGGCAAGCTGCTCATGTGCTGTGGAAATCCCTCAAGCGATGACTGTTTACCTCATTTATGTCTCATTACCTGGCATATAAAGCTGGGTTGGTTTTGCGTACCTGACTCTGCCCCAAATCGCATTCCTGGGACACCTACGGTAAGAGCCGCCCCCACTGAAGCCATTTTGCTCACCGCCATCCATTGTGCATCCCTGTCCTTCACCCCCTGCACCCACTATCCACCCTGTACCCAAATAAAGTCCTTAGCCTGTACCCTGATTCTTTACCACCCTACTAAGGTCCTGCACAGACTTTAATCGTAGTTTATGCTACATGCCTTGGCAGACTGTCACTGTTACCCATCAGTGTACGATGCGATGATGTGATGTGTGCCGTGGGTTTGTCTTCAAAGCTTCCCAGTTCATTTGAACCTAAGCCTCTCATTAAATAGCCTGACATTTCATAATCTCTCTCTCTCAAACAGTAACCCAACAGAAGGGCGGCCCGCAGACGTGAGAGCGAAGAATGCTATCAATAGAAAGATGAGATTTCATCTTTGCTCCCTGAGAACAAATATTCATCATGTACCAAAAGGGAGTGGAAAAAAATAACATTCATGGCATTTCATTGCAGTCAAGATGGGCTTATAGGATTTAAAGTTTTTAAGTGTCTGCAGCTTGGATTATTTGTGTGAAATTGGGTGCTCTTTCCAAATGACAGTAAAACGTTGACTTATGAAGGAATGTGCTCATCTGCATCTACGTGGGATTCTGCCAGCTACTCTGGTCACTCGTCTGGGCTGATTTATGTATAAAGTTTGATATATTTACTTAAATTTGACATATGAATGGTGGTTAACCTTTATCTAGCACATAATCCAAACACTCTCACCTTCAGATGTGGACACCGTCCTCTCAAAGACAACGCATATATCTAATCTAAACGGGTCCACAGTTAATTTCCATCTGTCACCTTACGTTCTTAAAGCAATCTTTGCTGAAATTTGCAGATCTGCGGATTGTTCCTCAAAGCAAGACTTCTCAGCTGGCTGGGTTAAGTTGAACTAGAAGTCATGATTGTCCAATAAGAATGCTCTTTACCTAAACTCTTATTGGACGATCATGATTATCCAGTAGGGATGCTCCCTACTTAAACTCTTATTGGACAATTATGGCTTCTAGCTTAAGTTAAGCCAGCTAACTGAGAAATCTTGCTTTGTGGAACACACCCGTGGTCATGGTAAACCATTTTAAATACATCAGGACTGCAAAAAAGCTTGCTTATATTAAACAATGCATCAAATGTAGCCTAATATGGGTTTGAGGTAATAAATCACTTACTGTGGTTGACAATACAATGAATAGTAAGATTTTAGTAAAAAAAAAAAAAAAAAAACACTGGATACGCTCAAAATTTCATGAAATTATGTTTATAAAATAAGCATGTGATCTTGCAGGGCTTGTGTCCAATGTGGGGGCGTGACTGCATATGGACGCTGATCTAAAGTAAAGAAAAATAAACAGCAACACATATACAGGCTGGTGGTTCTCAGAGAGTGGATCCTTACTCAGTATCCTTCATCTCAGGACCAGAGCTGCATTTTTACTGGACCCAAGTGCTTTGCTTTACAGTATTCAATTTTGATTCTTATTTGTTTATTTTACCCAGTTCTTCAGTGTGTTCGAGGCTGTGGTCCAGTATGAAATGCCTATGTCTCTTTTTCTAGTCTGCCTTGCCCGTTTCTCTCCCACGCGATAAAAATGTTTGTCGACACTATGCGCAGTTAGGAGTTTGCAGCAGTGTTACCCAATAATAAGCTCGCCTGAGCTAATTGTAATGCAAACATCTCATAAATTCAACATTGATTTATTCTGCGCTTTTGTTTTTCCAAAGCAACAGACAAGTGCGGTAGGCTTGAGGCATTGACCAGGGTCATCTAGCATGCCTGTAGTAGTTGGACTTAAGCACCTCGCTCACGGGCCCAACAGTGATATGAATACTCTGCTGGCCATGGGGTTTGAACTTATGACCTTCTGGATGCAGACCCCCAAACTCACTGAGCTACATACTCGCATTCATTTATATCCAACTGCCCTCCATCATTTTGCCGAAACATGGCAAGAGAGCGTAATGTTAATGTACGTTATGAATTTTCATGGCCGCTTCGAAGAGTCGAGATATCAGAGCATTAAATGGCTTCTCCATCATTGAATGATTTGTCTCCCTGCTGTTGTGCTCAAAATCTGTATCGTAATGTTTTGCCACAGCTGCTTTGTAGTCTCGTGAGTTTAAAGAACAGAAGAACACGAACGATTACCTGTATTTTCCGTCTTCAAAGCTGTTTTTGTTTCCATAATTTCATATTTTTTATCTAATTTTCTAAGCTTGGCTTGTATATTAAATTTGAATAATTTATGTTTTATTGCCTTTTATCAACAACACAAGACTTGCACATTTTAGTGCTTTTGTTCAGTATTGTTCAGATTGTATAGTTTTTTTCACTGGCTAAGAGACTGTTTTCCTCTTTTGAATCATGTGCCATGACTGTGTTTTTTCCTACTTTTTCATGCATGTCAGAGTTTTTCAAAATGCCTCCAGGCACTGTTACCCTTTAAGAAAAGGTCTCTCTGTCCCTTTCCCATGCCGACATCACCTTTAAGACAGTTTGTGATGACAGATCACTGTTTTTTAAATGTCCTATATTATGACCTCATAACAGACTTGCCTATCAATGCCCCCCCCCAGAGAAATTTCCCATTACTGCAGGTACTTCCTTGCAAGAATCTTGGTTTCTAATAATTTATGCAAATCGCTTATACTTAAATAGAAATAATATTCCCAGAAAAAAAAGATTTCCATATTGTGTTAAAACTATCTACAAAATAAACAGGAAATGCATTATTTTGACAAAATGCTAATAGAATGATTATTCTGCAAAGACATGTAATGATTCTGGAGTAAGAAATGTTATGCTAAGGCACAGAGGAAACAGGTATAGAGGGAAAAATACATTATATTTCAGAATGATAGGAAAGAGACTCTCAATACATACATGCCGATAAAATGTTTGGTTTCAGAAAAATACAAAAAGGACAAATTAATTGATTTCATTTTAGTGTAGCAGAGTTTTATTTTTTCCACACTGAATATAAAGTATAGGGTATTTTTTAATGAAAACAAATGTTAGGAAGTGCAGTTATAAATTCACAGCAATGCGAATGCTGTGCATGAATACCCTCACTGACCTCTTTAAAGTATATTTCTTTATGCTCCACTGTGAACATTCAACATTTTAAAACAATGTTTACAGGGGAGTTCTGCTGTAAAAGGGAGTGCTTTACGTACTCCTCCCAGTTACACACTGAAGAAATGTGCACTTTATGTTCCAGTTTTATGGGCTAAATGCTATAAAAAAAAAAAGAGTATAAATTTTGGAAATGGAATCTATCAAGAACCAAATTTATTTCCTTCAGGCAAGCTAATCAATATTAAAGACCATTCATGAGATTTTATATGAAAATAAAATATATACTAATGCAAGTGTCTATGTACATAACAGCAACCAGGGATTTTAGGATTGAGATATACATGCGTATGCTATAGAAGCACACACAGACAGTTACAATCAGGGGTGCCGCTAGCAATTTTGGGCTCTATGACAAAATATGAGGTTGGGCCCCCCTACCTCACCCATTCTGCTCAAAACAGGCGTGGGCCCTTAGAATTGTCCCAACTTTCCCCCCCTTAGCGGCGCCCCTGGTTACAATTACAATTACAATTACAGGCCATTTATCCACACTGAATTTAGCTCAGGTTAGAGTCACACTGTCCTTTTACACACTGTCCTTTTTTTGTAATTTAGGTTTCATTTATTCATAAATTTTTTGTAAAAATTCAGTTCCATTTTCCTATGTGTCACGCCCTCGGGGGCGTGACCGGTCAGGTGCAATCCAACTACGGGCTAAACAACCAGCTTTATAAGCGGAGCCGACATTGAGGGATTCGCGAAGTATTGAGCCAATGTCCCATTGCCTTACTGAGCGCTTTCTTTGTCTCGTGTCTGCCCGCTTTCCCGTGCCTCATCCGTCCTCCTTGTGTGCCTACCTTACCTGCTTGCCTTCCCTCCTCAGACCCGCTCCCATCCTTGACCTGCCCTTCGTGTCGAGCCCGGCAACTCCCGTTCCCCTCTCCTCTCGTGCCCCGGTCCCGTGCCTGCCCGTCGGACGGATTTCCCCGGTAACGACCTTCTCGCCTGACCCACGACTTCGAGCACAGCACGCCCCTGCGGTACTTCAGCCTCGGACCCCTTTGGGGAGACGGCCCTCAGCCACCTCGCTCCGGATCGGCGCTCGGCTCGAGCGGACCGCACACCTTTTCTCCGCCGCACTTTATTCCACCGGGACAGCGGGTGCGCCGAAAGCATTAAAGCCTCTTGACCCCTGCAATCTTGGATCCCGATCTCCCTTTGTGACTGTGTGTGACACTATGTGTGTTTGCATTTTTTTTCTTATTTACATTCCCGTGATTATAGTAAATGCTGTAAATGTAAATAGTACTTATTCTTCACTTAAGTTCATTACTATAAAAGCAATATAATCTCTCTCAGTTTTAATAGATTTTCTGGAAAGTAGGTTTTACATTGCATATGTTTTTGTAAATGCTTGGAAAAGAAAACACACACACACACATGTAGGGTAAACATATCTTTATGGGGACCGCTCATAAAAAATGACACCCTTAACCCCCACCCTGCCCTAACCATAACAATAAGTAACCAAGCAAAATACAAGAGTTTTTACATTTTTTAGTTTTTTCATAGCAGTCACCGATTTTTATAAAATAGAGTTTTCCCTTATGGGAACCAGGAAACCGAGTCCCCAAAAGGGAAAAAAATGGATATTTATCATGTTATGGGAACATTGTGTCCCCATAAGGATGGGTAAACCCGCTCACACACACACTCAAAGAAAGACACAGATACCAAAGCAGTCTGCAGATATGGGAAGCTGTCTTTGAAAACTCCTCCAAACAGCCATCACCTGTCCGTGTAACAGTCTCACAAACATGAGCAGGTCAGTTAGGATTCTTCCATCAGCAAATCACCCAGCAAACATACCCAGCATCTCTGCAGTGGTGCTGTTGTTCCTCCCAGACTTCAGGAGTCAAAAGAAAGGTTCACTTGTTCCATTCTCTACATTTTAGAATGATTATAAAGACATCAACACTGTAAAATAACATATATGGAATTAACACATATGCCATTTTATAACATATATGGGATATGGGCCAAAATAAATTGGGGGGGTGGGGGGGGTGGCTGCTCTGTGGGTTGGGACTCAGAAGGTTGTTAGTTCAATACTCAGAGTGATCCCACCATTGGTCCCTTGACCAAGAATCCATTAAGCAAAGAGCAGATGAAAAAACCCCAATTGCTCCAGGGACTGGCTGACCCTACTGTCTCCTCTACACCAGTTCCATGAGGTGGCCTCCTGGGATGCTTTCCCAGCTGTCCTGAAGGAGCTCCCACACATATGCTGAGCTCTCATTGGCTGCTTTTCCGTCACTCTCTGGTCAAACTCCTCCAAAATGATCTCTACTAGGTTTAAGTCAAGTGGCCAAGTCATGTTGTACAACACTATTACTGTCCTTTGAAGGAGACAACTTGACACGTCCAAACTGATTTCTTGTCTGCAAAAGCCTCTGTTGAGGTAACTGCGTAATGCATCCAGGTAGGACTCAAAGGGCTCCTTCAGCAGGACCAGCGTCTCCATGAGGTGTCCTGTATGGCCTAAAGTGAGTGATGCTGAAAGTCGTAGCAAATAAGATAAAGAAAAGAACTCCTATGTCTGTAGTTTCTGCCAATGAAATTCATAATCTTAGTTGAACAGAATGCAGTGCTCAGTGGTCATTCTGAAGGGAACAAAGGAACACATTAAGCACACTGCAATTCCAAAGAAACGCAGACTACAAATGGAGAGAAAATAAAATATTTAAACACTAACACACTGTAACACAATATTATAACTTTAATTAACAGTTTTAAACATAAAACGATTAATAATTATTTAGAATACAGATAATATAGAGCCTGATTTGGATTAAAGCAGCTCATTATTTTTAAAGGGCGGACGAGAAAAAACACGACATATGACATACTAACTGCAGTCTCACTGAGCGAATGCGAATGGAGTTTGGCAGCATGTTCAGTAACAGCAGCTCCTCTGCCTTACAGTCAGGGCATGTGATTCGTCTAATTACACTGCAAACAAACGAATAAAGTGGAAACGCAGGAAGCTTGACGAGGCCGTTTCACAGCAAACAAAACCCAGTTATGAACGCTAAAAGCCTTTTAGTAAAAGGATCAGGAATTTTGCTCCTTCTCAGCCCCATAAAACTTTTTTTCTTCATACAGGAATAATTATACATCTAAATTATTTGAGAGAATAGCTTAATTGAGACATCTCAGTAGAAATTCTAAAATTAATTTAATACTTAGCCGGAATTTCACGGCCCAGAAGAGCCGTTATATATTTAGTCACCAGAAGAGCTCATTGGTTGAGGCCGCAGAATGAAATCCTGCAATTTTCTAGAAGTGACTTTTTTCCCCAGGTATAATTTGAGCACTGCCAGCCTTGCTGGCCTTTCATACAACAGTCTGGGAAGCAAATGGAGGTCAAAACGTAGCACTACAAGAATTGTAAATGTTTTTTCAATTAAATGTTTCATCAATATAGTGATTGGATTTGCTTGCTTGTATTATGCTGTGTAACAAATCTGACTTGCGTTCTTTATTCCACAATATTAATTAGACAAATTGCTTCACATATGAAAGCAACTCATCCCATACATTTCATCAGAAGTGTAGGAACCGGGGCGGGAGGGGAATTCTGATTCATTCACCCCCCCCCCCCCCAAAAAAAAAAAACATAAAAAGACCTTTGTATTGAAATTTTGAAGTTCGATACATTCCTGCGTCAACAAGGACGGAACTTGTATTTCACTTGTTTAACCAATCACAGTTTTCATCGCATGACATCACCACAATGGTCTGTTTTTCAAACTCAAGGCTTCCGGCCATCATAGGGCGGTTTGTGGCTCTGCCTCTGTGCTTGGGGCCGGAAGGTTGCTGGTTCGAACCTTGTTATTATTATAATTGCTAGTATTATTATTGTGACTCGGCACTTAGCCATCTCTCCTATCTGACTCTCTCTGCCGGCCCCTGGAGGATGGGCTCCCCCTTTGAGTTTGGTCCCTCCCAAGGTTTCTTTCTTCTAGGGAGTTTTTCCTTGCCACTGTCGCCTCTGGCTCACACACTGGGGGCTTTGGGTGGGGATGCTGTAAAGCGCTTTGAGACGATGTCATGTTGTGATAACGCACTATGCAAAAATACATTGTTGTTGTTTGTTGTTATTATCATCATGAAATAAAGAGACAGCCTTACATTGCTCTGTACAGCATTTGTGGGGATGCATATTTATGTTTGTCTATGTTTATCTTAACAAAAACAGCACAAAAATACAGGTACTTTAGAAATCTAGACAATTCATAGAGAACATTGGTTGTAATTAATGGAGTGATGGCATACAGCAGGTGGTGTGGTGGCGCAGTGGTTAGCGCTGCTGCCTCACAGCGGGTGGTGCAGTGGTTAGTGCTGTTGCCTCTCAGCAGGTGGCATGGTGGCGCAGTGGTTGGCGCAGTGGTTAGCGCTGTTGCTTCACAGCGGGTGGCGTTGGTGGCACATTGGTTAGCGCTGCTGCCTCACAGTGGGTGGCAGTGGTTAGCGCTGCTGCCTCACAGTGGGTGGCGTGGTGGCGCAGTGGTTAGCACTGCTACCTCACAGCGGGTGGCGTGGTGGCGCTGTTGCCTCACAGCGGGTGGCGTGGTGGTGCAGTGGTTAGCGCTGCTGCCTCTCAGCGGGTGGCGTGGTGGTGCAGTGGTTAGCGCTGTTGCCTCTCAGCGGGTGGCGCAGTGGTTAGCGCTGCTGCCTCTCAGCGGGTGACGTGGTTAGCGCTGCTGCTTTTCAGCGGGTGGCGTGGTGGTGCAGTGGTTAGCACTGCTGTCTCATAGCGGGTGGCGTGGTGGCACAGTGGTTAGTGCTGCTGCCTCACAGTGGGAAGGTCCTGGGTTTGGTCCAGAGTTCTCTCTGTTTGGTGTTCACATGCTCCCTATGTTTTTGCGTGACTTTTCATGGGGGGGGGCTGGTTTCCTCCCATAGTCAAAAAGTGTGTAGGATAGGCTGATTGTTGAGTCTAAATTGGTGTGTTGGTGACCGCCCAGGGTTGGTTCCTGCCAGTGCCCATTATTCCCAGGATAGGCTCTAGTGACCCCTGTCACCCCAGTTGGGTTTCCATGGATGGATGAATGTCATGCAATGAAGACTGTGAAATCAGGACACAGAAGTTGTCTGCCCCAATATCAAACTCTCCTATGCTGTTGTATATGCAGTACAATACATGATACATTTGAAAAGTTTTTTTTTTCAGCTGATTACCAGCATAACACCTATTTTAAATAAGGAATAAAACATATCTTGCCCCCATTTTACTAGGATTTTCCATGCAATTCATCAAGCAATCTGGCAGTTTTCTGAAGCCAGAATGTTAGCAATCGGTGTTGCAATAAAAAAAAAATCACAGGAGAATTATTGGCTACTGTTTCCAGGTCTTCCAAGACTTTACCTGAATCAGTGAGCAGGCAGAGATGCTGCCTGAATCATTATTTCACATTATGGCATCACACTTTCCCTTCAAGTGCCTCTGTGATTTACATAAACAGTAACATTAAAATACAATCACTGCTTTGTGTTTCCTGCACTCACTTTATTACACTTAAAATCAAGCGATAATATGTCATGATGTTATCTATTTCATTATTTTGTACACTCATTTTTTTGTATCAGAATCCATTAAGCAAAGAGCAGATGAAAAAACACCATGACTGTCTTTTCCTGAATGGACCCCTTTCTCTGTTTGTTTCCTGTTTTAATGAAATGAAGCCATTAACCCGCTCCTGCGGCTGACAATACACACTTCCTGTCTTTTAGCCACTGATGAAGGTGTTTAAGTCCACCCGTTATACATCACGCTGATTAATATTGCCCTGCTTTTAATGAGGCCTCCGTTCTACTTTAAAGCATTTTTTTTCACAAGTGTTTCAATTAACTTGATATGGTTGCAGGGAAGGGATTATCATTTCTAAACCAATTACATATCACTCTTTTCCTTTGAGGACCCTCCACCCCTTTATCCAGAGATATGTTCTTAATATGCAGGCAGGCTGGGCACCGTAGGATTGTCAGCACACATCTGCATTGTTATGGTTTTGCATATTGTTGCCTAAAATATATATATCTGTGTGTCCTATGATATACAGGAAGGACTGACCCATCTAATTTATACCCTTCCCTCGTGCCCTATGTTGCCTTGAATAAGCCCCTCCCCCTCCACCCCTCCGACGATGCTGTCTTGGATAAGCAACTAAAGATTGTTTGTTGAGCTGATGCCATTTATTTCACTAGAGTGCGGAGCACAAAGAGACCGCGGCACCAAACAGATATAATTAAATGTTAGAGGCACTGAGTCAACTGATGGGACCCTTGAAAAGACATTTCAATGGAACCTCATTAAGACTTATCTGCACCCCCCAGTTAGGTCACTGTTGTCTAATGACTCCCTATCACCCGTCTTAGAGAAGAGAGCCTGAAAGCATATTGTTTTTTTTTCAGTATATAACAAAAAGTAAACTAAGTAACATTAAGAAAGGCGATGCCATTATCACCCCTACCATATCCCATTTACCTCTGCTGCTCAATTCATCCGGCGCACACAAAACAATATGTGAGATGTTTACCTGTTGATAGACCTTCGCTTTCTCTGAATTATTCATATTAAGCTGTTTGTGCAAGACGACAGGACACATAATGGACGAAAGGCAGGCCTCTTCGAATACATGATTGCATGTGGCGTGAAGTCTATTGGATATGAGCTCCAACAATTAAGAGAAGGCGTCCATATCGGGTCAGGCTATGAAACAAAGCCGTCTGGTTTTTAATGACCTGCTACACACATCTCATTCTACCGACTGTCTGGCGCTTGGAATCCTGCCTGATTTAGAATAAAAAAACAACGGCTTAAATTAACTGTGCAACATTTTGGATACATTTTAGTGCAACATCTGTTATTTTGTTTACCTATATTTAGTTTTGATTCTATATATATTTTGCTATGATGGTACTGAGCTCTGTACTTGATGTACGGTTATGGCGCGGAGTTGAGGTTTGCCAGGACTGAGGCCAGGGATTGCGGAGTTTAAAAAAAAGAGGGGAAAAATGTAGAAGAAGCCGAGTTGTGGATCAAGCAGGAAAAAAAAACATGGGGAGAACATGCAAGGACTGCGAACACAAACACAGGTCAGGGATTCCATACAGACAGGCGGGCAGGCAGACAGACTGCTGATTTACTTACTTACTTACTTAATTCAATCAGTACTGCATTACTTAGTTAATCTTACTTAGTTTATTAATTAATCCGGAAGAAAATTTCAGGTTTACAGCATCACAACATACAGCCGTGGAAAAAATGGAGAGACCACTTTATATTTTTAAACAAATCCGCATTTTAAAATCCTGGTTTGATCCCGGTTCTGCTGGCAGAAGGCTATGTTGTGCAGTAGGTTGCTTCAAGGTTCAAAATTTCTAAGACAGCAGTTACACAAGGATAAGGTGAAGCAGGAGACACTGGGAATGACCAGAAACCACCCAGGTAGAGGGCAGAAGCAACTATCTAATGCCAGAGATGACCGTTAACGTATCTGACGGTTTCTCACGAATCATAGGATGACCTCAAGTGACCTTCTAAAGGAACAGGAAACATCAAGTGCAGGTGTGAAGTGCACCGCTGACACGGAATTATTCCGATACCCCTGCCTACCTATCTGATTACTTATGGGATATATTTCACATGTACATCCAGTTTTCTACTGTATTTCATTTGGTAATGCTTTACATTAAGTGCACCTGATAACAAACATTAATAACAAACGTTACATGATTATTCAATTATAATGTTTGTTATTATTATATAATGTTTTTTATTAATGTATCTATCACATCCATCTGAGGAAAAGCTTCCTATTCCAATACTTAAGCTATGTGTCCCGTGTTACGCTGCTGTCTAATCTATCTGTCTATCTATCTATCTATCTATCTATCTATCTATCTATCGATCTATCTATCTGGGTAAATCTGAAGTTCAGTGATAAGTAAACATGTCAGCTTATTGGACTACATGCATCTTCCACATAAATTATGTTATTGTTCATTATTTCTGCAGCTATTCATATCCCTACAACATTAATTAGGAACACGGCTATTGGAATCCTATGTTCAACAGCATCGCTATCGCTTGTTTTATGTAACTTCAAAATCTAAGGATCTTCGCTTCTGGATTCATTGTTCATATTGTCAGCCAGTGTAATAGATTAAGATTTCTCCATGCCCTGCTGTAATAGAATCGCTTCTTTACTTCTGATAGTAAATCCATGTATTTCTTTCAGGCAAAAATCCAGTGCTAAAACCCTTTACTCACATATAATGGCTTAATTTGAAAGAAAAACAAAAAAATTAAACAAAACTAGCATGAGCGCAGCCAGGTGAGAGATCGCAGTTGTTATTGAGAACCGTGAGGGGCGGGGCTACAGTACGGAGAGGGGTGTGACCTGAACAAGGACGGAAATGAATCGTGTCTCACCGCTAAATTAATTTCCCTCCCCTGAAAATGGACTAAAACGTTGTTCAGATGGGAGATAGGAGCAGCAAAACAAATGTTTGCACAGTCACTGCCTCTTAGAAGGTCAGACCTGGGGGTGGGGTGCAAAATGAGTTGGCCGTGCTGAGGCTCGTAGCGGGGGCGATTGTCATGGAGGCCGAGCCCTGAGCGAGTTCTCCAAAAGGGACGCGGTCAAGAGTGCATTTGTGTTTTGCTTTCCGGGCTGTTCCCAGACTCCTCTGGGGCCGATGCCATTTATGCAGCACTTAGCTGTTGGGTGTCGAGTGCCATCTCTGGGTCAGCATGTCTGTCCGGTCCGACGTCTGGCTATGCTCCAGCATCCTCCCTGGCTGTCCCAGAGACGCCCAGTTGTATGGTTACGAGGCTCTTCCACTTCCAACAGCACTCCTGGGGGGGGGGGGGGGGCGTGTGGGCTAAGTGCGGGTGCCCGGAGACAGCAGGTCGCCAGTTCAAATCCTGAGCTTGGCAGAATAGTCGCATCTCAATTGGGCCCCTTTAGCAAGACCCTCAAACCTCTGAAAAAAATGCTCTAGGGGTATCAGATGAATGGCTTACTCTGTGCTGAGAGCCCAGCTTTACGCTCATCTCTGTATGTGCGTCTCCAAGGAGAGCAAGAGGGCATATGAACGCTGAATGATTCCTGCACGTAAAGGGCATCAACCTGTTATACCCCGAGGACAAAGGCTCCATCCATCCTAACATAGGATGACATCTGTAGAAAAATTTCAAGCCCATGTACTCTACATGGAATACATAGCGTTTGAAACGGGAATCTTGGGAAAGAGGTTTATAGTTGCATAATCGTTACAATCGAGTTTCCAGGGACTTAACTACAGCTGGTTGTCGCAGGCCGGCACTGCATGCAGCTCAGTCTTGTCGCTTCTCGAGCCACGCGAGGTTCCCCTCACCAAGCTTTTTGTCTTTATTCAGTCTGTTTGTTCGGCTTTTTGACCCGTAGTGCCATTCCCTGGTTTCAGTTCCAGAACCTTCCGCCCAGCCTGTTACCCGCAGAGTCCAGAAAACCTCAGGGACCATTGGTCAGAAAACCTGGCAGGGTGGGCAGGAATATGGGCCTTTAACCTTTCCGTAGATGGACAAACAAGGGCCTGGCAAGACTCCTCTCTGTCTATGGCTTAAAGACCATGTACGTTATAAAATATCACGTCCTTGGTAAAAATTGCATTTTAATCAAAATTTGACTCCTGGTACAATCGCCCAGCTTGATGTGCTTTCTGTCTGTGTTTCAGATATAAAACTGCATACTCTGGTTAAAAGTGGTTAAAAAATTAATCACACTAAACCTTTTGGTGCCTTGCAACTATACAACAGCGGACTATAAAATGTTATCTATCTGTTGATCTGTTTTACAACTGGTTATGTGTCTCTGTGCAGCTTGAAGGCTGGCAGGTTACCAGCTAGGCACTACGTAGCAGCCTTCTTCTGCTGGGTAAACTCTATGATGTCTAGCTGATTGTCTGCCGTTTGACATTAATACCGTACCTTAAAAATGCAGCCCATGACAATCAAAGCTTTCTTAGATGTGCTTCTCAGATCTACTCACTCACCATATTCTTAGTTAAAGTCGTACTTATTGAAGCAAGGAGTCTTGGGAAGAAACAACAGACATTTTACAAACACTTCACGGAGCATTTAAGCACAGTGATTATCAGATGTTTCTCGGCAACAATTGGCTTTTAACAACGAAGCACAACAGATGACAAGATGTAATTACAATGAATATTGCTACTACAGCTGCTACCGCAATAATAATAATAAAAAACAAAATGTAGAAATTGAGCAAAAAGCATCCAGAATATCAACCCGAGACCGAAGCGCATTACATCCACCCAAAACAGATTTCACTTTGTTAGCAGAATTTCAACCTACAGCAGGATGAATTATACCTTGCGCTTCATAATTACCCACATCACCTGTCACCGTGTTTACCTGCCTTCGACTGGAACTTAGTGAAAGCCCCGTTAGCAAGCGAAAGGTCTAATTGTGGTACAGCTCATTATCGCAAACTGCACCTCCGTTCAGCCTGCAGCTCTCGCAGTGTGAGGCCTCTGTTATCTGGCGCGAGACGCAGTTATCAGCCACCCAAACACATCACTCACTAGGATAACGAGAATTACAAAAAAAAAAAAAAACATTGTTTTCCTCTCTTATTTTTGGTTTGTTTACAGTTATTAAATTATTACTTTTTACACACATACATACCTAGAGGACAGCAATGTAAGAGTGGAAACAGCTTCTAAAATGCACACCTGTGAAATAGAAACTGATCTAAGTTCATCGTTCAGTTTGCCTTGGTTCATTTTTAGTAAAGTTTTAAAATAATTATCACTGTTTACTGTGAGAAGAATGTCTGACAAACACGCTCATTCTAGTGGCAATCATTTTGACATATTTTTTTGAAGTAGAAAAATATTCATATAGATAAGACAGCGAATAACTTCCACAAATCCATCTTTCAGGGGGTGTGGAATAAATGAAAAGGAAGGGTCACAGTGACAGTACCGGGAATCCATCTCGATCGGTATAACACAATCCATCTCAATCTGTACATGTAAAAGCCATCAGTACTGTTTTCATTAATAACAAATGGGTCAGACTTATAGACCACCAAACTGCAATAATTCTCAAGTGCCACAACGGTCCCTGTCACTGTCAGAAAAAATGATCTCTTTAATGTCCACTGCTTCAGCTAAAAAGCAAAAAGTGCAATATATCAAGACGGGTTTGTGGTACATTCATGTGATGCAGAAGTCGAACTTATAATATTTCTTATAAAAACTGATGTGGTTTCTAATAACATGCAGAGCTGGTGCCTACAGTATTGTGTTACGCAACAGTATTGATTGGACTTGTCTCGTATTTGGGGGGGAGAGACAACATTAATAAGGCTGGGGGAATATTCTTCAGAGATAAAGACTTTGCTGCCAAATGAAAAATTGGCTTCCACCGTGTTTGAGAGGATTGCCCATATCTACACATTTTCATGTCTGGAGAAATGTCGTTTCCTCAGAAGTGCCTCTCGACTTAATTGTAAACTCAGTCTTAATTACAAAACTTCATGTCAGGAAGCAACACTTAAGATTTGGGGAAAACACTACATGCTATACTATGGTGTCTAACTTTATACAGTCTGGAAAAGCAAAATAAATGTCTTTAGTGCTGTTCCAGCTCTTACCATGTACAGCAAATGATATTTTAAGACAAAAGGAAGAAAAAATACTTTAACGCACATTTTTGTGATTCACTTATGCACCAGTAAATCATCTATATTGCTCACTGTGCTTCTATGGAAAAAATGGAAATATGATTGTAATATGTGATGCAAACACATGCCTCAAGATGAGAGACTGGCTTAAAATGCTTATCCCATATTCATTTTTTATCATGTACAAATCCCACATCTGTTACACTGGACAGATTACAAGGGAGAGGTGCTGGGATTTAGTTTGCCAAGAACAATTGATTGATATGTTAACAAAAATCACAGTTGTAACTGAATTATGTTGATTCTGCTGGGTGGATAGGAACAGGACCGAGAAATTACACCTTTGTAAATCACCCATTTCAGATATGGCCTGCAAAGTGGAAATATGTGTAACAGCAGACATGGAAACCGTGCGAGGAGCCTGGACGTGTTCCTGTTCTTTCGCTGGTGTGACGCTGGCATGCGATACGACGTCCCACCAGTTTTTGTCACCATCATATTCTTTTTTTTCCTCCAAATTCTGTCTTTGTAAGGAATGCTCCGGAATGCTTTGCAGGATAGAATTTAAGTGGTGAGACAGGTCTGCACTCCGTTTACGAACAAAGTTAATAAGTAATGGATTCTAGCAGTTTCTGTCTCAGTCTATGGCGAAATCAACTTACAGCTGAACTCATCAGGCCTAATCATGCTTGTGACGCAGCGTTACTCACAATTATGCTGTTGCATAATTTAAATAATAGGAATATTCTGGGTTAAGCATAATTATAATTATACTATCAAATATTCATTACTATCATTTACGAAATAAAAAATACAAACAATTGATTAAACCAGCAAGATTGATTAAATTTGTTTACCACAATGATAATTATTATTCCGTTTATCATTGAAACAGATGCCATATTTACTTATATATTCTATCAATTTTCTGTATCTGCTTTGTCCTATGGAGGATCGTGGGGGGTCTGCAGCCCATCCTGGAAGCAACGGGTACAAGACAGGGAACAACCCAGGAGGGGGTGCCAACCCATAGCAGACTTCATTTATATTTTCAATTGTCACGGTTCGTCCCATTGTGGAGCAGGCGAGCGAGCAAGTGAGCGAGGCCAGAAAGTCAGGCAGAAAACGAAACCACACTTCACAATGACCGACCTACCAAGACTAACTCAGACGCGGACTAAACACACAGGACAAGTTAAACTGTACAAGCAACAGGTGAGTACAATCAGAAATCAATATGAGGTAACAAGGGGGTGCGGCACACACGAGGATCGTACGGAGCTGGGCGTCACAGAACCCCCCCCCAAAGGCTCGCACACCGGGCACACCCGAGGGGAGGCGACGGACAAGACGAGGGAACAGGATTTGAAAGACAAAACCAAGGCATCAACGTGGTACACAAAACAGAACGGAAACACAAAACAGGCACAAGGGCAAAAGCCACGACAGGACCTGACAAAGAACGGGAAACGCAGACAGACAGACCAAGAAGGGAGATACCGGGGGAACACAGGCAGGCGGAACAAAAGGGCCAGGAGTGAACGAAGGACCCACAGGAGGAGGAGCAGAAACAGGAGGGACGAAGGGACGAGGAGCCAACAAGGGAGACCAGACAGGAACGGACGAGGGACCAAGGGGAGCCTGAGGGAGCACAGGCGGGCGAAAGGCGATGGCCGGAGGGGCCGCAGGTGACAGGGAGGACCAGAGGGGACCACGGTGAGGGCTGGAGGGGACCACGATGAGAGCAAGGAGACAGGACGAAGGACAGACGGAAAGGACAAGGAAGGAGTCGGAGGGGCCCCCAGCAAAGGAAAGGAGAAGGGGGACGCCACAGCCAGCGAAGGCACTGCCACAGCCGGCGAAGGTGCCGGCGCAAGGGGACTCGCAGGTGACTGCCGCGGAGTTGGAGGTGAAACCGAGGCCGGGCATAGAGGTACCAGAGGGAGACCCACAGGCGACCGCCGACCCAGAGCTGCAGGCAGCGTAGGCGTGGCCCAAGCCCCAGCCAAAGCCAACGAGAGCGAGCCAGGGGGCAGGGTGGGCGGGACCACGGCCCGACGTCTATGTCCCCTCCCCTTCTTGGACACCGATAGGTTGTGGCGCTGGTCGGGATCGCCCTCATTGAGGCGAGGGTGAAAAAGTCATAAAGAAGGTCCCTGAGGGGTCCCATTCGAGCTCCTCCTCCATGGAGATATGAGCAGCAGTCAGATTGTCCGGGATCTCCTCAGTACCAGGACTAGTACCAGGGCTGGGGGGACAGGAGTAGGCGGCGAAAGCGCGGTCATGGCCACAGGCGTGGCTGCAGGAGGGGCGGCCAGAGCCGTGGGCGGGGCGGCCTGAACCGTGGGCGGGGCAGTCGGAGCTGAGACGGGCAGGACAGGCTGGTCAGGCAGGATGGGCTGTACTGGCAAGACAGGGGGCGCCTCAGCGGGTACCTCGTGCGTGCGGCCAGCCGAGGGCGCCTCTACCAGAAAGTCAGGCGGTGGTTTATTGGCAGGGCAGACATCCACTGACAGCACGGACTTAAAACGTAACCACACTTCACAATGACCAAAAAGACTAACTCAGACGTGGACTAAATACACAAGACAAGGTAAACTGAACAAGTAACAGGTGAGTACAATCAGAAATCAACACGAGGTAACGAGGGGGCGTGGCACACACGAGGATCGTATGGAGCTGGGCGTGACATCAATACTGATTTTATGAATTTATTAATAAATTAATATCTTTTCAGCTGAGTTTTTTTGGGGGATACATCCTGGACGGGATGCCAGTCCATCACGGGGCACATACACACACACACACATACACACACGTTTCTAATTATATCTTTGTGGGGACTCTTCATTCATTTCTATGGAGAAAACTCTAATCCCAACATGATGACCTTAACCCCTACCCAGCCCTAACCTTAACTATAAGTAACCAAACAAAATGCAAGACTTAGCAATTTTACTTTTTAAATTGTATTCACAGATTTTTGTGGGGACCTGAAAAATAGTCCCCACAATGTAATATAAACCTGATCCACGCAGACAAAGACAGACATGTAGACAGACACACACACAGAATGGAGGTGGGATTCGAAACCTCAGCCACAGAGAAGTGTAACTTCACTGGAGCTGTTACTAGTTTGAACTATTGCAGTGCACCTGTGATATAACTATCACATCTTATTTAGGGATTTTTTTGGAGGAAGCCAGGTTGATCATGGAATATTTTTGCAATAAATTCACTTATATTGGATGCAATAAAGAAAGATTACACAGATTGCAGATTAGCTACATTATCTGTTAGCTTTACCAAAAACGGTCAATATTCATTGTTGCTTATAATATCAATATTTCTTAACAAAAAAAAAAAATATTTCAGAGTATTTAATTATTTATTTAAAACAATGGCACAGTTATTATGTCTGTTTGTTTGTGTGCGAAGATTATATAAAAAAAAAAAATTTAGAATGTATCAAATATATTAAAGGTCGCATTAGTATTCAGTTGCGAGACGGTAAGTTTATTTTTCTGAACTAAGGAACAGGCGGCAGCCTCCGAAAGAGAGGCGATGCCAGTAATTTAATAGGAGTAGAAGACAATAAAGCACTTATGTCAGAAAGAGGGGAAAATGAAGGTTCCTTCTCGACCACCGGAGGTATTAATATTCACAAAGTTACGAGCGCAAAGTGGAGATTTGGAGGGAGGGCAGTGAGAGTAGATGAAACAGCAGAGAGTAAATGAAAAAGTAAAAGCTGATTTACATGAGTTGCCATCTGCCGGATGTATCCCCGATTCTACGCATGAGGACTCAGAAAAAGATGCAGAGAATGACAATAAGACGGAACGACAAGCGATTAAGGTAAAAGGGTCATTACATTTAAGCATAGCACGGTGTTACTTCAAAGAGAAAGCTTTACGACGGGACCATAGACGGTAAACAGAAGGTGCTACATGGGGACAGTTTACCGCGGAGTGTAATTATAAAAAAAAAATCTCTATGATGATCAGTATTATTTACACAGATGACACTGACTACATAATGCACCTCAATGGACCCTATTAAACTGTGTAGCAAAGCATTTAAAATGGAGGAACGTGTGTGATTTGAGTCGAGATGTGACGCACATGAAGAAAATAAGCTATTTATGTGCAGAATTTTATATGCTGGAAAAAGTGATATTTCTCAGATTGTGCTTTTTAGATCAAGCACTTTACAGGCACTTTTCTTATGGTTTTCCGGCTTGTTTCCTGCTCAGTCCAAGTCCTTCCTCATTATGGTCCTAATTTCCTACCATGGGTCGCGGATTCAGCACGTGGGACTATTAACACTAATGCGTCTTTACAGTCATCCTGCACTGGACCCTTTTGGATGTTTGGTGACTGTAATTGCCCATATTTCATAATACAATGTGTGGGGTCCATGATAAATTCCTATTGTTTTCTACACTGACTAAGGTGCGCGCGTGCGAGAATGTACACGCGTAGGAGTGTGTAAGGTGCCTTAACATTTTAACATCATTAATTACCTGTATTTAAGATTACTGGCAAACTGATTATTCTCCATAGATAGTCTATAATTATACAATTAATTTGATGCCTGTGATAATTATCAAATACCTGTGACACACAGTGGGCTTAACAATGATCTCTAGCCCATAACCAGTAGGAATGATCTTACTGGTGCTGTGGACAGCTAGAAATGCCTGAAATCTGTTGCATGACTATCTTCTGCATCAATGACATTACAGTTGCATCCACATGGTAATATACATTTAAATAAATATCAAACAAAAAATCTGTTTGGTTAATTAAAACATGCATTTTTTTTTGATTTACTTACATTTTTATTATACTGGATCTTATTCTCAGTTATTACAGGTATCATATCAAAACAACAAAAAAATCCATAAACAGTTTGGAACACCCCCACGTTCTTTACAATGTGGTTTAGTCCAATCAAAGTATGATATATAACTGCAATTCTGAAATTTAAATAACTTGTAAGGTGAGTTAAGGTTTAACATTTCTCTTTATGGCTGTGCCATATGAGAGCATTGATTAGAAAGAGAGACAGATTCTGTGGCAGTGGAGAATGAGACAAGCCTTTACAAATGTGATTCTATCAGACATCCTTTGAAGGGGTAAGGTTTCCATACAAGTCATTTTAAACAGTGCGAAGGTGCTGGGAAGTACAAAGACAAGCACCATGATAATGTCTTTCCTGCGCAAATTTTACTCCTGTCACTTTATCCTTCCCAGATGGTTCAAAACCCACTTTGAAAATGGTCCTGTGTGTCCATAAAAAAACTACTATATTCAGTTGCTATATACAGATCAGCTAAATCGATGCAGATGCAAATTTCTTAACCACGTAAAAGTATCGCCTTTCCACCGACTCCTCGGGTATCACATCGGACATTTAATTCAATTGAAGTTATTTTTAGGTATTGCTCCTTCCCAAAACAGCTTTCCCAAAGCGCCTTGAAATTCAGCAAGAAAGGAGTCATGGATTAAAATGAAAGAGGAGACAAAACCTGCCAAGGTAGGAAAAAGGCAGAAAATTCCGGAGGCCAACAGGCTGGCCAAACTTTTCTGGGCATGATAATGCTTTAGAATTCAAAAGTGAACTGAAGTTTGGAGTTTCTGGGGAGAATTCTAGTTTTCTGTTCTGTCTGGAATTACAGCAGCCAGTGGTGGTCAGCAGGCCAGCAAGCCGAGGTCACATAGGTGATGCTCATCCTAGACGCAGACATCACCCCGGCACAGAGGAGAAGAAGTCAGTTTAACGGGATGGTGTTCATGCTGAGTCGTACAGAAGCTGTATGTAAGGCAAGCCAGAACAAAGAACACTGCAATCTACAATAAATGCCAGGTCTTCGGTGCAGATTAAAATATTGAAAACACTGGCTGCCAGACTATTCCATAAGCTAGAAGCTCAGCTGCTGGTTTTAGAGCTGGTTCCTTCTTGAGAAGGGCCTCATCTCGCGATGTCTGTGCCAGCGACGGGCGTAACGTGGATCAGCACACGTTAATCGGCTCGGTTAGAGGAGCAGAGCTTTGACCTTTCAACAGCTCATTAGTGAGTAAAAGTAATTTCGAGGTCTGGGCTAAACCTAACAAGCTGGTGAATAGATATCAGAGCAGGTATAATGCGCTTATATTTCCTGAATCTGCAATGCATTCCTGCAGCAGCATTTTTAAATATTTTCAAGTGTCTTTTGTACTCGGACGGATATCTCAAAAAAGTTGCATGACTATAAAAGAGCAAGGCTCTGTTAAAAAAAAAAAAAAATCACGCATAATTTTTGCACTGATTCAGCAAAACAAAAGTTAAAAACTCTGTAAGTTAAGAGCTGACAACAAGGCATTCTTATCAGTGCCATTAGCTCCAAGTAAAAGAACTTCATTTTTATCAGTGCGGAGAGACAGACGTTTCTCGCTTCCATTTTATACTTCCATTGAAACAGTTTGATAAGGACATAGTGTCATCAGGTCTGTGTGAAAGGTACATTTCTATGTCATTAGCATATGGGTAAAAATTGCTTTTATACTTTCAAGGAATCTTCCCAAAGAGTTCATAGGGATAAAACAATACTGGTCCTAACACTGATCCCTGCGGAACTACATTTTGGGGCCAATGAAAATAGCTACACAGTTTATTATTAGATAGAACGGGGTCCGCCATAACTGATAAGAAATCAGTAAGTATTTAGCAATGAAGTGAACTGGCAGATACTAAATGGGTGTTGCAGAATCCGTTTTTGCACAGTCTGCTGTACTCAAGGCTTCTTGTAGGGATTTTATTTTTCTCTGTTAGAAATAGTTGGCATTGTAGCTGATTTGTTGGCAACATTGTTGTAAAGTTAGCAGTGGTTTTAAACGAAATGGGACCATTGATCATGTTCTCCTCTGTAAGCTGGAGGGAAGAAGGACACTGACCAGCACACAGATTTATCCATACCCCATGATAATATCATTCCATACAAACTCTGTCGTTCTTCAGTTTTAGTCGCTCTAATTTTCAGGAGTAAATAGGTCAGATTACGGTCCTGGGGAGGTCTCCAGACTAAGACTTATGAATATGAGAAATTCAGATATCAGAGATCTGTGCCTCTAACGAGAGACGTTTGCTTTATCTTTGGTGTTTCTGTAAAGATGGATGTTAGGCCCCGCTCACAATCTTCAGCAACGGGCTTTCTGTGACAAACAAAGGTATTAGGTTAATCTCCAGCTAAAACTTTGATATCACTGTCTCTACGCCAGGTTTCTGCGAGTAGAGAGAGTTCAGAGAAGGGACATTTAATAATGTGATTCACCATTCACAATAGCTCATGAGGTGGCTTTGAATTTGATTTTGATGGCATAATCGACATCAAATTATTGCTACAAAGGTGCCTATTGGAGCGGTTGAATTGTACCCTAAGTCTGGGTATATTTGCTATTTTCTGGCAGAGTTTGGCTATTTTCGATTCTGGGTGATTATGGATTTATGGGATGCGGTGTAGCAGAGATCCTGAGGGCAGCAGTAGAAATGAACTTGAGGGGGAGAAAGTCCTCAGTCTGCAATTGAAGATTGTGGGTCTGGGACCTGGGAGGTGCCAAGAGCAGCCAGACCAGCAATTTGTTATATTATAATCCTTTGCCGTTAGAATGGAAAGCATCCTTCGTATTACAGGCAGTCTGTTCTGAAAAGGCACCACAGTCGTTAACAAAGGCTGTGCTTTAGGAGGATGCCTACGCCTCTAACCAGCTGGGCGTTTCCTTTGACCTGTGACCCGGACCAGGATACGTGGTTAGAAGATGGAGGCGTGGACACCATCCTTCAGCGTCTGCGGGGCGTCGACACGAAGGACCCGGTTAACACATTGTAAGGACTCCGTATCAGGATGGACGAGCTGAGGAGAAGTTTGTAGCTGGCAAAGAAATCCAATCAAGCATCGATGTCGCCAAGCCGTACCGCCCGGGGAAGGATTTCGATGGATCGTGGCAGTCGGGAAATCTCGAGTTGCCGGAGATGAGCCCGTCGCCCTCAACAGGCATGATGTTAAAAGCAAGAAGCATTTATCTAGT
Source organism: Mormyrus proboscirostris (assembly GCA_026779585.1). NCBI lineage: Eukaryota > Metazoa > Chordata > Actinopteri > Osteoglossiformes > Mormyridae > Mormyrus > Mormyrus proboscirostris. The sequence goes on from JAODKF010000018.1 coordinate 2,722,559, forward strand.
CTCTTCGAGCGTGACGTGCTACTGGGTGCCGCTGGTGTTGGCACCGAGACGCAGACAGTAGCGGCCTGGAGGATGTGGAGCCGATACAGCAAGAAGCAAAGTCAATCTAACATGGCGCTAATGCGTCTCTCTCGGTGCGTCTCTTGGCGGGTCTGTATCAGTACTTACCTCAGGACGCACAGAACAGGATTGTGCTGTCGAAATATAGTCTCATTTGGTTCTTAGGGATAAGAACAATAAAGCACAATAGTCTGAGGCTTTTACCCTTTGCTCTCGTGGAATTTCTGATATTCTTCATTTTACGCTTCCTGACCACTTGCATGTAAATATCCTTATTGATTCTCTTGCGCCATCCTGAACTCAGTTCCATTACATTCCATCCCAGAAAGGAACCATCGGAGCCTGTTCATCATGGGCTAAGTTACTCCAAAAGAGTGGAATAAGAGAGAACACCAAAATGGAAATTACGCCACGTTCCAAATTATTATGCAAATGATATTTTTCTCCGATTTTCCTAAATAGTCGATGCAAATGACAGTCAGCATA